>JAHLJT010008446.1:59411971-59588648 GCA_031308135.1 Acheta domesticus | reverse complement strand
GAAGTTTGTAGAGAAGAGTGGTCCTGGGATCTAGTCCTGACTGTGACATCTTACACAACTGCATAGGTGAGGAAGGGTAGCAAGAGATATTTTATTAATAGTTGTCTGATGTTGACTTGAAGACATTTATAAGTATTGTAACCGCTAATTGTCGATTACATTTTAAACCAAGGAGAAAAATAGAAGAGAAAACTCGACACCATATTATTAACTAATAGTTTCTCTGGTGGCGTAGAGATGGCGACAGCCAGGAGATTCATTTCAGAACGCACTCTGATAGTAACCAATCAGAAACTTTTGGGGAACAAACGGAAACGGCATGAACTGATGTAGAGAGAATTCATCCCTATTCTAGTTCGAGTCGCCGAGGTGAGCAGTCAAAAGAATTCGCTTCTTATCATGTTTGAGCCGCCGAGGTGAACAGTTAATTTTTTTTGTGCACGGCGTAGACGACGAGCGTCACGTAGTAGGCTACGACGTATAAGAAAGTCTGTATTATTTTCGGAAATCTCATTCTTGAAACGTACTTATTGAATCTCAAGAATTATAAGAACTCTGTTTGATATTACAACTAGTTTGGCTCATTACCATTACGAAGTCATCATTGGAAGCTCTCAACTTGCATTCTTATGCGACCATCATCTTGGAGTGACCGATGGTAAAACGTCGCTAAGCAATGAGAGACGGCGCTCGGAGGCATCCCACTTTTCAACGCGGCAGGCAACACGGAGCGGTGCAGAAATCCAGCGACCTTGGAGGCGTGGACGCAGTTTTGCAGCCGGCTACGCAGCGCAGGGTATTCTTCGGGAGGTCATCGGTCGGGAGTTAAACAAATACCGAAAGAAGTTTCACGAAATTTCAAATTAGAATTTCACAGAACAGTTGTCTTGGTAATTAGTCGAGTCATTTCTTTTTCTCATAAAGTCGTAATTAGAATCAGATTCAGATATTTCTTGTGAATAATGTAAAATTGTGTTCTTATATAAAACTATTTAACTGACTTCACGTATAATTGATTTAAGAGTATAAATAACACTTAGCAAAAGTGAGCTGTATGAAATACTGAATGAGAGAAAAGCCGTCCGACTATTTATTTCATAATAGCATTTGAGGGACTGGCTACAGACTTTGTCAAACGAAATTTTTTTATACTGAAAGGCTAAGGATGAGCCACATTTCAATTGTAAGAATTAAGTGTTATATTATTAATTGATTCAAAGGTGTTAAAAAATTTTGAACATTGTGTGTGCATGTATTTCTTTTTCACGATCATTATTTGAATTGTATTTCGTGTGTTTTATTAGTGATTTTTGTTATGTAAAGTGTATCTCTGTGTGTATAAGTTATTATTAGAAAACAAGGGATCAAACTTAAGATTACATTAGAAAATCATAACTGCAGTTTAGGTAGAAAAGGTAGCTACCAGGATTTAATGGGAAAAATATTGAGAACATAGGTAAAATTTGTAAATACAATTGTGGATCATATTTCATTCATTAGAATATACGTTCAATATTGTTTCAAAACTAATGAACTGTGTTTACTTGCTAATTGGTAATTAGTTGAACCATGACGAACCCACCCCTGACAGGGAATTTTACCTTTCATTAGAAGTATTCCCAGGTTTGCGTGACGGGGCAGTAGCTTGTCACGGAATAAGTAAATTAAAGATTTACTTTTGTAACATAAGAGAGAAAGCGGTTACAGTATATTGAAGTGAGTATTTTCGAATTACAGAAATATACTGGAATTCAGCATATTCTTTAAATGTATCCCGAATATGGCGATCCCAATCGATGTATGGTCACACCGAGTTATCATACTGCTCATTGTGTATATTTCGCGAAATTCACACGAGCCCGGAAATGGGATGTGAAAGTTACTTTCACACACACTTAATAGGGACACAAAAGAGGGATACGCTTGGTTCATGATTGGGGGCGGATGCAACAGAGTGAAAGATTCGAATGGCAATGGCATCTGTGTGCTTTGCGATGATAATGATTGGATCCACATTCTATTCAATTTCTGTGCTACAGAAACATGAAGAGGAAAGTGTATTTAAATGGGGAACTATTACTTCCAAGATAGAAATGTAACGGTCATTCAGAACATATAAGGTGATAATAGATCTCAATTCCTTAAGAATTAGGAACATTGCTAGGAAAGGTTCGAACTATTAGGGAAACGAAACTGTAATCAGAGAGTGGAAAACCAGCACTGGTTAGTAGTATGAGCGGAGCTTAGACTGGAGATGAAGTAAATATGTCAATAAGTAGGCGATGGTTATGTTAATAAGTAATTAATTTAGTAAAATGATAAGTAATTAAGTAAATCAGTAAACAAAGAAGTAAACCATCAAATAATTAAATGACAACTTTAAGTCTTTTGCCGAGAAGTAAGCGAAGAGGCGATGGTGCGAGCTATCTTCTGTGGCGCTGATTGATTTCAGGTACTGAGGAGGAAAATAATAGGACGGAGAAGACGTCCACGCCAGGAAATAAATAGTTTAGAAAAAATTGCTAGATTAGCATGTACTCGCCTTCTGATGGCAGGTTTTCCCCATTTAGGATTTTTTCCTCAACCGTACCTTATGGTCTCTTTTCTGTGACAATGATGCAACGGAGAGACCATTTGGGGTGAATGCAAGAATTCGAAAGGTTAGATCGCGGTAGGATGTAGATATTGTAATGGCATAAAGGAGTTCGACCTGGAACATACACAGGTCTTCCACATAGTAAACAAGTAATGCAAATGTGTGTGTATATATGTATAAATACATATGTATATATACATATATACAGGTGTCCAGAAGCTCCCGTTACAAAAAAAATACCACAAATTCTGTGTTGTCAGACATGAAGAATGGCAGGTCCAGTTTTTCTGAAAAAAATTTTGTCTTTGAGAAAATTGAGTTTCAAAATCACTTCCGGGGCGCGAAATTCAAACTGGCCGCAACGACACTGCAGACAGGGGCTTCACCTTCTGCGCGGAGCATTTCCTCGTTTCTCCCCGTAAACGATGAAACAGTCGAGTAATATTCTGGAAAGCATCGCGTTGCTTACACTAGAATAATTAATAGTATCAAGTATTTGCAGGTTCTATTCAATAAATATTTTCAATGTACGTATAGAATACCGGGTTTTGTTCAAAATGATAGCCACGGTACACGGCGGCGTAAACATAAATTATGAACAGGATCCAACATTTATGAAAAAGATTGAATCTCCTGGAATGCTCGAATTGTAATTTTTAGCACATATTAATATGAACTAGTGCTTTGAGCGTAAGATTGCCACGTAAATGATAGTCTCCTGATGATTATTCTAAATATCGTGATGTACTAAAAGCGTTTTGGAAATGAAATATTCGTTACCTGAATTCCCGTTCCATGAAAATACTGAGTTTATCTCTGGGCGCGGAATTTGAATTGATGCTTGTTACAGTCATTTTGTGGTAATGCAGACCAACCAGTGCATTGAAGAATCATTGTAGGGGCACGTAGACCATTAACCTAACCCACAGGTCAATATCAACAGAGATAAAATAGTGTCAACGTATGTGCCATGCAACAATGAATAAAAAATACAAAACTAGTATATTACTGGTGTGAAAGGGTAAAAGACTGAGAAAAATTGAGATGTTGCATTGCGTGATGTACAAATACTTCAAAAGAACTCGAACATTCTAACAAGCAAAAATTCGACCGTGGTTCACTGAGGTTACAGGACCGCTGCCATTCGGAGCTCGTATTATGGTCGGTGTCCTTGCGTTTGTCACTTGCTATTGTGCATCCAAACATTTGATTGCAGTACGGCGCCTTATGGAGTATTGCCCTCTCTTTCTATCCAATACAATTTTACATAAGACTCTCTCTTTCTACCGCAAGCTGTGTTGCCGATTCAGGAGGCTCGGGGTTATTCGACACGTCCATTTTGTTTCACGCGCAAATACTTAACAAGTTCATTCAACGATAGCTTCAGTTGTGTTAATCTTAGACAATTGAGTTTTTTACCAGTTATTCCCAGAACTCTTATGAATGTGACGGTTATTTTGTAATTTAGTTTTATGGTTTAATTTCCATGAAATTAATTATAAATGATAGACAAATGCTTATTTCTACATTTTGACGTTCTTAAATTTTCATTATGCGAGAAACTTTTTTATTATTGCAGAAAAGCACAAACACCCAGCGGATGAAATGACAAGGGAAATCCAAATTTTGATATGAGACCAACCACATTTCTGTATGAATCATGGTTCTTGAGTTAGACGGTAATAAAAACAATATTTCGTGCGCTCCGAACGAACATTTCATGTCGTTAAGTGATCTTAAATACTTCTCAGCGATTCTCAAGAGGCGATGTGAAAGGAAAAATAGAGTATTTATTTTGAATTTCACTTATTAAAAACAGTGAAATGCATTTAAACATATATAAAAATGAATTAGAAATTTTACTGTTAATAATATTAATACCAAAGACATTCAACCAGTCGTTGTCGTAAAATGTGCTTTCAGATGCAAATAGGTGACAAATTATTAGCTGGGTGTTCGAAAAGAATATTACGCATTGTCCGCACAAACCCTTGCAGTATTTGATACCATCCATGTCATCTCACCTTTGTGAATGAATTTTCCCTTTATTTTACATAAAAAAGTGGATGTATTGGACGTATAAAATGACTTGGGACTAAAAATTAGCAATATTGACCTTGGTATCGATGTCATTCGCGCAAAACAATTCAAGCCTCGTCAGTATGTGATGAATTAACAATGTTCCAACTGGATTTGGACTTGTTTTGCTATTGATATTTCAGTTTTAACTCTCATTTAAAGGCCTGTTTTTTAAATAATAATTCTAATAAAAATAATACATCTTTTTTATCAAAAATCTTTAATTTCTAATATTAAGCCATCTATTTAATATGTTTTGAAATTATTTCCGTTCAAGTGGTATTCAAGGTGCTGAACAAGCTGGCAAAATTTCATGTCAATCCAAGTATTCAGCACGGCGAGTGTTGCGTATAAGCGCCGCTGAGAAGTGACAACACTGTTCTCCATAAGCTCTGTACTGCAATCAAATGCTTGGACGCTCTATAGGTCGCGCCACATCGTGGTTTATATCGTATGTCGAACATCCCACCGCCGCCTAGTGATTCGCCCATCAGACGCATGTCCGTTTTACCTCAAAACAACAGATTGCGCAGTTCGAAACCCGGCTCGCACAGTGGTCATCGCTGAGAAAGCACCTGTACGGAGTCATCTTTCCCCTTCCCTCCCCCCGCGCAACACTTTCAGCGTCCCGCCGCCAGCAGCGTAAACTAAAAGCTAAGTGCCGTCAAGGAAAATTAGTAGAAATATCGAGTTTAAGTGCGAGAGGCCATAATTAGCATGTTTTCAATTCATGATTACTGCGACATGTACTTAGTCTTCGGCGAGTGCCGGAGCAACACTCGTACGGGAGCTCGAGTGTACGCCGAAAGATACCCGAGCAAAAGACACCCTTCCCACTGCGTTTTTCTGCGCCTCGACGCAAGAATACGTGCGTCGGGGTCAGTTTTAGCGGGCGGAAGTGTCGATGCAGGTGTGTCTCGCTCATCTGTCGCTACAGAGGAAGCAGTATTGGAACATTTCGAACAGGAGCCTTCGAGCAGTGTGCGAGATTTCCCGCGAATGGCTTATTTAAATTAATTTTTTTCCTTACAACTTTTCAATGTGACAATTCAATTTTCAATGTGAAAATAATTTTATGTATTATCAGATATGTTTTGGAGCAAAAATATACAGCGCAATAGTGTTGCAGTTATGATTTAATTTGCATATTGTTTATGTTTATTCCTGTTTTCCATAAAATATTCTTTTGAGATATAAATCCCTCATAAGTAAAAAAATAACCAACATAAAACTATGTAATTATTAGGGTGTTTTGATGTAAAGTCTACAAACATTATCCAATTAAAATTTTTAGTTCAAAAAAGTATGCAATTATTAAATGGAAAAGTTATAAATTGATTAATTTTTTAAACAAATGAAAATATTGAACATGTAGAGATATAACTGAAAGATTTAGGACTTGCATGTAAAGTATTTCTAACTAATTTAAAGTAGCAAAATATGCATGTTCTAAAATATTTAAGTAGTAAGGATAATGATTCTGCATTAAAATAAATTAAAATAAATTTTAAAAAATCAAATAATTCAAAAGAAGGTTTGGAGTTAAAAATTAATTATACTGCATATTTTTTCCTCTTTGTTGATTTTTGTTGTACATTATGAAACTATCAAAGAAAAATATTGAAAATTACAGCACTGAAGTCGTGTAGTAGTAAACTGTTTCTACTCCCTTACATTCTGTACTACGTAGTAACCTCGAAGAATTAAATTGAAGAAATGGTCGTTACTCATTTGTGTACGTATCTGCAAACTACAATGCAAGCTCAAAGAAACAAAACAACTCAAAGAATACTTTTCCCGAGTAGCTGTCAACTGCCTTATGAAATGGTTTCACGAAGTAACTCCAAGATTTGGGAGAAAGACATGCTCTCATCTTGCATCTGGAAAAGCAAAGCGGCGGGTAGAATGGTCATTCAACTTCGAGACATGGATAGTAGAGGCCGCTTGCCTTAACTTCCATGTTCCACGTAGAACAGTTTAGCATATTTTGCAATAGCAGTTATTTCGGAACGCTTTCGCTGCGGCAGCAGGAAGTGCTCTTACTGTACCACATATTACTTAAGCTAAAATAATATTTGACGGGTGGTATTGAATTTCATTAATCTTTTACGGCACAACAGATACTTTGATTCAGGAAAGATGCAATATTTTTGAGGGGGGAAATATCGCTATCCATCAATTAGGGCTACATCTTAGATAAACCGTCCAGCGGTTATTAAGAAGTTTAAAGCTGGCTATCGTTAGTTTGAGAATTCAGAAAATGACAACCGGGAGAATCAATTCAAATTCAAAAGATAATCAATAAACGCAGTAATTTCATTAACGAATATTTTATCTCCTAAATACTTCTTAGTGTATCACGATATTTAGAATAATCTTCAGGAGACTATCATTTACGTGGCAATCTTAAGCCCAAAGCACTAGTTCATATTAATATGTGCTAAAAATAACAATTCCAGCATTCCAGGAGATTCAATCTTTTTCATAAATGTTGGATCCTGTTCATAATTTATGTTTACGCCGCCGTGTACCGTGGCTATCATTTTGAACAAAACCCGGTATTCTATACGTACATTGAAAATATTTATTGAATAGAACCTGCAAATACTTGATACTATTAATTATTCTAGTGTAAGCAATGCGATGCTTTCCAGAATATTACTCGACTGTTTCACCGTTTACGGGGAGAAACGAGGAAATGCTCCGCGCAGAAGGTGAAGCCGCTGTCTGCAGTGTCGTTGCGGCCAGTTTGAATTTCGCGCCCCGGAAGTGATTTTGAACCTCAATTTTCGCAAAGACAAAATTTTTTTCAGAAAAACTGGACCTGCCATTCTTCATGTCTGACAACACAGAATTTGTGGTATTTTTTTGTAACGGGAGCTTCTGGACACCCTGTATACATAGCTCATCCACATAGCTTATACACATAGCTCATACACACATACACATAGCTCGCACCATCGCCTCTTCGCTTACTTCTCGGCAAAAGACTTAAAGTTGTCATGGTTTACTTCTTTGTTTACTGATTTACTTAATTACTTATCATTTTACTGAATTAATTACTTATTAACTTAACCATCGCCTACTTATTGACATATTTACTTCATCTCTAGTCTATAAAATATATATATATATATATATATATATATATATATATATATTGTGACGAACGTGAGTTCAGAGGTTCGTCACAGGTGCCCGAGCACCATAAAACACCATAAAAGAATGGGGAAGAGAGCGCGGCGCAGTTTTAAAAAGGGCGCGTCCGCAGACAAGGAAATTTTCACCCGCGGCGTCCGCCGAAAGTCGCGAGGAAATGACGCGCATTAGCTGGAGAGGGGAGGAGGAGGCGCCGCGTTACCCCTACAGGCAAGAAGGCATAAAACGCGAGTGCGCAAGCGGAAGCGCTCTCTTGAGTTTTCGTCCGTGTAAGAGGCAGCTCTCTCTCTGGTTTAGGCCCGCCGCAGCAGCAGCACTCTTTGGGTTTTACGTCCGTGGAAGTGGCTCTGCTGGGTCACTCCATCGCCGAAGCAACGGCCGCCGATTGCAACGTATTATTCGTAAGAACATCATTAGTTAGGAGTGTTCGGCGTCAGAAAGGCGTCTAGTTAGTCGTCCGCGAATTTGTTGAATATTCAAGATAGTTTTTCTTCAATTACGGCACCGTGAAGGAGGTCGCCTGTGAAATTTGCGACACAAGTTGATGCTCAGATTAAACCACAAAATCTGCAGCTGGAGTGAGAGAGAAAACTGGTACGCGGCGAGAACCACACATCACGCCGGCGTACGAAAACACTGGGCACGAGCAAAGAACGTGCCGAACGAGATTTGGAGACGGGCGAGGACCGTTCGAAATCGGACGAAGGGGACGGAGCCGGGAGAGAAGACAGAAGAGGAGGACGGAAATGGGAGCAGAAGATAGAAGAGGGACGTAGCCGGGAAGAGAAGACAGAAGAGAGGGACGGAGCCGGGAGCGGAAGAGAGAGAAGACGGGGGCGCGAAGGCAGCGAGTCGCCAAACACGAGGCCGCGATTTGTGTGGCACGTGCCGGCAGCGTTTGCGCGGCAGCCAGCGACCAGACGCAAGGCCAGCTCAACGCGAGGGGCGAGGTAACGGTGCAAGCAAAATCTAGGTCAAGTCCGCCCCGCGTTGAAAGAAAATGTTAAGAGAAGTTATACGGGGAGGTACTGGACTATGAAGGCGAAATAACTTTCAGTCGCAATTAGAAATGCACTAGCCATTTTGACGCCTGATTACCTGTTAGATTGTCAATGAATTAAAGTAAATTTATGTAGTAATAATTGCATTGAAGTGTGGAGGAAGTCGTGCCACAGAGCACGTTAACTGTCCATGTAATTTTAGGAAAAACAGATGTTAAATAAGAATGGTAAAGAGTACGCAGTTATTGAGTTAAGAGTGGAAGTAAATTTAATCAGTTTCATTTCAAAGGAATTACTTATTTCAATGAACAGTAATTCAGTGTGTAGAATTTGAAGAGTCTTTGGTTATTTTGATTTAAAGAGAATATTGTGTGTGTTGATGGTACGTTTTGAAAAGTTCAAGGAGGATGATGATGATTTATGTGTAGTAGATTTGGTTATTATTTTTGAAGTAATTAAACTTTGTTTTATTGTTATTTGTGTTCCTGTGTTTTGGATTGCTCTCTACACCCCGAAAGATCCCACTGCCCTGAGATAAAGTAAGCTCGAAAGAGCAGATATCTGCGCACCCGCCCAGACGCTCAACCACTGTTGAGAGAATTAGTAAATTAATTAAATTTGGGTGTTCGGGGCGGGTTTGCGTCAGAATATTATATATATATAATGTATGTATATACAGGTGAGTCATGTAACTTTAGCACCTCCTGTAACTTTTGAACGGTTGAAGTTATTGCAATGACGTTTCCACAGAAGTGCATCAGGAAGTGGGGCTAATTGACACGTGTATTCATTTCTATTTTCTCACTTGTATTTTACGAGATATTTGAGGTAACTTTGTTTTTTCAAATGGAACTATACATATATTTTCAGTCTATAATGACGAGCGTAAAATGACAAATTCAATGATATAAACATTTTTTGAGAAATTTTTTGCGACTAGTGATTAACAGATATTTTGAATCTAACAGTTCGCCACTCAAGGTCACGCAGCGCTTCACCAGAGAACGCGCTCTCGCGGTAGGGAAAGGAAGGGATCTAAGTGTTTCAAGATACGAAAAACCCGATACACGCGGTACAGATTTCGTGCAGATTCTCATACAGTTTCTGTACAGAAACTTCAAGATCCCAAACTAGAAGTATAAAAGCCAAAAGTCGCGCATACACGATCTACACGTTTTCCGCACGAATCGCCACAAGCCGCTGCTAGGGGATCTAACGAGAAACAACTGAATTGCTCCGTCCGAGTACTTCCAGTGGTGGCATTTCTGTGCGTGTGTTCTGGCTGTGATCTTGATTTAGTATTAATTAGCCATAAGGAGGAAAGGGAATAAAAATAGAAAGGCAGGAATTGGGGAAAAGGAAATTTATCAAAATACATTACTTCATACAATCGCACCTTTGACACACCTAACCACAACATCGACATAACCGATTACCGTTAGTGAACGATTCTGCTACTAGAGGCGCTGGAGTCAAACTGTATGCTTTCTACACGAAAAATTATGAACATGTTCATAATTCAAGTTCAAGTTTAAGTTCATGTTCAAGAATCGCACGAAAAGAATGCACGAAAACTGGATCGTGTATACCGGCCAAAACGTATTCCAATATTCACAAAGCTGTTGTATTTTTTTTGTATTTTCAGGTTCCTTTATTTTCAGAGTTTTTGTCTTTATTTGATTGAAGGAATTGAAGGACTGTAAATAAGGATTTGTCATAAGTATGTATTGTAATAAAATTGTTTATTATTTCAACTCCATTTAATGGGGTTTTATATCACAGGATATTAATGGAATCTTGAAACAAAACACAATAAGAATAAATAATTAATACTGTACAAAGAATATTGCACAATTTGAGTAAACAATTCTAATGTTAAGAAGCATATAATATTAACTTTGGGATATAAACATCCAGTGAGATAACAATAATTAATCACCATAATAAAATTCCAAAAATAGTAAAAAATAGTAAATAAAGGTAATCCATTCCTACATTACTACTCTTCACAACGTGTTGAGCCCCCTGAACTCTGCTTTCCATCCTATCCAACAAGTCTATCGATTTTGACTTCTATGAGTATCAATCTTCTTTACTCGAAGCAACTGTTAGTTGTGGAGTAGCAGTTATTCTCGCTTAGGTGCCAAGCAACTTGCAAACCGTCTACAAAAGGTTTTATTCCAATACACTGCCACTCTGGAAAGTTGGAGTGTGAAACGGATGAGAACAGACGCTAGATAGATTGATTCATTAGGCGATTCAGGTAATAACAATTTATAATTTTTTTAAAAATGTCGCTTCTGTACTAATATTTACGTGTTTATAGTTTGACGTACTATAAAATAAATTTCACGTTAGTATTAACTTGGGTAGTGAGTTCTTGTTGTCCTTTTCCATATAATACTTGTAAAATTACGAGTTTCTCTTTTTTTCAATCTTTTGAAACAGAATGGTCTCGAATAAAAAAATGTTGGACATGATAATAGTGCACAGAGAATGTCAAAGGAAATAGCTCAAGAGCTGCCGTGAGGTATCGTGTCTTATATCCAGATCGTCGTCCTCCGTCTCGCCAGACGTTTCTTAACGTGTACTCCAGGCTTGTGATGTCGAACACTCAAATACAAGAACAGAAAGAGAAAAGTCACCAATGAAGAATGTGTAATAGCGGTACAGACAATGACATCACTTCATTTACACGTAGGTTCACGACGTGTTGACAAAGATGTAGGTGTAAGTCAATCCAGTGAGATTTGCATTCTACACCGCCTCAAATTCCACCGTTATTAGGTTTGCCTTCATCGAGATCTGGGAGATCCAGATTTTGCAAGGCGCGTAGCATTTTGTAGATTTGCTCTGAGCCAGATAAGGGATGACAGCACGTTTTGGGATCGGATATTATTTACTGACGAAGCAACATTCACTAGCCATTATAACGTGTATTTAAGAAACATGCACTATTGGGCAGTAGAGAATTCATACTGGCTTCGGCCTGTAGAGCACCAGCGCCAATAGAGATTGAATGTATGGCGTGGAATAGTGGGTGATGAAATTATAGTACCATTTCTTTCTGGAAAATACTTTCAATGGAGCACGATGCGCAAATTTCTGCCTAAGATTCTACCAACACTTCTAGAAAATCTGAAGTCGGAGAAACGTGTGAATATGTGGTTTCAGTATGATGCACACAACTCAAATGTGGTAACGAACGTTTTGAACATTATGTTCCCAAGACGGTGTGGTACTGTGCACTCGCCCGCGCGTTACTCAGACTTGAACCTATTAGATTTTTTCTTTGGAGTTTTCTTAAAACCCACCTGTACCAAGAGGCTCCAACTACATCGGCGATAGGCGAAGAACGCCTGCTAGAAGTATTTAGGACGAGGTAGTTTTCTATTTTTGTTCACGTGCGATTTTTCAAGAGCTTTAAACAATGTTGCCACATATACAAATAGGGCGGTAATTACAAATATTTGACGACGGTCACCAAGCTGACGAAGGGACTATCTGACCGTTTCATTGACAAGAATTTGGGCTTTGTCAAGCACTGCCTCGGGATAGAATTCGAGCAATCGGATGGGCAAGTGATGTTTCATAAGCGAGGCTACATCCAGAATCTGCTGTTGCCATTGGTATGACAAGTTGCAACGCAATTTCTACCACTGCGGATCCAAGTATCAAGTTGTTGGAGAACTAATCCCAATCCCCGGAAGACTTGAAGCTCCCATGCCGTGAGCTTGTTGGAGCTCTTACTTATTTGGCATCTACCACACGACCCGACATTGCGTTTGCGGCAAGTTATTTGGGACAGTTTAATCATTGTTTTGGTTCCGATCATTGGAAGGCTGTCAAAAGTATTCTACGTTCTACTTCTGCGAAAATTGCATTGCAATAACTTTAACCGTTCAAAAACTGGAGGGTTGCTAAATTTATACGACACACTTTGTATATAGACGTGTGAGATTTGGAAAAGCAGTTTTCAAAACAATTTTGTTTGCTATTATCTCATCAGAGCCTTTGAAAATTTAGCGTGAGTAATATTTTTTTATCGAACTCCTACATGTATCGCTAAAAGAGAATTGGTTGGCAGAGAGATAATGTTGGGTTTTCAGTATCTGCAGTGAGTTTTCTTTACTAGCAATGTCGGAATGGTTAATGGTAATATCGGAATAGCAGCGTATAATCACCATCAGAAGACGGACACCTATCATGCTGGGGTATTTGTATCCCTGTGGCCGTAAAAGTTCGTTCCGTGGGACAGGTACAACTGTTTGACAGGTACCTATAAGTCTGAGTCACTGTGCTAGGCAAAATGCTGACCGGATAGAGGTGTAAGAAGTGTAAGAAAAAAAATGGAAATTGCTGAGGACGAGATCCGGACTACAGAGTGGATGGTGGATGGAGTGGAGTGGTTGGTCACACACGGCTCGTTTAGATTTAGATATTAAGAGAACATTGAAGACAAAATGGAACACGATGAATGTTTACAGTGGCGTAGTCTCAATGGATGCTAGTGATGTGTCGCATTCCCAAGTTATCCTGCTGTTTTAAAATTTTTGTTAAAAATGTGTTCAAGTATTTCTCTCTGTTCCGTCTGTTCCTTTCGTTTTTTCCATGCGCTTTCCTTTATTATGTCACCTCCGTGGATGTGATTGGCCGAGAAACATCCCTTGAAAGGCTTCACTTCATAACCGAGGTCATTGAACTTTCACCATGTGTTGTGTGCAAGATGCGAGGTTTTGGTCGGCGGTAGCGTTACGCTGGCTGTCGCATCTCTTGAATTCTCATTGGCTGCTTCTGTATCCCCCTCCAAAAGCTTCGCCATCACCCCCTTTTAGTACCTCTTCTTTCAGTACAAAGTCTGGGTATCCCAGTGGTCATGTGCAAACGACAGGAGACTTCAGAGCGGAGGGGCGAAGCCTCTTGATCACACTCCACACGCATGCATGTTTGCCAACAGTTCTGATCCAAAACGTGATTTGCGAGACGTAGGTTACCAGTACTGACAAGGTACTTTTACGCGACTTGTAATCATTCTTTGAAGCCTGATTTTTCACGTGTATTTTGTATGTGTTGATGCGAAAGTACTGAGTTTTTCTTGAAACTGTGTTACAAAGTATAACGTGTACTTCCACAGAGAAAAATCATAGTTTCGAAACTGTAATGCGATAATTAGAATCCAACAAGTTTCGTGCGAAAAGATGCGAAATGGCAAGCACATGGTTTGCAGAAGTGGATGAGTTACATGAGACAGAAGGTGAGTGAAAACTCCCAATGTCCTATTAAAAACTATTTAGTTCTCAAGTACGCTAGACGATAACGGGAAATTAATATCTAATTAAACAATTAGGTATATTGTTTATGATCGTACGTAATTGTGTGTATTATTGTTTTGTTTATTATTGCCAGAGCAAGAAATACAAAATTAGCAATTTTTTAAATATTGTACAGTGGGTGTGTACATCGTACTATGCAACACATAAACATATAGTACGATGTCCATTAGATACCTTAATGGGTTACCTTGTTTAATCCGTAAAGCGGGTCGCATCCTCATGGTCACTAAGCAGGAAACGCCACTAATTGTTACACTAAAACGACAACATTAAATGTTAACCTCGCGCATATAGAATATGAATAGTATAAATTGAATGAATATTAAGATAAATGAAATTATAATATAACACATATTCAAAAAGTTGTCAAATACGGTATTTGGAACGCATTTGAAATTGCGGCATTTGAGGCGCTGATCTGTGGCGACCAAGGCACAGTAGCTGCGATCGGTTGAACTCCAACCAAGGAGCGGTTCTTCGCCGCTGCAGAAGTTAGGGGACAACAAGTTTTCTCCGCCGAGTTGGTACATATGAGGGGTGCCTAGAAAGGCGAAGGAAGTTCTCTTCGTACGAATCCAAATTACGGGCAAAGTAAAAGCGACCCGAATTACGGGCAAAGTAAAAGCTGTTTGGCTGCCCGGAAGACGCCGCTTCCTAGACACAGATGGCCGGGACGCGGTGTCTCCCAGACAGCCAAGCAGCTACGGACTCCGGTGCGGAAGCTTACGCTTTCTTATAAGTGGCCTAAAAATCTGGAGTTTAGCGCAATGAGGCTTGAAACATAAGAGGTGTATTTTGGCACATGCAATGCGTCAGTCTGATATCAGTCTGATATCCTGTTTTTCTTTATGTTGCGAGATTGGCCATAGATGCCCGTAAAGAGTAGGAACTGCACGAATGGGACTCTCAAAGGAAGTGTCACTTTGCTGATGAGCCGAGTTGTTGAGGTGCGACGAGATAGTGCTGAGACACTGTACAGTAACGGACAGGGCTTTGAAGTTAGGTCAACTTCTGATTGCTTTGGTGATTGCCAAAGAGTATTGGGACATCTTTCTGGTAGAATGGCGACTCGGTTTTGTATACGGTACTGGCTATCGAATGACGAAAAGAATTGGTACAATTGTGGAATACTGTAATTTGTGAATTGAACAATAAGGCTTTTATTTTTGAGTCCTGCAATATAAATCCTTTTTATCCCCACAAAAAAGAGTACATATTTAACCAAAATTCACAGAAATATTACGATGTTCATACTTTATTGACAATTTCGCGGAAACGACTCACACTCTCTAATTACTTTACAAAATTCCTGGAAGGTAAAACAAATTCCGTCAATACGGCAACGTTGATTCGGATTGAAAAAAAGAGCAAAACAAGGTATACCAGTTACCATCAGTGTATTCGGATTTTCAATAAAAATTGCAAAGAACCCCCAATAATGTAGAATGCGTGAAAATAATAAAAGCTTATAATGAGAGGCGAAATAAAGTAAGAACTATAACGAAAGAAACTTTTAATTTTAATTTCGTTGACAGAGAATTTTTTTTAGCTGGCTTAGTAGTCCAATATTTTCAAAAGTACAACATTTGCTTTTAATAGGGCCCGGATGTTTATGTCATGTCATATATTTTTTCTTTGCGTTATGTCCATGGAAAATGTAAGATAAACATGATTTTATCTACAACGACTAAAATTATGCAATTTGCATGTGACATATATAGTCATATTTTGTTTTGTTTTTTACCATTTGGTCATTTCCGATAATTTTTCATACTATGGTCATATCCTTCTAAGAACTTTAGTATTTTTGTTATATTTTTATCTTTTTGATTCCATTTTGGCATACTTGCCTGCAGTCGTCTCAAAGATATTTTTCCTATCTTCTCATTGTTATATAATTTCGTACATTTTTTGTTGTAAAAAATTAGATATTAATAATTGTCTGCCTAATTAATAATTAATAATTGTCTGCATTTCCCATGAATATACTATATGTAAATTAGGGGGGTAAGCTATACAGACGGACAAAAAGAAAGCGTAGAAACCACCGGATACGAAGGAAGTGTTAGTTTACTTTTGTCAGGTTTAGTGACAATGTGAACCGCTTCTGTAAAATTCATTTAATAACTTTAGCAAAAAGAATTGTATTGACGAGGCGCCAAAGGTGTGAATTGTGAATGTACTAGATATTAAAAGTGTATTTTCAATATAATCGTTATTGCGAAAATATTTTGAAGGTTTCGAAAACGCAACCAAAAAATTTTTAAGTCATATTTATGGTCATATTTTAATATTTTTAGGTCATACATGCTCGCATATTTCTAACATTTTTAGGTCATACACATCTGGACCTTAGCTATTAACATTATTCTCAGCTTACCAAGACATACAGGTGTAATGACGTCGCGACCCTCCCCCGACAAATAGCAGCCCGAAAGAGGAAGGAGTGGAGGGCCACGAAAATGTCTTTCCAAGTGTGAGAAGTCATGGACACATGGACCCCTCGTCTTTACTGGTAGCGAGGCTCAGGTCATTTTGCCAGCTCTTCCGCCTGACCATTTTCAAAACTTTTAATACAATAGTACATAATAAAAAGGAGGCAATTCAAATTGTACAGTACAGTTACGGCGACGACCTATAAGAATCACTCCTTTTCCTAACTTAATGCAGAATTTACGTGCATATTTTATTCGTTTTTCGGGAATATCTCGAAAAATCTGCGACTAAGGGAAGCGGTTCTGAAAGCACATATAATTTCCTAATAAATGCACTTTCAAAGCGTTTAAAAAATGACAAATCCTGATGAAAGATTGAACACTGTTGTTACAATACTACAGTGAGGAGATCATTAATACTTTAATTTTGGGGGATTCGTCAAATGAAACCCTTATAGGGTTTTCAAATTTTTCTGCAAAATGGCTAAAATATTTTCCTTGAAACTGTTTGCTCGAATAGAAGAAAGTGAATTTATAAGTATGCTAGAGTTCTGATTTTCATGAAAACCTCTCAGGTTTATAAAATTGAAAAAAATTAAAGCTTTACGGAGTTTCGTTTAGAGAGGAGTTAGCTCTCTCCACTCAACCAAATTTCGAGATTTTTCCTTTAAAAGAAAGGTAGTGGGACCCAGATGACTTTCGCTTGCTATCATTATAGCGTAAACAGTAAATTTAAAAAAACTGTAAAATAAACAGAATGCATGTTTATCTGCTGTCATTTGATTAAATCGTATTTTGGTTTTGTCAAGGACTTCCTCGAGAAGGCCTTGGTCTACCGTGAACAAGCTTGGGTAGGTATAAGATTAGGGATAGTGAATCGAAGAGTTAAGTTAAGGGCCCAGGTCCGTTAGAGTTAGCGAATATTTAAAGTTCGAAGATTGTTTTCAAATGCACAGATTTGGGATGGTGTAAAGCAGAGGCAAGCAATCGTTTGACACACGTGTACTTCTACAAAAATCAATGATTTCAATAATATCTGGTGCAATACGTTTTTAATATAGAGTGAGGAACCTTTTGCCATTGTTGACTACATAAAACACGTAAATATCATGGTAAATATACAACATTTATATGAAATTCTCAGCAACATGTTAAACTCTGTGTTCGCAGTGAATAGGGATTGTATTGTTCCAGAATTTGTAGACCTCCATCATTTAATTTATGTTCGAGGCTTAATACTGAACAACGTGCAACAACGTTTTCGGAGTTTCTATATTCCTTACAGTGAATACGTAGAACATTTCTACAACCTATTGACAACTACGTTTTGACATGCATCATTACTGATCAAAATTTTAAGATATGTCCCAATTTTCCATGTAATTTTCAATCATATTGATTCTTTTGGAATAAATGTTTTCTGGATAACTTCATTCAGTTGTCGATCTGTAAATAATAGCCTTCACTTTTAAAAAATTTGTGTAACTGTTGAGTAATAACTAAATGAGGAAGAAAAGTTTCGGTATTTCGCGCAATACTTCCAGATTTCAACTGCAATATTGAAGACAGAGATTTTATTCCTTAATGAAATCTGTTGCTAAAAGACGTCCGTAAATAAGGTTATGTACAATATGCGCAGTTTTTGCATACTTTTTGCATGAAGTAAAGGAAATTTTTAAATAATTCTCTTTTAAAAACGGCTCCTAATATTTTCTTAAAATTTCCATCTCGTATACGTCAAAGAACGGTAAAAAAAGTGGCGGTAGTCCCATTTTCGGCAAACCCTCTGTAATTTCGAAAATTGCAGAAAGGAAAAACTTTCAAAAACACAAATTTCATGATAGATATTTGTCTTAAACTGCTTTAAAAATAGATCTAAAAAAGTCATCAATAATACTTGAAAAGAAAAGTATTTTCACGTAATTTCTAATTCAAGACAATGCAAGTTGTCAAAAAGACATTTTCTTAAAAAACGCTCCAATTTTTTCTTGAGGGAAACGAAGAGGAGGGGGGAGAAAGAAAGAACGAAGAGAAACGAGGGGAATCTTCTTGAAAGAATTCTCCCCGAGGTGCATTAGAATGCGCAGGCCGACCTGGGTTGTAGAGATCGTTAAGGTGGTAGCATTGTAACTTTCTTACCTAGAAAGGATGCGGGTTTTAATCCCACTTCGGGCATGTATGGTTGCTTGCAAGTTGTGGTGTCGTAGAGCTCTTCCAGCCACCATCTATCACTTTTCTACATTCTTTCTTTCATTTCATGATTACTCTCACTGATAATCAGGCTGTGAATAGATGAAATCAACCTACCAAGTACTTCTGCATCACCAAAAGTAAAACAAGTTAACTAGCCGAGAAGGGTCCACAGAGTACTTTTCGAAGCCGAGTGAGCAGAGGATCCCATCCGGGCAAAGTGCAGAAAAAATGTGAAGGCCGGCGAGATAGAATATTCCTGGGATCCGTGTTAAAGGAGGTAAAGGCGTAATGCCTTTATTGTTTATGTTCCTTATGTTAGCATTATTTCGACAAAACGTTCTGATGCTGAAGATTTCTGCCACTAATACCACATTATTGGAATAATTCTTGTCACATACAACTAAGTTAGTCAACTAAGTACATATTGTACTACCATATTAAGAGGTCTATTAAAAACATACTAAGCAATTGCACTTTTTCTGACATTGGAAAGTTGATGAAGATTGAATACCCGCCATTCAATAAAATATCGCAAAAATACAACTTTAAAAAGAAGCCTTCGACGTTTTCGTAACTACTTTTAAAATATAATAATATTTAAGCGACTCTTGTTTAGATACAACTGTTGGCGTCAGCATAATTTCTATGCACAGGACATCATTTTATGTTTATGTGTTTTTATAAATACCATGTAACGCTAATTCGTTACCCTGTTTGAAAAATATGGCTTCAAAAATGTAAATAACATCCTGTGGTGCGTGTCGAAAAATGTTGGGGAAGTCATCGCAAGCTTTTTCATATCCGTGAAATCCCAAAATGGGCGTAACCTGTACGGATATCCAAATGAGCCAACTCTGTTCGGCTACAAATGATTGGTTGGAGACAACCTTGCATCCGGTGAATCATCGTGTATTTTATTTTTGTTGTATTATTATGAGCTACAAATGGAAAGGAATTCAAATCCGGCAATCTTGGAAACAAAACATAAAAAGTGCCAGTTAACATCCTGACGAAGCAAAAACTCATCCTGCGGACGAGGCGGTTTCGCGGTCTGGTCGCCAGAACCCTTCGGGTATTGCCTTCGACTTGCATCGGTGTGCAAATTAACGGCAAATGAAAAAATGTGAATCAATGGCGGAGATAAAGCAGTTCGTAGCGTGAGTCGATTGCAGTAATTGTGATATTTTGCTGTGAGATTGCGGTAGTGATAGTGACCGTGATTGAGGTGATAGAAGTAGTGACGGACGTAGCGATTGTAGTGTAGTAATGTTAGCTGGGATAGTACGCGTAACGGCAAAAAACGATCATATTGTAATGGATACAGTGATGATGGAACTGGAAATGTGATGATGAAAGAGGTAGAGGTAATAGGTGATTCTAGTGGACGTATACTATTATTGTAATGTAATGTAGTGCTAATGATAATTGAACTGGTAGGTAGTGGTGGCGGTGATAATGATGATGTCGATGTAGTACAGTGACTTGTTGTGGCGGCAGAAGAAGATAGTAGCACCGAGCACTGTCACGGGCTGACCATTATTGTGACTAAACACATGTACGCCTTTGAGATACACGTGGCAATCTGGACAGAGCGCCAATCAATGCGTGGGCTTAGGAGTAAAGAGTGAGGAGATTGAGGAAGCATACTACAAAGTTTAGCAATGAGAAAATGTAGAAGACGAGATAAGATCAGCGGCGGCAGCAGAAGTGAGCAATCTATTTAACTGTAATCAAGGCTGTAGAGATGATGTGATGGTGGTGGGGTTTGTGGTGTAAAGGAGAATTGGATAATTTCTGAAGAAAAGTAGAATTCTTATTCTTATGAAGAAATACTATATCTTAGAAAGGAAACAATTGTGAGAATGGCTGAGAACTACAATGTAAACCGTAAAGTACTAGTTGACGATGCAAAAGAGCAGAGGGAACAAAACGAATATGAATGCAATGTAGCGACGGAGAATGCGTCGCACATGCGGACTCGCGCACAGACGAGAGGAAGAGGGAAGGAGAAGAAGTAAAGAAGGCAAGAATTTAGAAGTCGGGAACTGCGAAGGAAGAGAGGATGAATGAGCGCGGAGAGATCAGAAGTTCCAATAATAGAGAACGGGAATGCAGTGTGAAATTTTTAATTTTTTATGGTACATTTTTTATTTGCAATCTGTTTCTTCAGAACAAGAGGCAAACATGTTGAAAGAATTCACAATAAAACGCCAAGCCACTAAATTCGCAAACCTTCTTGGATTCGTTTTGCGAATAAACAATGATGAATCGAATACACAACGAGTACAAAACGGGATTTTCAGCATCAACGTCCAGCACAAGGAAATGTAATAAAATAATAAAAGAAAAGGCGCAATGGCGACGGGATGCCGGAGGTGGAGCAGCAGGCGTTCGCGCAGCGGTCTGCGCGTCGGGCCGTGCGGTGGTGCGATCCGCAGCGCAAGACGCACGGGCTCTCGAAGGGGCATTGAACCGAGTTGGGCGACGCGCTCCCGGGAGGTGCCAAGTAGAGGGGATTCCGAAGCCGGTCGCTAATAGTTGAAACAAGCGGACGAGAACGACACCGCAGATTTTTCTGTCCGCCCTTTTCCTTTTCATCTGTCAATTCAACGGCCAGATTTAACCCGGTCGAACGTGTTTTTTTTTTTGTGTGTGCAAAATATTGGAGAAGTTTTATATTATTTAACACTAATACTTCTATAACCTGCTGAAATTTTAAATTGCTTAATTATAAAGAATGAAATTAAAATATAACACACATTTTTATAATTTATGTTTTTAATACTATTCAACTACTCTATTTCACTACGTACTGGATTCATAATGATAAAAATAATAACCAATGACACAACATAACAGTATTTCCGGTATCATTTGTAACGGTTACATATAATTATATTAGTAATTTTGTAATTCATATACTGCCAGTACTACTACTTCAGTTCTCGCATTCAAAATTCTTCCCCAACCTCCTTGGTAGAACATAATGTCCAATTCCTAATATTATATTCTAAGACATCATAAAGAAAAATACTTTTTTATTGTTAAATCTAAGAGCAACAACCCGCTTATTACAGGTGAATGAATACATCTGAATAATGTAGATGATAATCTGTCAGAAACAATTCTCATTCTATCCAAAAAATTAAAATAATACACCCTACCAGTTCGGTTGCACCAACAAAAAACTCAGCGCATCAGGTCTCACGAACACCGAGCCCACCACACCACCTTCTGAACTATTGGGGCTACAAGAGCACATAATTTCTCGTGTATTTGTGTTGGCTCCGCAATATTATACTACCACATGAACCTGCAAAAGTTTTCTACCAGCAAAAATTATTTTCCGCCTGGAGATCGAACTCAGGGAATCGACTTAACTAGCCACGCACTTTACCACCATGCAGTCGCTCTGCCGTATTCACTTGGGCCGGCGCTCTAAAATCTAATTCTATCCTATTATTTCAAACATGCAATTTTCGACAATACAGAGAGTTCAACGAAAAACCTACGTGATTACTTTAAACGTTCTTTCTTTTATCCGTGAAAAATTTACGGAATGGGATGGAAAAGAAGAATAGAGCAGTTTATGAGAAAATATTTTTTTTTATAAAGTGCATTAATTACAAGCAGAAACTACTAAGCATTTTTGAAAATGTTTAAGAGTACCTAATTTTCACCCAAAATTTCGCGAAAAATACAATTATTTTCGAAAAATTGTATATGTCCGTATTTCAGAATGTCTTTAAACAACAGGCAAAGAACAGTTATTCGAGGGAAAAAGTTTATTTTCAATATTGTTGAGAGAACTTTTCAATTTTTGAAAAATCAGGGATTTCAATGTAAATGAGACATGCACCATTTACGCGTCCTTTGCGCTATACAAGGACAGAGTTTCTTTAAAAAATGAGAAAATTTTGAAATATGTTGTTGAGGCTTCATGTAAAGTACCCCAAATTTGAAAATATTTGTTTCAAACTCAGAAGACTTTAATTTCCTCTAAATTGATAAAGAAATATCAAATTTGAAGAAAATCGGCTGAACGGTTTTGGCATTAGCTTGGACCAGAGACGGACAAGTGGACAGATGGACAGACGAACGGACGTACGGATAAATGGACGGACGGACAGATGGACGGACAGACGGATGGATGGACGGACGGACGGACAGACAGGCAGCCGGAGAGACGTTTTCGTCAATCAATTTTTCAGTATCAAGGACCTACAAAACATGGAATCCGACTACACAATGTGTTAGAACGAGTTAATTACAACTCGTTCTATATGCAGGAACAAGATTCACTTTTTTGTTGCCAGGGTTTTATCTACTTCTTCGTTACCAGGTCTGGCAATAAGAATTTTCTGTCGAAATTTCGCTGTTTTCTAGCGTACGTTTACAATACTTTCCCTCCATACGAAATAAGGGCGAGAAAGTAAAAAGCAATAACATTATTCATCGATATCGAGGAAGCCTTCGACAGTCTGGCACAATAAACTAATATACAAACTTTCATTGTTGGGAACAGGAACATAAATCTGTAAAATCATAAAACGCTTTCTCAATAATAAATATTTCAATCATAAAAAAGACACACGTTATATACACGCCTCATGATTGCAGGACTTCGGTATTCACAAGGATCTCCACTCTCCCAATTACTCTTCAACATCTAGACGGCACGGATATGCTTCCCGCCAAATTAATCCATTATCCCAATCTGCAGATGACATAGTAATCTCTACGACACATTCAATAATAACCTCCGTAATGAATTAAATTTCAATACACATAAAAACAATTAGGTGGTCCTCAGAATGGAAGATTAAAATCGATCCTACCAAACTCATCATTGCAAAAATATTCACTCTTATACTTAATGGAGTAAGAAAAGAATATAATTTAAGTAACATTATCCCATGGACACAAAGTAATTAGGCAATGAAATCAAAAATTGGCCAAAACCACAGAACGCCAAACCCGAATCTATACCGTACATGCGCGTATAATATTTTCAGCAATTCAGAGTAGAATAAAAGTTATGCTCCGAGAGTCCCCTCGCCAAACGGCTGTAAACATTATTCTGCAAAATTAGTTATCCCATAATTGAACTTTGCAATGCTATATGTAATAATATAAACTTCACAAACTTCCTCGCATTATTTCGCAACTTTTGCAAATTTCGAAAACCCAGAGAATTCAACGAAAAAAAGGCCTGCGCCCTTTTATAAGCGTCCATTGCTCTAACGATAAAATTTAAAAAAACACCGAATCGTTCTTGAAAAATTGTTTCTTTAACAAATTGCATTAATTTCAAACAGAAATTACGCCAAAATAACTGTTTTTTTTTTTCAAAATATTTTACATGCCAACTTTTAAAGAGGTGATTTTAGAACAGATTTCAATTAAGAGAAAATTCTCTATCTTTAACATTGCAATTTTGCGATGTTAACTTTTCTAAATTACAGAGAGGTAGCCGAAAAGCAGACTAGCGCCACATTTTGCGGTCTTTTGATACATACATGAAGAAAATTTAAAGAAATTCGTTCGTAAGGCGAGAAAGTAAAAATTCGGATCTATTTTCGAGAGAAAAAAATGCTTAAAAATTGCTTATATTTCACATAAAATTACGCAAAAAATGCTCACATTTTCAAAAACACGTCCATGACCATATTTCAGTATATGGTTTTGAACAAAAGATTTTATTAAGGGAAAATCTCTATCTTCAGGATTGTTGTTCAGGGAGACAACGAAAAAAATTTGAACAGTTGCAATTTTCAAAAAATTGAGAATTTCAACGAAAATGAGATCTCTCCCATTCTTTAAGCGTTTTTTACGCTTTCTGAGGATGAGTTTAATAAAAAATATGCAGCCATTTTCGAGAAATGTTTAAAATGTTGACGCTGTATATGAAGTACCCCCAAAAATCAAAATATCCGTTTCAAATTCGCAGGGCCTTGAGTTCGTTTAGATCGATGGCGGAAAATAAATTTTGGAGAAAATCGTCTGAACAGTTGAGGCGCTAGCACTTGACATTAGACAGAAGCACAGACAACGGACGAGCAGGCAAACACGCTTCACATAGTTTCGATCATTTAAAACGGATTGGTGTACACATTTAATCACAATATTCTAAGTAAATATTAACGATACGCAAAAGGATCAGAAAAATACATGTGTAATATTTAAAAACTAATAAGTTTTAATCAAATTGACAATATCATATGATTCAGTGCACTGTTTTATCGGTACAAAAATGTGAAAAATTAGAGCCTTTTTTAATTCCTTTTTTAAATTATTTTCTAAACTAACAGAATTTGAATTTGGAAATTAAGCAAAAACCACTAAACTTAAAAAAAACTGTACATGTATTAAGAGTCTTAATTTATGATCAAGTGTTAAAACATCTATTGCATTCATAAAAAATTTCTACCGTCAATAATAAAGCTTTGGGAGAGGTTCGAAAAGCGTTAAACATTTGCCATTTTCGAAAATTAATATATAATTTGAAGTCATATTTTCCATATTTATAAGCACTCTTTGCACTACTTGAAAAAATGCAATGACACAATTCCGTGGCTTTTTGAAAGAATTTTCGAAATGCAGCAAGAGCTTTTTAAAAAATATTCTCAACAATTAAAATATTATTTCCAGATTATCAGGTCTTTACTCTGGGACAGACTGATGTCTCAGGTGTTTACGTTGAGAAGAATGTAAATTTTGGGGAGAAAAATCGGTTTAGACGCTATGTCTTTCACTCTTTCACTGACGGGTATGTGTTTTCGTTTATTAGTTTTACCTCAAGGACACTTTATTGGAATCTGGAGACCCCAAAATTGCTTTTTCCGTCACAATATCGAAATCGAGTTTTGTCAATGTTGCTTAACTCTCTCAATACCACCTATTTTAGAAAGTAAAATCACACATAGTAAAATTAGGGCTGTATCTCGGAAGTTACAAGTTATATATGGCACATTCAGTAATTAAATCAATATTACAAATAATTAATAATGATTGCAGGTGCCCTAAATCATTTAACACTTAATAAGTACATTATTTCTTCCGTTAAAAACATTTTTAATATACATAATGAGGGTTCTAATTGTAAGCGGATAAACATTGAGCTTGGCGAACATCATTCCATTCATTGTCTTAATGTTCTGAGAGGATTGGTTAGGCATAAATTATCGTCCCAACAATTTAATACTCTCTGAGAACTCATCTTCTACACCAAGATACTATCTGGATTAGAAAATTAAAATAAAACTGGTTGGGAACATCACCATTTATTGTTGTTTACGTATTATCTAACGGAACTGAATGTATGGTTAACCTCATTTACGTAGGAAGAATAGTTTGTTTGCATTCTTGAAGGTCAACGACTACAATCAACACCATTAATAATCGAGTCTCAGACGCATAAAACAAGGAATGGATTTCCACACAAGCGTTGGTGAATACATTTACGAGGCCCGCAACTCTGCCCAGCGCCGAGTGATGGCTTCCTGGAAACGAAAGCGTTGAACTTGTTTCCTGGCCCGTAGAGGATGGTCAAATGTTACTCAAACCTGTACATGTTACTTTAAATGATCTGCATGCTAAACAGAGTTCGCTCTGTCGATAAACGATACAAGTCCAATTTTCTAGAAAATTATTTTCGAAAATTGTAAATGGTTATAATTTTTTAGACACTCTCTTACAACTTTATTATTGAGGGTTAAGATTTTTTGTCAATAAAATAAATACTTTAAATCTAGATCTCTGAATAATGCAATGTACATTTTTAAAATATGTTGTCTTGCTGTTATTTAGTGCAATCGTGCTAAATGTAAGAGACTCGCAATGACGATTTTCTCAATAAACGGCTCAGATTTTCCCTTAAATAGTGTAATGGAACAGAGTTTAGTCTGAGAAATAATACAACATAGGTATGATTTTCATTTAAACCTCGCAAATTGAAAAAATCAACTTACTGTTTCGTACATCTTGGAAAAGTACACATAAAAATTGTACAGGTCCAATTTTTAATAATATCTCCGAATTTGCAATGTTGATCACTTAGTATACGTATAGTGTATTGTGATGCAGCCAAATCTCCTAATCGAAACTTTGTTAATTTTGCATAAATTCATTTGAAATACACGACATAGATAAGTAAATGTGTCATGTCCTAGGCATGCTATGTCGTGACTTAATAATTATTCATTATAAACAAGACAAAATGTATTAATACCATATATAAATAGAGGTAGCAAGGTTTGTTCCCTGCGGGGTAACATTGCCACTTTGTGAGCTTTTCAAAAAGTAATAAAATCTTTCAAATTATGAAAGCTTTTATAATAATATATATTTTGAAGAAACATGGTACCTTCGTGAAGGATTAAATTGTCAAAATAATTATTGTAAAGATTGATATAACAACGTAGAACTTTAAAAGAAACAAAGATGTGGCAATGTTACCCCCCGTTACCTAATTGTAAATAATGTAAATGGTGTAGACGACTTATAATTTGCATTCCAACTCTATTTAAAGAAAGCCTCTGAAGATGGCTACAAGGTAGTAGCCGAAACGGCACGCCAACTTATAATGTAGATAAATTAAATCACAATTATGTATAAGTATATATAAATCTGAAAGTCTAAAATTCAAGAGGAACTGTTTTTTTTATTATGTAATTTGAGTGTAATTTAGAGACAACTCCATATAATTTTCCACAAAAGAGTAAGAAAGATTTTGTCATGCAAAGCTGGAAGTGTTTCCTCTTAACATTTTTTGAGGATTCATCACAGCACACTATATATATTGGAACAAACGCAAATTTTCATTCAAATGTTTGAAGTTTAAAAAATTAATGGGTTTTATTTTTTGGTATATCCTGGACTTCGTTTGAAGAGTTTTGCAAGATGTGGCTAAAGTAGAATTAGTAAGAAAGCAATGCTAATATTACATCGTATAACGGTTACAAATAATGCGAGAAAAAATATGCTGGGGGAGTACCACTAGTTTCCTTTAAACTTGTGATAATAGAGCATAATACTCTGAATTCTATGGCACAAATGGTATTTTAAATTAAACGAATTTAAATATTTTAAATTAAAACAAATTCAAATATTTTTCTGAGAGGAGAACTCAGTGGAATGGAACAGATGAACTCTGAAGTGAAGTAATCCATCGCTAGCCGCTAAAGCATATGCTATCAACTTCGAATGAGCGAAATTTTCAAATGGGTTGTTAGTATTATAAATCAAGCTGAAAGCATTACGTAATGTTTCGTCCAGAAATATATTCTTACAAATAAGTCACAAAAATATTAAAATATCGACAGATATGTTAAAAATACGCAGCGTTTATTTACAAAAAGCATATATTTTGCAATAACATTAACATCTATTGTCACCTAGAGGCAGAAGGTCCGAGCAAATTAAGAAAACAGATTTACATATGCACGTTTTATTTTCCCTTAATACCGCAAAGTTTCATAAAAATATGTTAAGATCTTCCGTACTTAGAAAGCGTCTCTTTCGAGAAAAATATCGCCTGAAATTCGAAGAACATCTTTTGACCTTACACGATATGATGGGCGCATATTCGAATTTTGACACGATTGTGATAAATACATTTTCTGAAACCTAGGTTTGCACGCGATGGATTTTCACATTTGAAAATAATCTTACAACTTTATCATTTAGAAAATTTACAATTGACCAATGCTGTATTTACTCGATCTCTCAAAATTTTATTCCGACGCTCGACGTCGTCAGTGATCTCAAACTTTTGTACACGCCTCTCTTAATCATCAATAAACTGTATGCTTTGCATTAATGTAAATGTATTACTTAACTCAAAAATTGAAAAAAAAAATCGTAAACAAATGTACATTTTATGCCCCAAACCTGTAGAACAAGCAAAATATGCTTTATAATAAAAAATTGTCCATCTTAGATTGAAGATTTTACCACGAAAGACTGAAAAGATTCTGAAAGATAGGACAATTAACAAAAAATGTAATTCTATGAACTTCGTAGCTTTAAATATAATAAAATGTAACTGCAACATATAATACGCGAGTTATTTGCTAGTGCATACATAGTATGCACTAACAAATAACAAATAATGCACTAACAAATAATAGTATAGTGTTATGAAATGCTAAAAAATCAATGAGATTTTGTTATAAATATATTTTATTTGGGTCCCCGATATCCCCAAAGTGCTTTTTTCGAAATGTTTGTCCGACAAAGGTGGCTCAGGGCATCAACTGATGTTCCTACACTACCTCTGGCCGGAAAGTTCTGGAGGTGAAGCCCCGCTGTCTAACGTCCCACTGCTCTGATCGGTAGTTTCCCATGGCTTCTCTGATGAACACCAGGTGAATGCCGAAGCAGTACCATCACAAACGGGCCACGGATCGCGCGTCAATTTTCCTTCCTCATCCTTGTCCTATCCTCACCACTTACACGCACTACACTACCACACAAGTCGGAAGACCAAACGGGAGCTTTAAGCTTGTCCCGGGTGTGGCGGTGCTTCGCTGATGGAGATATCTAGTTGGGAAAAATTCCCGCAGGCCGACGCAAGTCGGCGCCGGATCTCGCCAGAAAGCGAGGGAAGATCACCACAATCTCCCACGATTAAAACATACAAAATACTTATGGAAAATATTACCGCGGGGGTTGACACGCCAGGAATCATTAATCAATCAATGAATCGAAACTTCGCGTCAGTCTGCCCGTCCACCTCTCAGCCTGTCTGAGAACAGCACTTGCGCGTAAACCCAACACATTATATTTATCAGAATGAATTTTTCGCCATCAATCTGGCCGATCTCGACATCCTACGAATCCAAACGGATCTATAAACTTTTGATGGATAATCTCAAATTCATTTTTTATTTTTTCAAAACGTGGCCAATTTGTTTCCTTTAATTCTTTTGTTCAAATAGAAAAATGTGTGTTTCTAAATTTGGCACAATTTTCATTAATTCTTCTGATATTTCAATAAGTTCAAAGTACAAATATTTCTCGAACTGTTCTTCATCTAGAAAATTAGAAATAACGATTTCTAACAATACGTTCTTGAATTGTACTTTCTCATTACGGAGTAGAGAGAAAGTTATGTAATGCTGTGCGAAAACGGCGAAGTTTCGGAAGAAAAACTTATTACAGAGCCGTGCTAACGAAAAAGTGAATAGATCCTGTAGCTAAATTTAGAAAAAATATCCTCTAACACGTGATGTAGCCAGAATCCATGTTTTCTGGGTCCTTGATACCGAAAAATCGAATGAAGGCAAAACGTCCGTCCGTCCGTCCGTCCGTCCGTCCGTCCGTCCGTCCGTCCGTCCGTCCGTCCGTCCGTCCGTCCGTCCGTCCGTCCGTCCGTCCGTCCGTCCGTCCGTCCGTCCGTCCGTCCGTCCGTCCGTCCGTCCGTCCGTCCGTCCGTCCGTCCGTCCGTCCGTCCGTCCGTCCGTCCGTCCGTCCGTCCGTCCGTCCGTCCGTCCGTCCGTCCGTCCGTCCGTCCGTCCGTCCGTCCGTCCGTCCGTCCGTCCGTCCGTCCGTCCGTCCGTCCGTCCGTCCGTCCGTCCGTCCGTCCGTCCGTCCGTCCGTCCGTCCGTCCGTCCGTCCGTCCGTCCGTCCGTCCGTCCGTCCGTCCGTCCGTCCGTCCGTCCGTCCGTCCGTCCGTCCGTCCGTCCGTCCGTCCGTCCGTCCGTCCGTCCGTCCGTCCGTCCGTCCGTCCGTCCGTCCGTCCGTCCGTCCGTCCGTCCGTCCGTCCGTCCGTCCGTCCGTCCGTCCGTCCGTCCGTCCGTCCGTCCGTCCGTCCGTCCGTCCGTCCGTCCGTGAACAGCGCTAGCAGCTAAACCGTTCAGCCAATTTTCACCAAAATTGATATTCCTCAATCCATCTGGCTGATGTCACGGACCCTTGACTTTGACACCGATATTTTATTTTTTGAGGATAATTTACACAAGGCTCCTGAGACATTCTTAATGTAATGGCTTCATCCTTTTTGATTACATTTTCTTGTTGGATAGTGTGAAGGACGTTTAAGAGAATGGTGCTGGTGTCATGTTCGATGAAAACTCTGATTTTACGAAAATGGCAAAAGTTCAATTTTTTTTCGGAGTCTTCCTATAACTAAGATATTAAAGATATATATTTTTATTAATGAAATCTGTTCTTTAACGATAGATTCTGAAATAAGGTCATTTAAAATTTTGCGTGAATATACGGGCGAGAAAGTACGCGATGTTTTAGCATAGCCGTTTATATCGACCCGAGCCATAATGTGCGTCTGGGGATTTACATCAAATAAGCGGTATACGGATCATTGACGGAGATTCTCTAGATCATTCTGGCAGAGGATAAGAGATGAGCCCATTGATCGATCATAAAGATGAGGAATACGGACAGGATTGGGAAGGAAGAATCGCGCGCAATCCGAGGCTCAAATCCTAAGGTGCTGCTTTGTCATTTGTACGTAAGCTATCAAGGAAATCACAAAACGATCAGAGAACGATCAGAGCTGCCGCCCCACGAATTCCATACCAGCTAGCGCCAGAAAACTTGCTAATGTTAAATACTGCGGGAAAATTTCCGACACCTGATGGTGATCAAACCAGCGACTTACAATCACTGTTACACTGGAGTGATAAATTTTCAATACTATGAATTCATTATTATAAGAAATTTATTCACAATGAAAATATACATAATGCACACCCAAATACTAACAGATTTTTCACACAATGCTGTTTTTTTTGTTCGTAACTCATTATTATAAGTAAAGGGATATAATTTCAAGATAATGTTCTTTTAATATTAAGGAATACTAACTTTAATATTACCTTGATGGTGCTGGAGCAGTGTCAGATCGTTATATTTGTAATTTGTAGAAATGAACGAAACGACATTGACTACCTCGATATCTGTTATAATTTAAACGTAAATTGTGTTTGTTTTCATCTCTATTACACTCTAAATCCATATTATTCGATTATCAGAAAATACCCTCCAAATGTAACTTTTTGAAAAAATTTGTTTGCATGAAATGGCATTTCTAAAAACCTTTTTTGGTAGCAAATAACTAATCACAGATAGTTGAAGTTTGTGATTGTATTTGAGATTTACACAATATCAGGCTGTTCAATTACCTGAATGTAAATGGTATTCCACAATACCCGAAATTTTCTGTATTTTAAAGTAATTTATGAAAGATTCGTTTTCGAAAAATGCGCATACACCCCACCTTTCAATTAAACGAAAAGCATTGTATTGATTTTCTCTCGCCGTAGCGCTGATGTTTTTAGAATCAGTGAAGCACGTACGACAGATTTTCGCCCGACACGCCATAAATATTTCTGTAATACACTTAATGTTAATGGAAAACTTGAGTGTTTATATTTCTCTCGTTCATTATTTTTTGCTCACACGTTAAAGGAGATCCTCCTATGCTCCAGTTTTTTGAAGGGCCAAAAGCGCAACTGTCCAATTGAACGGCTGAGCGCGTGAGAGGCAAAACACCCAGGACGCGATTTGAAAATCCAACAGTCGGTGAAACGTTCATTCCGTGTCGTGACAAACTTTTTCATAAATATTATCTCAGTTAAATGTTTACAGATACCTTCGCAATAAGCAAAAACATCGCATAATATTTTGGAAACCAACATTGCACATAGTTTATTAATTCTTCATGGGACTGTCATTACTTAACTTTGTTTATTTTCATTGAGCTCTCTGTGCTCATCATCAGATACAAACTAATATTTAAATTTTAAGAACAAGTTAAGTCGTAATACATGTATTAGAATGCGTAAGATAAACTCACATAATTGTTAAAAAATCAAACAATTATAAATTATAATTAAATATAAAAATCATATTGGTATGAGCTACGTAATAAATTAAAATACGTACTTGAATAAATAAAATAAACTCACGTCAATAAGGGACCCTTGATGTTTAGATCGCTAAGCGACCTAAACATCAAGGTGAGCTCAAGACTACCGAGCTGACGTTTTCCAAAATCCGCTTCCATGTGTTTACCACGTGCTAGCCGACCGAGTGTGTGGCAACAGAGCGAAACATGACGTTGATGTACCATTGTAAATAAATCGTAGTATAATTAATATTATTCATCTACAGTTGGTTTAAATGGTGTTTGGCTTTCTTTAAAAAGGAATATGTGTTTATAAATATTTTGGTTATGTAAGATATATCACACTTTATAACATTTTCAGTTCATTGTAATCTGAATGACGTGGACTCAAATACATTTTTTAATAAATCAAATCATTTTGTTCTTACTCATGACACGGATTTATCATTGCAACAGAAAATGACGAATGATGTTCGTGAAAAACCGAAACCAAATGTGGAAAATAATCTTGATAGAAATGATGAAACAATGAGACAATTCAGAGAATTAATTGTTTTTTTACTAAATTTGTATTGCAATTTTTACTACGTACGGCTGTTTTAAATTTCTCGTGAACGCCGCTTGCATGCTGGGACACATTCTGCCTCCCTTGTGAATGCCTCGATCAACATATTTAACATTCTGCCGTGCATCGTGATCTTAGAATACCTAATTCTTTCAAGAGATGTCTGTATTGATACGAACTCTGATTCAAATACTGGCCTCTACACGGTCTGAAATTGCTTAGAATTTTCAGTTCGGCACCTGTAGGCCTTCAGCTTTACCGATAATTTTTACTCCCATATTTACTTCATGGTAACGCCTCATAATGGTCTCGGAACTTCTCCTCCATTACTTGAGGCATTCACGAATATGAAAATATGGGATATCATCACTTGATTAGGACGAGGATTGTCAGAGGGTTTAATTTTGCCCGGCTTCTTTCATGGGTTCTTTTATAGGATGCAAGTACGACATGGTTATTGTGAGTTTCCGCCCTTCAAAAACCCACTCAAGCTGTCTTTTCCGACATCAAATCCGTGCTCTGGGAGTCGAGAGTGACCGGCTAACCAATCACCTTCAAAATATTTTTTAAAAAAATTCAATACCACATTGCAAACAGCGTGTTTGAACTAAGGAGAAAAAATGTCTGGATTTTTCAATATTTGGATTTTTGGTCAAAGGAAATTTTTCAAAAGTATGGCGACATGCCGTCACAGCCTAGTAAAAGGCCACACGATAAAAAACGAAAAGCATTCAAAATGGTAAAAGGGTCGATAAATTATAAGTAACTTGTTGATGTTATTATTGAAGACTTCAACAACTAATAATGTTCTTCTGCAAATTGAAACACGAGTGTATGAGGTGTCAAAACAAAAATTCAAGAGGATTAGCTGATCATCTAGAAGCGTAACCATGTTATAATTTGACTATATAATTATCTATTTTCATCTGCAACATATTATTTACCGTTCATAATGCACACAAATATTATCTCCTTCACTTCTACGAAAAAGGCATGCGGACACTAACTTCAGGAAAATCAATTTCAGTTTGTCGATTTTCTAGAACTCCAGAGATTTTTTTAAATTTTCGATATACATTGCAACGGGAAACTTTATCCCGCCCACAAACATTAGGCAAAGTGCACGTTCGTATATTACCTACAGAGTTGGAATTCAAATATTAAGGAAGAACACTGCTACAATGGGTTGATTGATTGGTGATTTTGGGCGCGTCAACTGCTAAAGTCGTTAGTCTTGTAAGTGTAGTGCATGTTTTTTCCTCGGAGATGGCCGTAATCTATCCGCTGGATGGTTAGAACCGACGCCTACCAATATGTTGGGTAGCAGGTTTTCCTCAACCAGGTATTGATGGGAGAAACCATGGAAAACTTCCGATCAAAGCAACCGGCGGCTAGAATTGTTTTTCAGACAGCGACTGAATTCGACCTCGCTAATGTTGAAAATCCTGCCGCCGTCGGCATTTGACCTTAGGACCTCCCGGATTGAGGCAGTGCTGTGACATCAGTTGATGCCCTGAGCCAACTCTACCTATGCTACAATGGAGAAGTCCAACAAATGTTCTTTCCAAAAATGCAATATAAGATTTAAAAGGGACTCGTTTTGTTGAATAATGGTTAAGGTATATGGGTATCACCCAACTCGTCCTCCAAAGTGTCCCACAGGGACACGCAAACGTGCTTTTAAAAACTAAAGACGCATCGTTGCCAAGTAATGGCGATTATAATCTGTGTTGTAGTTTTGTGTTTCTATATTATAATCTCCAAACTTCTATTTTATTTTCTAAAACATGTTCGATACAGGAGTGAAGAGTAATTCACTATTCAGAAGTGTTTTATGTCGATGGTTTCTTGTAAATTGTGAAAAACTTTCGTCTGTCCTTAGCATTTTATATATAGAGAGGATTATTTCGCATCCCAGTTTCAAAATTTCACCCAGAAATCTCATGGAGTAACCAGGCCGTAGCGTCGGTCGCCGTCAATGCTCACGCCCATCCAGCTAGGACGAACCGAAGTGTATTACCCCTCTGCGCCTCCCCCTCTCATCGAACACTCAAACTCCCCTTGCGCCTACGTTATTATGCATCAGGCATTCAAGGCAGTGCACGTCATGGAGAGGGATGAGTAGGGGATCTGTACGGGTGGATTACGCCACTTTCGTATTTTAAGATAGATATTCTCAACTTTTCAATTCTATTATTATTATTATTATTATTATTATTATTATTATTATTATTATTATTATTATTATTCCTCCTCTATATCACGGGTAAAAAGGTTCCGAGTTTACTGAATATAAAATCTACTCCAGGTTGCAACCAGCTACATAAGGAGCACATCTAGGGACTGTCGATGACTCTACAATAATTCGCGCAAAATGTGAGCTGTTCCAAATAAAGCAATTTCTTGAACTTCCCAGTCCTTTGAATGACCTGGAAATTTAGCCTAGTTTTTACACAAATTTTGCGGAACAAATCTCAGAGCTCCGATAGTTATAGGTACGGCCTGTGCTTTTATGCCCCACTGTCGGGTGATCTCGATTTCCAATCTCTTGTATTTAAGACGTTTCTCTGCCTCCTTGGTTACATTTTGATCACAGGGCACAGCAACATCTACAAGTAGATGCTATTTTTGCTCAAAAATCTTGGATAAGAATATCCGGTTTGTTTGCAGCTATCGTGCTATCCGTTTGAATTTGTTGGTCGTACAATACTGTATAGAGTCCAACAGATGTCACCGGTTTTCACGAGTGTTCATACCACTTACGGCATGCGTTTGGAACTTCGAGGGCGGTACAGATCTGCCAATGGAGGTAAGTACACAGCCTGTCGTGTCCTTTTAAGTATTCGGCCTTTGCTAGAATTGGACAAGCTGAGACAATATGATAAATGGTTTCTACTTGTTTCTGGCAATTGCGAAATTTGTCATCTTAGGAATCTTTGAGAACCGCTTTATCATAATGTCGTGTTCTCAGCACCTGATCTTGACCAGCTAGTAGAACTGCTTGCGATTCTGGCTTCATTCTCCCCCTTTTACGCCACATAAATGATTGATCTTTATTGATCTACACCTTGTCCATTGTTTTTAGATATTGTCCAGTATTGTATATTATTATTATTAATATTATTGATATTATTATTATCATAGTTATAATTTGTTGTGAAGTTGTCATTTTCATGGTAGATATTAATTTCTGTATACACTATTCATAAAGAATTCATTTCATTTGAATTCTAGTGAAAATGTGGGGCTTTTTCGAACTGGCATTACAATGATTCTACCAACCATATGTAGATAAAAAGGAATTACAGCAGTTAGAATTCTTCATTATACTTTGCATAGAGTCGCATATATTCACAGGAAGAAGACGCAGAATAATACTTTTAGTGATAAACGCATATCGTAACTAGTCGCCTGTTGCACTAAAAGCTGCTCAACTAGTGAGAGATCTTACAAATCCTAATAAAGCAATTAGAATAAAAATCTACAATATAATACATTTACGGTAGTTGTAACAGTAATGCCAAATTAGAAGGGGCTCGTGGTTTTATTAACTTGCGTGCCAGAAACCTGCAACAACAAAAATCTCTTACGCCACAAAAAATTGCAACAATTGTCTTGCTATGTGTTCCATTCTACTGTTATGTTAAAAAACTAACGTGGTAAGAAAATTACTCGTCTTGATTATTCCCGGCACATCCGCACTTCCTATTACCAGACCAGCACCATCGCTATCGACACTCTAATGAGAAGGAGCACGCCTATTATGTATTCAAAGAAGAAAGGAAATATTTACACTTGAAAACTTCTTATATTCTGATAAATTTTATAAAAAGTAATCTAAAGCATTTGTGAACACAAAATCTCATTTGCGAATCTAGGTTGAAAAATTAAAAGATTTCAATGCAAATGGTAATTATAACATGGGTTTTAGCGCATTCTATGACGAACAGGTTTAAACTTTTGAAGTTACAACAGTACATATTTTCTCGCTTTCTATTTAACTGCACCACTATATTATACCACTACATAAACCTGCAAAAGTGTTTTCAGCTAGCAAAAATTTCTTCCCGCACCGAGAATCAAAATCAGGTCTTCCGATTTACATCTCCGTGACCCAAAAATAAACGCCGCAAGTTTCAAACACTGGAGGAGGCTTAAAGACGTGTCTCAAGGCAACATTTCCAATACACGATTTTTGCAATTTTCAAAAATAAAGAGAGTTCGCTGAAAATGGGCCTCGCTTTGTATTTTGCGCTTGTTACTCCAATATTCTTGAGAAAACTCACAAAAGTTCAATTGGCCGATAATTCGAATTTCATTTTTGTAGCTTTATATAAAACTGGAATAATTTTTGCTGTTTGCAAATAGCTGAAAATATTCCTGTGCATAAAGAAGCATTGAAAATGTGAGTTAATAAGTGTGTAAAGGCAGGTTAAAATGTGTTAATAAACAATCTGAAATTCATTTAGAGCATATGAATATTTATTTTTAATTTACAGAACATTCTCAGGCTTTCTCTAGAAGATGCTTAGGAAATCAACATTGTGTCAATTTTTTGTGGGAAATAAATGATGCTTAATTTTGTGGTTTTAGTTCCTTCGTGAGATCACCTGCTTTTCTTCAGAAATGTTGTTTGAAGAGACTTGCAACTTTTAGAGGCGGCTTTTATTTTTGCCGTTATCCTTCAAAACAACATTCTCGACAAAGTATCAAGGTGTGGTCGTATTTTTAATGATATTCCGCATAAATTTCGTTTTGTTACTAGAGTTCAAAATATATTGATCATTTTTCATTATTTTTGGCCTGCATTATTACTTACCTTCAAATGCTTTTGAAGTTTCGGAAGCAGACATGGAAACCGGGTGATACTTTATGATATTTAGAAATAAAGTAAGGATTGCTTCTGTTTTCACACGATGTGCTAATGCCTTGTATTATCAAAGTATTGCTTTGTCGTGAAATGTTTAATTTTCTCGTTTTAAGAGAAAAGCGGCGCGTTAAAGTGAAATGAAAGCTTTGAGAAAAATAAATTATTTTTTCGTTTGTGTCAACAGCGTTTTAAACTGAGTCCCATGATACATGTAGCACGTATTACGTACATTATTTTATTTAAGTTTTAGTAAATAATCTACATATATCTGTATTATTTAATATGTTAGTGTTCACGTTACAAGTAATTGAACGAATTTGTACAACGACGTCACAGTAATTTAAACCATTTCTTATTATTTCGTATAACATTGTTTTTGCTTTATCATTTGATCTATTGCTTTTTTTCTTTAAATGTATTCTTGTAGGAAAATTCACTATAATATCTACATTCAAAGTATTAATAAAGTGAGAAACTGCTCTTTTTCGCGAGATTTACCCAGAACATTAATATTGGAATCTTGTTACACAACAATACAGTCAACAGAGCAATTAAAAATATTATTCAGTTACCTCTAGATTTTTCTAAAAACTGAAGGAATCTAAAGCTAGCTTTGTTGGAGTTCTGTAGATGCAAAACAAGATAATTTTGAGCTAAATAAAAGGAACGACTGTTATTTCAAAAACATTTCAAATTGCATATAAATTGAATTCTGGCAAAAAGGTAGAGTTAATATTTTGTACGTAAATACAAAACCTCCATTTTCAGTGTCCTTGATTAATTCCCTCGCTCCTAAACATGATTCTGGAAGATAAAAGCTAGTAATTTTAAGTGTATTTAATTCATTATGAGGTAGCCAATGTTATGTAAAGCAAGAAACATCTATTTGACATAGATCGAGCTGTCTCGGTAAATTCAATTTTATTTGAAAGGGACTGAAAATTATGACGATTATTCAAATCTTTTACATGTACCTACACGGATATTTGTCTGCATCTAAATGTAGTTGCTATCCTATTTATTTATGTTGTTTATTTATCTATTCATTTATTTAATTTCATATTACCACGAGTGCGCGGTCAAGGGATGTATCAAGTCCCAGCACTAACAGGGGGGTGAGGCAGATGGGGTGACAATTGGAGAAGAATTAATAATGGGAGAGGTAGTACAAGTATTAGGTTCAGGGCACAAGGTAATCAGGTCCGAAGGGGGCTAGGATGATGAAAGATATCTAGGAAGAGTGCGCGGGAATGGCTCTTAGACACAGCACCGCCATGGGAAGTTTGTGAAAGGATGTGTTTGGCAAGCTCACTACCGACTGCACGTTTTTCGACGAAGTTCAGGTGAAGACCATGTCGGGGATGTATTGTTCTGAGAGAAAATGTAGCTCAAATATTTTCACATTTGTGCCTCTCAGGTGTAATTTCAATTGGTTGTTGCACAATGTTTGCTTGTTGTTGTACTAGAAGGTGGCAAGTGATCACCCACATTAATGTCATTCTGCTCTCCTAAGGTGATGAGTATGTCCCGTTTGGTGAGAGGAGTTTTTATGTGGGTGCCCAAGTGATTGGTCACGTAGGCAAACCTCCCGTTAAGTTTAAATACATTTGTGTCAGAGAAAATAAACGGGAGTTTTCCACTGAGCAGGGGCGAAATTGGTCGCCCATGGCTCTCTGCTAAAATTGGACAAAAACAATATATTTTAAATTAAGAGTATTAAATTAAAATAATTTATGTATTTGTCTTTTTAATAAACGCTATAAGATTCCAATAAAAAATTAAATGTGATTGATTAATTGCGAAAAGAATTTAACGCGTTCAGCGAAATAGATCTATGTTGCAAACTAATAAATATGATTAGAAGATTTTCTTTACTTGATTGCAGGTCCATCAAATTCACCATTCCTAATTTGTATGCAACAACTGAAAACATAATGTTCAAAATTTTCTGTTACTTGGTTTTAGAGGAATCTAAATGTTGATGTTTTTCGCAATGATCACTACACTTTCACTAATAGTTTAAACCTTTACACAAATACAAATTAATTTCTATATGTAGCAAGAAGTACTGGAAATTTAAATATTTTAAAGTGTTGATTCTCTTACCTGTTCAAATACGTTTGTGCATTACAATTAATTCAATAATTATTCTATTCGGCCTATGAATCTTCACACTCTGACAGACGACCACTTCTCTTACCGACCAATGACTACGAACGGTAATATAACATCGTACTTCCCGACGACCAATAAACTTGGCACTGAAATAAGAAACCAGAGTCGCCGCGTTCCTTTGTAAATCAAATCGTTTCCGGCGTGTCGCGGATAAGTAACAGATATCTCAGCGATAACTCCGGAGTAGTCTTTCCAGGAAAGGAACATAAATTTCTTCGTTAAAAGATGAAAAATCACATCACAAACAAACAATACTCCTGCATTGCAATACGATAATCACGGAGAGTCCATTTCACGAAGCACTGCAAGATACAAGTCCTTTTCCTTGCACTTGGTAATGAGAAATTGATAGTCTTGTTATCTGACGTAAACGAGGGGTGCAAAAGTGTTTTGAAGTGTAATCATACGGGAACTAGTGCTAATACAGCACATACTTTCTCCCATGTATTTTCACGCAAAATTTCGCGAAAAGTACTAAAATTTTCGAAAAATTGTACAGGAACTTATTTCAAAATCTATCTTTAAGGAACAGATTTCATTAAGGAAAACAATATCTATCTTTGATATTTTAGTTGTAGAAAGACTCCGAAAAAAAATTGAAATTTTGCAATTTTCGAAAAATCAGGTTTTTCAACGAACACGAGACCTGCACCATTCTCTTAAATGTTCTTCATGCTATTTAACAACAAAGTTTAATCAAACACGATGGGGCCAATTGTTTGAAAATTTGGAAAATGTCACAGGGGCTTTATGTAAAGTACCCCCAAAAACTGAAATATCGATGTCAAATTCAAGGGACAGCGACATCAGTCAGATCATTTGGGGAATATCAATTTTGGAGAAATCCGGCTGAACGGTTTAGCCGCTACCGTTGTTCACAGACTGACAGACGGACGGACGTTTCTTCATCATTCGATTTTTCGGTATCAAGGACACCCAAAATACGGATTCTGGCTACATTACTTGTTGGAGGATTTTTTTCCTAAATTTAGTATCTGGATTTATCCACTTTTTCGTTACCAGGCCCCCTGTAATTATAGTTTTTCTGCCGAAAATTCGCCGTTTTTTGGCGCAGCATTACATAACTTTCTCTCTACTCCATAGGGAGAAAGTAAAAAAATAGTTAAAATGTCAGTAACTCATTTTACTAGACGCAGGATAACTTGTGACTACTGAATGATGTTCACAAAAATTAAAACGTTACACTGAGATGACAAAAGCCATTGGATACCTTTTATAATCGTGTTGTACCTCCTTGTGCTCGGAGAAGTGCAGCAACTCGCCCTAGCATGGACTCAAAAAGTCCTCTGCCAAAAATATAGAGCCATGCTTCCTCTATAGCTGTCCAACTGCGAGTGTTGCCGGTGTAGGATTTTGTGCACGAACTGACCTTTCGATTATGTTACATAAATGGTCGATGAGATTCATATCGGGCGATTTGGATATCTAAATCATTCGCTCGAATTGTCCAGAATGTTCTTCAAAACAATTGCGAAAAATTGTGGCCCGGTGACATGGCGCATTGTCATCCATAAAAATCCATCGGTGCTTGGGAACATGAAGTTCACGAGTGGCTGCAAATGTTCTCCAAGTAGCTGAACATAATAATTTCGTCGAAGATCGGTTCAGATGGACCAGAGAACCGAGTCCATTCCATGTAAAAACAGCCCACACCATTAAGGAGCCACCACCAGTTTGCAGAGTGCCTTGGTGATAACTTGGGATATCTCTGTATTCGGCGACCCTTAACAGTGGCGGCGATCCTTATCAGGAAAGAATCCGATCCGAAAGGATCAGGAAAGACAAAAAGAACTTGATAGCAATGTGCCTTTCACTGATATCGATAATTGATTTTCATACCATAAGATTTTGAGTTATTTGATCTTGTGTCACTTAAGAAAAATAAACATGATTCTCTTATTCCTTCAGAACAGATTGATGGACAAAAAAGACGCGACCTCAGAATTTGTTTCCTCAAATATGAGGAAAGAAATTACCCTGGTCACATTATTGAAATTTTTGCTTGTGAACTTATTAAGACAGACTGATTTTGTAAAAATTGAATAATGATTCACCGTATTTGTAATAAAAGCAAACTATTTATAGATAGTGCCTGTGGAATGAAATGGAAACACACACTTCCTATGAGGAAATATCAAGGTAAAAGAACAGTATACCCAAGAAACCGTAACTGAAAGGGGGAATCAGGTGCGAATTTGCGTTTCTTTTGATCTACTATAAAAGCAACAAAACAATTATCCTTGCCAATTATCCTATCCAAATATCCTAAATAATTCAAATGTTCATTCTAGTTGCGCAACCTTTTAATAAGAAAGATGATAGAAAAATATTACAAATATGTACCCAAGTCCGCATTTTACAGTAATCTTTGCAGTTCAAACATTTTTAATCAAAATAATTTTACACTTTTATAAAGTAATTAAAAATTTCGTTTAGTCCTCCGCGCGGACACGCGCGCGGACTGAAAGTCCACACTCATCTACTTTTGCCTCTCATCATCAATTATCGTGAGGTATTGAGTTGCGGCTTCCTTTATCTACCTCAGCCGTGGTGACTCATCAATAGGTGTCGAAAAAACCTTTCTTAATCGTTGCCTAAAGTGGAATATTTAGCGATGGGGAGGGTCATTCCGCGCGCGTGTGTTCGTGTTATAACTTCTACTCTCACGTTTCTTGTTTATGTTACTATTTGAACAGAGCATTTTAATATTTAAACAAATTATTTATTCATTTTTCTAATAATTCATCAATGTTTAACTATCAGAGAAGGGCACAAATATTGTTTCTATTATAAAAATTGTATAAAACCACAAATGTATCAACTACCCCAACATTCTAGCATGTTTATGGTTCAACAAATTATAAATATTCACCGTTATTCAATAAAAATTCCACCTCAATTAGAATAGAAAATATTTAACTAATTTTAAAAGCAACAATGTTGTTGTTGTTATTATTATTATTATTATTATCATCATGATTTTCTCTATTTTCTAATGTTTTTTCGCTATCAGATTGCCCCAGAGAAATGTGTTATCATAAATCATCAAAAAATTTCATTAAATATTTATTAGTATAATATTTATTATTATATATTAATAAATATATATTAAAAATTCCAACAATTGCGTGATATTATTGGTAGACAAGGCCTATTTGATATTCACGAAAAATACTGTAAAAATGCGCTATTAAATTTGGAAGATGAGAGTACTAGATTCGCGAACTCTCAGTCCGCGCGCGTGTACTCGCGTCACACACGCAGCGCAGGGTTAAAAAAGTTTAGGGTTCCTTACCCAGCAAAGCAGCTAGCACATGCTAAATCTATTTGTGCATTAATTAAAGCCATAATACAAATTGTGTGATCCTCAGATACTTGAGATATTCTGCAGTTGGTAAATCGAAATAAATGATTCGCAAGAAAGCAGTAGAATAACCCTGAAGTTTACGTTTTTATTCCCAGAATTAACGAGTTAAGGTTTGCTGGAATTGTTTTTCAGTAATCGAATGCGGCGATCGTGCAATAATCTTCCTAGAACTCAAGACATTACAGTAAAAATATTTAAAAGGGTTATTTGTGGCAATGCTACCGCAAATAATTCCGTTTCCGCATTCAAGTTTCCTCCGATGTAGCATTCAGCACAAAAATATTCCGTTCCGAAAATAATTTCCCGTTAAACAGATTATGTTTTTGGCAGGTTATATTGTTCTAACGTTTTACAATAAATGTTCTCGATAGGAATTTAGTTCGAAGTTATTTCAAGATATTTTTTCTAGCGTAATGATACCCCCAATATTTTACGGGAACTAAAGCTAGTCATGTTTCTTTTACGCAAGTAGTCGAAAACGGGTTTCAAGATATGAAATTATGCAACACACATTCAACACTAGATGTTTCGGCTTATTATTTATTTCAGAAAAATATTATTTCAGAAATTACGAGCTGCTTCTTCGTTTTTAATTCAAAATTAAAACTAACTTTAAAATGAAAATCTTTTTTAAATTTTGAATTTCACATTCGAACGAGGCAAGACATAAAAATCCTCTTCATATCTCCGCGCGCGCACTTCAGTCCGATACGCCTGCGTCCGCTTCCCGGGCAGGCGATACGGAAGTTCTCAAGCGACTCTCCGAGAGCAAGTCTTCGGGAGCAGCGGCAAAGGTCATGCCGGTGACCGTCGCCCGGGATAGCACAGCCGGCGCGGGACAAGGAACGGGCGGCGCCAGGCGTGGGCTGTTGTTAGTGTCAACTTCCTCACTCGCGTCCGCGAGCGTCGGAGCTGTTATGGGCCGCGGAGAGGCGCACGCCGACGTCCACACACTCACATGCGCCAAAGGGGCCAGGCCCGGCACGCCTCGCCACGCACGCTTCTCGCCCAGGTGCGGCGCGGGGCGGCGCGGGGCGGCGCGGGGCGGCGCGGGACGGCGCGGGGCGGCGCGGGGCGGCGCGGGGCGGCGCGGGGCGGCGCGGGGCGGCGCGGCGCAGATCAGAGTGGTTTCGCGAATCGCGTGTTCCGGGAACTCGTCCCTCCGCCTCATTCACGGGCGCCTCTATGGCATCGCGCCATGCCGCCCCGCCTCGCCCCACCCCGCCCACGCTACCCTGCTCCGGCCCGCTCCCTCCGGTGTCGCGTAATCGATACGCGCGGAACAAAGACAGGGGAGACGTGCTCTGTCGCGGAAAGCGAAACTGATTCTCGGGATTAGCGAGGTTGGGAGATCATTTTTTTGACACCGAAGGGAGAAGTGAATTCCATAACATTTAGGAGATAAGTGACTACAATGACAACAAGTTGTTGGAACAAACTGATGTTTTAAAAACAACCCTAGCATTAGGGATCGTCACATCGTGAATGATACAAGTTTTATTTGAAATATTTCTTGCAATATTGATATTTATAATTACAACACACGCCGTAGAAATCACGTGCATCAAGTGTCAGTATCAACAGCTCAGTACAAGAAATCAATATACAATACATGTACGTTACTTTACATCGCATTACCAGATGACATTAAACAATTAAAGTCTGTACACAAATTTAAGTTAAAAGTAAAATCTTTTCTGCTGCAAAACTGTTTCTATACAATTAGAGACCATACTGATCGTCAAAATATTGTATACATTTAAAAAAAATATTTAATACGCCTGTAACAACTTCAGCTTCACGGGTAATGTACTTCAGCTTCCGGGTCAATAACCCCCATTTCGATCAGGTTTTTGTCCAGTTTCCCTCATACATTGAGCAAATGCTGAGATGGCCCCTTGTTTTGCTTCTGGACGTACATGTAGCTTCACTGTGCGCACGTTTTGTTGAGCACTCCTTTTGCTTGTAATGGTAGGCGTAGAATTGATGTTCATTACTATTTTGTTAGCAATGCAGAAAAATCACATCAGTTCATTCACCGTTGAAATTGATTTTCTATAACTCGGGAACAAACATTTTTCAAATTTTTATTTTTCTAAAATAATAATTATTTTCTAAAGTTTTGTTTCTAGTTTTTCAAATGTTGCTACTTTTTTATTCTGGGCCTCAAGAAAATGTGCGCAGATAACCTCTTTCCCCACACGCCATATACAGTTTTTACTATTTTTGACCCAATAAAATAAAAAATAAAAAGTATTTATTTTCGAAACGGAAACTCGGATCAAACTCATCAAGACCGAATATAACTTATCGCTAACATTTACTAAAGTAATCGTAAATGTAAAAGGCATATTTACTGAATATTTCCTTCAAATCTCCTAAGTTGGAGATTTGTGCTGCTTCATATAGTTCAAATAAATATAGGAACATAGTTTTACATGATTATAGTACCCCGTTATTAAATGAAAAATAACGAATGAAAATCAAAATACACATAGGAAAACATTCATAAAAATCGCAGATGCAAGACAATGTCGTCAGAGAGCGTCATCTGCAGAGAACTTCAGGGAAGAACAAAAAAAAAAGAGTACAATCCCAGTGAATCGAGGAATGAGAAATCACTGTTTTGGCTTTTGTTAATACTACGAGTAATGTAATTTCCTGAGTTCGTTTGTGAATTATTTACTTTCCGCTCCTGGATTCATGATCTCCTATAAACTTTATGTATATTTTAAAACAGTCTTACTACTTTCATTCTTTGCAAACCTTGGAAGCATTTTATCTCAAATTATCAGCTAGATGTACAACAGTGGTGTCAAGGTATTCTACTGGTGGCAGTGGCACGCGTCGTGGCACCGTAGATGCCACGCGTTCTCTGCGCAACTAGCGTCGGGAAAGGAAACTATTAGTAACCCCGTCGTTTTACAATAGGGATGGTATTATCTCTGGTGGCGGGGTAATGAACTGCGTGGAGGGGGGATTTCGTCGTGGTACTCGTGCCACGGATTCCCGCTCGTGGCATCGACCATGACAACACTGATGTAGGGGCCTTCGCACCATTTGTCGACTTCATGGACTTCTAAGTATCCATTACGGCAAGTAATGCATTCATATCATGCCGAGTATCAACAAAGTAAAAAATTAGGAAATTACTTATTATTCTCCAAGGCATTTCTTTATCGCGACATGGAACATATTTTCGGCTCTATCGAGTTCACAGTTAGGTGTGTGAATTTCTATGGCTCTACAGGGGAACATCACGAGGCATAAAATTTGGCGTGACCAAATATGACATCTCAAATCTTTAGTGGTACTCAAACTCCTCAGCAAGTATCAGCAACTAGAAACTAATACATCACATTAAATTCTTTTAGTACCTCTTGCCTTCTTATATGACTATTATTTCCGTAAATATCATAAAATGGCGATTCTCCCAAAGGAACCGTTATCTTCGATTCAAAATGAGTTCATAAAATAATGAAAAGATATTTGATACTTATCGATCGTAAAATTATCATTAACGTAATTGTCATTAAATACTGACTGACATTGGCAAGTTCCTTTAATCCTAGAAGCATATAAGTAGAAAAAGAGCACTGAATGCAATAGCAAACTTATACTGCCTTTCCTTTAGAATAAAATATTATCTCCACATAATGAAGGTTATTGTACACTTATTTTCAGTAAATGACCTCTTGAAGAATGGAAAACGTTTACCCAAATACGGATTAAAAGGAGACCTGCGTCGAATCCTCGCACAAGAAAGCCCTTTATTTTCTGATTTATTGAATGTCAAAAACAGTAACAACTGAACGTAACGTTTGGGAAGGAGAAATGCCACGTTAAGTGTTCAGCGGGAAATCAAGGGACCATTTCGAGGGACTAACCCAGGAAGAGCCTTTGAAAATAATTTTGTTTTGTCTCGTGCTAATGGAATATCTGATGTACTCGTAATATACCAAAGATTCCATTGCAGTCAATGAAGTCCTTTTGGGTTTAAAATCATAATAAGACAGAAATAATAAAATTATACTTTTTCACGGAGAGTGCCATATCCTCCTAAAAAGTCACAAGAATCACACCGGGAAGAGTACAAGTAAGATCAAATTTCATTGTTATATTTCATGTTTTAAACAAATTAATTAAATTTATTAATGACAACTAATACAACTAATTGAATGAACTTTCATTTGTACACCAAAAGCAAGCCAGATACCATCCCAGTACTCATTCCAGAGTCGGCGGATAACAAGGCAACATTCACAGCGAGAAATGGATCATATATACTCAGTAGAGTTGGCAAGATCAAAATGTTTTCCCAAATGTCATGATCAAACCCAGAATTAATTTATCTGAAAAAAATAGGAAAGCAATGAAAATAAATATGAATAGTTCACAAGTTGTATTCCGGTAATTCGAACTCAAAATAGATAGTGTGTTTTAATTTTGTTAACGCTTCCGCATTATAAAAGTAATAATGACATGGTTTTGAAAGTCATAAAAACAATGATACTGCACGAAAGAAGTCGCTTAATTTTAAAACATTTTTTCAGGTTTCTGCTAAATGTAGAATCTATCCAAATGTTCATTTCAAAATATTTCTTTAATGTCAACGGGTCTCCTACTTTCTGTATTCCTTTTTGATATTAATTTATTCGAATTCTTACTTAACCTGATACAACTTAGGAGCAACTCGTTTTAGTGCATTTCAATGAATATCCTTATAATAGTGAGAAGAAATCACTATATTTACAAACATCTCTTGCAGCGTTCTCCGAGAAATTCTATTTTAAATTATGGGCGTGGAACAATGGATTTACTCAGCACTTGTATTCATTTCAAAGAATGATCACACTATTTTACAAAAATTGTACAAAAATTTTACGTAAAACGCTTTGTTTGCGGTCTAAGAACTCAGAGCAGGAAAACTGGAGACTTTTTTACAATTTTTAATACATTGCGTTAACATTAAGCAAAAAATAGCGTATACTACTAATTTTTTACCTCAAAATGTTACGTGGCGTTATTTAGAGTTCTATTTTTTGAAATAGATTTCATTAAGGAAAACATCCCTTCACAAATGTCGTACTTTTGCATGGTAATTGTATTTTTGAAAATACGGGAATTCGGCTGTATAAACGATTGTTTTTTAGGATCCTTTGCTATAAACTAGTAAAAACTTTAAAAAGTTTGAGTCGTTCTTGCAAAAATAATTGTTCAAAAATTCTCTATTTTATTCAAAATTACCCGACAACTACTCATATTTTTGAAAAATTGTAAATGACACTATTTAAAGAATTCTCTCCGATTATTTCTTAAAAGAAAAAAATCTCTATCCTCAAAATTATAATAGTGAAATGAAATATGATGTGAAATAATTGTGAAATTAAAATATGGCCCGCAACCATATTAAAGGTTTAATCGTGGCCCTCGAGGCTTTGCAACTTGGACATCCCTTGTCTAAACGCTAACGTCGATCAGAGGCAGACGGATATTCTGATGTTTTGCCAGATATCGATTTTGCGGTATCAATGACCAAAAAACTTGGATTCTGAGTACACTGTGTTACAGGAAGTACACATAGAATTAAGATATAACCACTTTTTATAACAGAGAACCACAATACCAGTTTTTCTGTCAAGAAATCGACGATTTTTACTGCAGAATTATAATACTTTCTCTGAATTATATAAGTGCGTTGTATGAAGAGAAAGTAAAAATACATAAAAATATGAAACATTTCATGAAAATGATATGCAAAATGCATGATAATGCACGAATAAAGTTTTCGCATATTCTTTATAAGTATTTCTTTACCCTTCCCTAGAGCACAACTATTGATCGCAGGCTTCCTGGTTTTTATGATCTCGTGAATGTCCTTAGAATCCCTGCAATGTCACATCAGAGGGCTCCATCGAAAGAGATGTTTCGCGAAACGTCTTCGCAATATCACGGAAACGCACTCAGTAGAGTAAACACTTCAGTGCACAAACTTATTTCCCCGGCTCTTCCTTAGACAGTTTGAAGTTTTTCCTCGTGGAGAGTTTCCAACATAGTGACTATTTTTTCTTGTTTGTTTGACTCAGACGTTTATGAACTATTTTCCAACTCCGTTTCCTGGGAATAGACTGTTTATATAATAGACGGAAAAAATCATCCTTACCTCTCAAAGGAACGCATAAATATGAATCAATAACTAACAATGCAAACAATACATTATTACATTTTGGGGTGTTTTACTTTCTGGGTAGCGCGAAAATATATACGCTTCGTATTCCCTCAATCATCGGCAAACACGAATGAGGAGATGAAAATATTACATGAGATGGCTCCAAAAGTGCATCAGAATGTAATTGTTAGTTTATTTCTCCCAATCATCATAGTATAGGTTATTGGCAATAATTTTGAAAATACAGTAAAACCTCGTTAGTATGAACTTCTTTAACGCGAATTTCGACGTTACACGAGCAAAACTTTGGTTCCCACAAGGGACTACGGTAATATGGGCATTTATAATACTCGTGTAACACGAATTTTTATAACACGAATTCCGATTATTTCGATCCCTTGGAATTCCTGTTAAGGGCCTGTCCATAAATTACTTAACGCAAGTTTCAAGTATTTTCAATGCCCCCTTCCCTCTTGTAACGCACTTCCCTATCTCTGTGTAACGCAGCGTAACGCTGCCTTAGACCGCCTCCTTCCCCCTTTAGCATTATGTAATTTATGGAGGTGGCTGCTAGAGGTCCAATTTATAATGTAAGCCTTCTTGCCCGGCGCAAGAGGCCCTTGCCCTATTAGGGATTGAAAGGGCTATTAATAAAATAATAATAATAATAAATAATAATAATAATAATAAAACTTATCCAATTTTATTTATGACAATCCTTTATTGTCCATATTTACACACAGAACACAACGTTTCGTAACTTGCTTTTGTTACATCATCAGACTCCTTCATAAAGGGAACTGTTGTCCCTTCCCTTTATTAAGGAGCCTGATGTGACAAAAACAAGTTACGAAACGTCGTGTTCTGTGTGTAAATATAAACAATAAAGGATTGCCATAAATAAAATTGGATATTTTATTATTAAGAAACCTACACTGACAATCAGGAACAATTTTTCAATTGGTCTACAAGCTTTAATAATAATAATAATAATAATAATAATAATAATAATAATAATAATAATAATAATTTATGGATGACTCCTTATGAGGGTTTACAGTATTGAAAATGAGATTGATTGAATACTTTTTTGTAGCAGAAACAGAGCATAGATAATTTCTCTGCTGGTGTCCAGTCAGTTAGAACCAGATTCAACGGTTATTAATAGAGAATTCACACTATTCCACTTAGGTTAACTGCAACAAATTCTGACAATGCGGCAAGTCCGAATTAAAACTGCGATTTCTCGAACCGCCAGATGTCTTTCAATTACAAGCTCCCTACACTAAGTTTTCTCTCACGAGGGGCCCCCAAAATGTGTAATTACATTAAAGTTTTGACATGGATTTTTTGGAATTATTCAATATGTTTTCTAAACTAAAAGTATGTGAGAAAGTAACAATGGCCAACAATAAAAAGGGATTTCTAATAAACAATGAAATAAAATGACACACGCGAGGGGGAGAATAAGAAGGGAAAATAATTTTGCTGGTAATAGTAAGACCTCATGGTTTGCAGAAATGATACGCTTTCATTGCAGGAACTTTATCTACCTTGTGTTGGACTCTTAAACGTCCTATTATTTTAGTTATTCCCGCAACTGGAGAATATATTCGCATCAAAACAATTTATCTTTCTTGCTAGAATTCAAGAAAATTGCACTTCAAAATTTTAATTTAAATATACATTACTAACATGCAACTTTATTCTTTCGTTTAAAGTTAGTATATTTCCAGTTTAGTTGAAAACTTGAAGAAAATCAGGAGCAAGGAGTCGTTCATTTTAGGTGATCCGTGAACTCTGTTTACCTTCGACGTTTATGGATTCACTTTGAATGTATCTATCAAATATTTCAATTTATTAATTTCATATTCTTTTCAATATAATTGGTATCCATGCTTACCCTACTTGATGAAGGAATCATGGGACGCAGTTTATAACGCTGTTGACACAAATGAAAAATATAATTTATTTTCTCCAAGCTTTCAATTCATTTTAACGCGTGCTTTCCTCTTAAAAAGAGAAAATTAAACATTTCAAGCAAAAGTAATACTTGGATCACACTACGAATTAGAACATCGTGTAAAAACAAACGTACGCTTTACTTTATTTCTAAACATCATAACGTATCACCCGATTTTCATATATACTTCCGAGAATATAAAAGAATTTTAAGAAAAATAATAGTTCAGGCAAAATTAATGAAAAATAGTCAGGACATTTTGAGCGTTAGTAACAAAACTAAAGCAATGTGGGATATCGTAAAAAATACAACCACATCATCTCGATACCTTGTAGAGAATGTTATTTTAAAGGTTAATGAAGGAGAAACGAGTAATCCGGAAAAAGTTGCCAATCTCTTCAACAAACACTTTTCTATAATTGCGTCTGATCTCACGAAGGGACCTAAACCACAAAATTCAACATCTTACACTTCCCAAAAAATTTCCGATACGATGTTTATTCCCGAAACTTCTCCCAACGAAATCCTCAGAATAGTCAGTAAACTAAAAAATAAATATTCATCTGGTTTAGACGAATTTCCTGATTGTTTATTAAAAACTTGTGCACCTGCCTTTATACATCCGTTAACTCACATTTTCAATGCTTCTTTATGCACAGGAATATTTCCAGATATTTTCAAAACAGCAAAAATTAAGCCACTTTTTAAAAAAGGGAACAAAAATGATATTCAAAATTACCGGCCAATTTCTCTTTTGTCAGTTTTCTCAAAAATATTAGAAAGGCTTTTCTACTTACGAATGGAAACATTTCTCAGGAAAAACAGAGCGTTTTCAGACTCACAACACGGTTTTAGAAAATCAAAATCTACGGAAACTGCCATTTTTTCTTTTCTCAAAGATGTTGCTTCATCAATAGACCAAAATGAAGTACCCATTGGAATATTCTTAGATCTCTCGAAAGCTTTTGACGTTATTGACCATAAGATCTTGCTCTCAAAATTACCTTCTTATGGAATTCGTGGTATTGCCCTAGATTGGGTAACTTCTTACCTTAAACATCGGACTCAAAGAGTAGAAATACCATACTGGCAGGAAAGGACATTACATACTTATATTTCCAATTCTTTGCCAATTGTGCATGGGGTCCCGCAAGGTTCGATCTTAGGTCCTATTCTCTTTCTGTTATATGTAAACGATATGCCCTCGTCTATTAAAAATGGAAGAACGGTTCTGTTTGCTGATGACACGAATGTTCTTTGCAAAAAAGAAGCAGTAAATAGTACAATTTCAGAAGTTTCAAATTGGTTTAATTATAACAAATTAATTGTTAACGAAAGAAAAACTGTTTCAATGCATTTTTGCATCTCAAATCGGAAATCGCATGTTCCATTGAAAATGAACAATATGCAATTAGCTGATGTTGAGGCAACAAAATTTTTAGGTCTTTCAATTAAATCAAACCTCAAATGGAATGTACATACAACAGAATTAAACACTAAATTAAGTTCATTATGTTACGCATTCAGAATTCTTTCAAATTCGTTCAGCCTTCATGCAGCTCGTTGCGTTTATTTTGCAAATGTGCATTCCCGCCTGAGATATGGCATAATATTCTGGGGAAGCTCACCCTTTAGTATTCAGACCTTCAGATTGCAAAAGAAAATTATTCGAATAATGAAAAAATGCCTTCCACGTGATTCCTGCAAGCCTCTTTTCATTGAGCTGGGAATCTTACCATTGCCTTGTCTATTTATTTACGAATCTGTAATATTTGTCAAAAATGACCTACTTAACGGAGGGAACATATTTTCATGCAATATTGATATTTATAATTACAACACACGCCGTAGAAATCACGTGCATCAAGTGTCAGTATCAACAGCTCAGTACAAGAAATCAACATACAATACATGTACGTTACTTTACAACGCATTGCCAGATGACATAAAACAATTAAAGTCGGTACACAAATTTAAGTTTAAAGTAAAATCTTTTCTGCTGCAAAACTGTTTCTATACAAGTAGAGACTATACTGATCGTGAAAAAGAAAAATAATGTTTATTGTAACAAAACAAAGATATATAATGAATTAGTTTACGTTTGCATTGTATACATTTAAAAAAAATATTTAATACGTCTGTAACAAGTAATGTACTTCAGCTTCCGGGTCAAAGACCCCCATCTCGATCAGGTTTTTGTCCAGTTTCCCTGATCCATTGAGCATATGCTGAGATGGCTCCTTGTTTTGCTTCTGGACGTAAATGTAGCTTCACTGTGCGCACGTTTTGTTGAGCACTCCTTTTGCTTGTAGTTCCTTTACAGTTGAAATTGTACAGGTGAAAATTACAGGTGAAAATGTGCGCAGATAAATTTTTTTCCCCACACGTCATATACAGTTTTTACTGTTTTTTTGACAAATAAATAAATAAATATACCTCTATTGGTAACGTTGTTGGAACAAACAAATTACACGTCAAAACTATACCTAACCTGTTAACGTGCTCCACAAAGACATTAAAGAGACATAAACTGGCGCTCAGCTCACCTCGGCGAAAGAATACATTTCGCCAACCTAAGTCTTTTCGGCGATGTTCAACTGTTTTAAGACTTGTCAAAATAATCGTTCGTTGGCGTGAACACCGTGTAACAAAGAACAACCCTACGCAATCAGACACATGTAAATAACTCAGTCCTGCTTTATAAAACTAGTGGTGCTACAGAATGGCACAGACTTTCCCGTATTAGTTTTCTATTTCCTTTGGTCTCGGCTAGCTATTCGGACTTGACACATATTCTTGCCAGATGCCATCTATCGACGCCCAAACTTCATTTTTTTGACATTTTCTTAATTTTTCGGTTTCCTAATACAATGGGATTATTTTAAGAATATTAAAGAACAGTAAAACCTCCTCCTGAATGGTAATATTTTTTGCTACATTTAGAGCCGTTTTAAGGAAATGGCGTTTAAGCACTGCTGTAAATTCGAAATTCAAAGATTTTTTCACGCAAAATTTTTGAGTTTTCAAAAACCTTCATTTGAAGCACATTAACTCGCAAATGCGTTTATAAATTGCTGAAAAGGTGAATATTAACGATGTGAGAGATATTTCAAAATTTATATTCGTGTATTTTTTTTTAAAAAAGAGAACACACCAAAATGAAATTTATGTCGTATAATAATAATAATAATAATAATAATAATAATAATAATAATAATAATAATTTTATTCCCATCTTGTTTTACATAGGTAATTTACACTGCATTTTCTAGGATAGTTTTTCTAGACACATTTTCTATTTAACAGTGCAATTAGCACTATCCGTTGGAAGAGTTTGAAGGGAAAAAATTGGAATTTTGCGGAAACGGCAATTGAGCGTTTTTCGAAATGAGGAAATTGAGCTCATTTTCACAGAAAGCTATGTGAGAGATCTATCAAGAAAGTTATGTTTGTGTAATTTTAAAGAAAGAAACAACAAGAGAATACAGCAAAACTAATTCTACGTCATCGTAAACAGTGTAATAAGCTCTATCCGTACAAGAAGTTTGAAGAAGAAATTTGGAGCCATTTGTGTGAAAATGGCGTTTGAACGTTTCTGAAAATGCAGAATATTTAGCTAACTTTCACAGAAAACTTTCTTAAGGTAATGTAAAATATATTAAGGATGTGATACTATACTACGTGAGACAAGTAAAAAAATGACATTTTTGTAAATTTTGAAAAAACAAAAGAATTCAGCAAAATTAATTCTACGCCAGTCGAACAGTGGAATAAGCACTATTCGTACGAAAAGTTTGAAGAAAAAAGTTGGAGCCATTTATGAGAAAATGGCTTTTGAGAGTTTCTGAAAATGCGGAATTTTGAGCTAGTATTCAGGGAAAACTATTGAGTTTTCGAGAAACTTTTTTTGACATTTTTTAAAGCACATGTACTCATAAATATAAAAATGTGAATAAATCGCCGCTAATGTAAATATTAACGACGTGAGAGACAAATCAAAACAATTACATTTTTGTAATTTTTACAAATACTAAAAAATAGAGCAATATGGCGTTAATGTCACCTGAAACAGTACATTTATCACTACCAAAAGTTTAAAGAAACTAGTGGTGCTACATCAGCAAATACTTTCCCATATTATTGGAAACAACTAATAGGATTGAAATATTGCACTTTCTGCCCTGATAACATCTTAGCTATTATTTGAAAACGTTCAATTCAACCAAGAAACAAACAACTCACTGTTTCCATCGCTGTGTTGTCAAAACTATGTGAAGTCTACAACTGCATAAAAATATAATAAAAAAAGTTTGTAAACTTTTATTGGAAAAAGAAGCCTGATACCATACAGCTATATCAAGTCACAACAATGACACGTAATTCACAGAAATTCGCGACAGCGGAACGGAATTCAATTGTTGCATTCCCTGCATTGTCGTTACTCCCTAAAAGAACTAGCAATTATTATTTTAAATGTTTGAAAATAAATAATTTCTTTAAATATTAATGTGTAAATGTATAACAAAAGGTCGAAGGGGGAACGAAGAAAGAAATAATGTACAAATTGCAAATTTTAATTTACGACGCATCCTGCTGTCTGAAGCACAGTAAATTTAAGCGGGCTATTATGTTTGTCTCAAAATTATAGAAAAACTACTCGTATTTTCAAAAAATTAAGCATGAACTTATTTGAAGATGTATTTTTGATAAATACATTTCATTGAGAAAACTAGGTGCCATCTATCGCCGCCCAAAGTACTTTCTTTGACGGTTTCTTAATATTTCGGTCTCCTAATGGTAGAACGGATATATTGATTTTAGAATATTAAAGAACACAAAAACATCGTCCTAAATGGCAATTTTCTTCTAAAAATTTGTAGCCGTTTATAAGAAAATGGCGTTTATGCTCTATTAAAAATGCGAAATTTAAAGCTCTTTTTGACAAAAAATTGCTTATTGCTTATAAAATTACAAATTTCTGGGAAAATGCATATTAAAGATTTGAGAAACCTTAAAAAAAATACATTTGTGTAATTTTTGAAAAAACATAAAATACCCCAAAATGAATTTTCCGCCATATTAAAGAGTGCAATTAGCACTATCCGTTCCAAAAGTTTGAAGAAAAAATTTGGAGCCATTTATGAGGAAATGGCGTTTTAGCGTTTCTGAAAATGCGGAATTTTGAGCTAGATTTCATAGAAAACGGTTGAGTTCTAAGAAACTTTACTGAAACGTATTTAAAGAATATGTACTCATTAATATAATAATGTGAACAAACTGCCGCTAATGTAAATATTAGTAACGTGAGAGGCAAGTCAAACAAGTGCATTTTTGTCATTTTTAAAAACAAAAGAATAGAGCGTTTATGTTGTTTATATCATGTAATAGAGTACATTTAGCACTATTCCTACCAAAAGTTTAAAGAAAAAATTTAAAGCCGTTTTGGAAAAAATCTTGTTTTTGTAATTGTTTAAAATTGCACGCAATATTGCGCGAAAACTAGAAAAATTTTCAAAAAAATGTACACGGCCCTCAAGAAAGAACTCACTATGAAGAACAAATTTTATTTGAAGGAAAAATCTCTATCTGCAATTTTGTAGTTGAAGGCAGACGGCGAACAAAATTCAAACTTTCGCAATTTTCGAAAATTCAGTTATCCGCGAAAATCAGACCTATGCCACCTTAATAAGGGCATAGTACTCTATTCTTACAAGAAGTTTAAAGAAAAATTGAAGCAGTCTTTGAGAAAATTTGAAATGTCCGGGGGGCTTTATGTAATGTATCCCCCAAAATTAATAAATGATATTCAAAATCGCAGAGCTTTGACTCAGGCCAGAAAGAAATGGGTTTCGTCGATTTGAAAAAATCCTACGCATGTTTTTGGCACTAGTGATGTTCACATACACCGGACAGACACACAGACGGACGGACGGACGGACGGACGGACGGACGTTTTGCTGTCAATTGTTTTTTCTTTTGGTATCAAGGTCCCACAAATTAGGGATTCTGCCTACATCACATATTAGAGGATTTTTTCTTAATTTAGCAACTGAATTTATCCACTTTTTTGTTATCAGGTCCCGGCAATTAATTTTTTTCTGTCGAAAATCCGCCGTTTTTTCGCGCAGCATTATATAACTTTCCCTATACTATGTATATTACTCCGTATATATGTATGCATACAGGAAAGTAAAAAAAGGGTCGTGCAATTCATCAAGAGTTACGAGAATGTTAACATATACAACGTAAATGTATAATGTGAAACATCATTTTTTTAGAAAACTTCATTGACATTGGTATAACTAAAATAATATAAATACTAATTGTTCCTTGTTTGTTATATGACAATTTTGAATTAAATGTCAATTATGACATATAACTTTGTCAGTTTATAAAGTTTTAAAAATCGTGAATTGTGTTCATGGATATTATCAAAAGATAGTAGCAACACGCGAATTTCGCTGCATAACAGTAAAAGAAATGTCATGTGTTTTACCTTGGGACACATAAAATTTTGATTCAACAAATTTGTACTTCAATAATGTTTTATTAACCCCAAAACAAAGTTCTAATCATAACCATAAGAAATTTAATTAATTTTTATTTGCTCGTATAAAACGAAGTATAGAGAAAGTTACGTAATAATGCTGCTGATATGCACGTAATAAATCACGCGCTTCGGGGGCTTCTGTTAAGGAAAGAATGTTTATTATCGAATCGACTGTCTTAACACTAGGCAGTTTTTTCACGAGGTGGCTGAAATATCCATCGTATCCAAGCTGCAATATTATAATTTACATAATCGTTAGTACTGAAACGAAAGTATATGCTGTCGTAGCACCATTTATTTATTAGAACAAAACAAATGAATTGCACAGTATTTTGAAAAATAACGAAACTTTATTAGTTTTAATAAATATTCTTAACTATTAGTCTACTGGGTTTAAAATCCAATAATACACTTTGTTCATCATGGGCGACGAATAAGAAGTTTCTTCTACCAACAAAACGAAAATTTGTCATTTCATTCGACATCGCTTCCAGGAGAATTCCTGAGCATCACCCATACGTTTGACGCCTACTTACGAACTAAGGCCGTGAACCGCGCACGGTCTTACCAACCCATTCCTTCTTTTTCTCTCCCAATCGTCCCGGACTGAAACGCCACCCTGAGGACGTCTCGTCATTTCCTCACTTCCTCGCCACTATCAATCACAGCGAAAATCAACATCCCACCGAAAATCAATTTCTTCCCAAACTCGTCCCAGCAAATCGGGCGTAACCTCTGCAACGGCATCGTGGATTCGAGTTTTAAACTCTTGTGAATTGTTTGGTAAGGGCGGAACACGCACCCGATCTTTACTAAAACCCCAGAGAAAGAAAGAAGACGGTGTCAAATGTGGGGAGCGAGGTGGCCATGCAATTGACCATGAAAGACCAATCCACCGGCCTGGGAAACACATTCACATCTGGGCTGTTATGAACGTATTCAAGGGTTTTACGTGGATTTTCGGTGCCCCACCATTGTGGGTGTTCACCTTGCCATTGAGATGAAATGTGGACTCATCATTGAAGGTTATTTGGTTCAGGAATGTCTCGTCCTCCATCACCCGATACAACATTTCCACACAGAATTCTCCATGTGCAACTTTATCTAAATCAGTAATTTTTGTACCATTGTCAATTGGTATCGTTTCAAAGGCAAACGTTTACGTAACACTACATACAGTATTTTGTAGAATACCAGTCTCGCGACGCGCACGTCGCGTTGATTTCTTTGGACTGGCGGCAAAGCTTTTCCTCACCTGTTCGACGTCAGCATCAGTAACATGCGGGCGACCTAGTGATTTATCATGTCTAAGAGTTTTTCCTTGTCTACCAGTTACAACAAAGCACATGTGCCAACAGTAAATTGTAGCCCTGTTTGGAGGTTCTTTAGCGTATATGGTAAGAAATTTACCCTGAACTGTAGTTACAGAATTTGTTTCATGAAACGAAAGCACACAGCCAGCTCGCTCCGCATCAGTAAAATTAGCAACTTTAACAATGCACTACGTTGGTGTTCCTCGTGAAAATGTGGTTTTGCGGTATTACGTGAGTCAAACTTGAGACCTCTAGCCGTAAAATGACACCTGTAACAATTTTGTAAGTTATCTCAATAAACATTTATGTGCCTTGAAAGTTGTAAACTCATTTTTGACTCAGTTTACCACGTTTCACAACACTGGCTAAAAAATACATTCCGTCCGCAGTGAATCTTCTCCACAAATTCTCTCTTTTAGCAATGAACGTCTTGATCTTTCTCTTTTGGCATTGTAGCAAGCACGCTTAACAGGAACAGCAAATTACTGATCTGGCATGCACCAGACTTCGAAAATAATACAAAATTATCATCGGAGAAAACTCCGTATATCTTGTGTAATTCTACCTTCTAAAAGCGAAAGACGGCAGGAACGCTCTTTTTGAAGACAGTTGTGTTCTTGGTAACGAGCAGATAGCTCACTAATCATTGCGAAAATCGGAAACACGAGAAAAATTCTTGTTCTTTGGAGCGTCCTGAAGGGCTTCGGCGAAGTAAATAAGGTATCCTGCACGGTGTCAAATTGGCATACGTCTCTAAGAGGTGTCGCAGCTCGTCGCGTTACAGGCAAGAACGCGCGGGGCGCCGGGCGTAGAGCTCTATGGGACACCCTGGCAGATTTTACGCGGTTGTTATTTGTTGGTAAAAAATTATCCATCGGTGATTTCTCAAAAACTGATTGTAGAAAACAAAATTTAAAGAACAAAAAATGTTAAAAATGCGGAAAATTCGACGTAGGCACTATAGGTTATTAACGCTCAATTAGACCATTATCTCTAAAATAGACATTTACTCTACACAAACTCTCGCAAAAGACATTTTTGAGGTCAAAATTGATAACAGGGTGCGTTGTCTAAAATACATTCAAGGAAATAAATCAGGCAAAAAGCACATTGTTTTAAGGGACTCTAGTTATAAGGTATAACGCATTTTGTTTTTGGATAATTGTCCGGCACTTTTAATGATTTAGATTTATCATTTAAAATGAAGAGAACTCAAATTCAACAGCTGAACGGGGCTTTTATTTTTGTTTCAATGAGGTTCATTCACCAACACAGTAAGAATACTGTAACAATAATAATAATAATAATAATAATAATAATAATAATAATAATGTAATAATAAAACCGGTTCCGGATAGCCGAGATCGCCAAGCCAATAATGCCGTGGCTATCTCGGACGGAAGGATCGCGGGTTTGAGTCCAGCCTAGGGCATGGGTATGTTTTGATTTGTCTGTATGTGTGTGTCGTCCTTTCACCTCTCATTATCACCATTTCATCTTCCATGCTTTCAGGGCTACGGGAATTAAAATTGGATCCGGCTAAATGTTGATTCCTTAATAAAATTACAAGCACCGGCTACCGAGATAATGAAATTGAGCCCCGGTAAATGCAGGATGCATGCAGGCCAAGGCGGCCTATTTGTAGGCAAAATATATACTATAATAATAATAATAATAATAATAATAATAATAATAATAATAATAATACACCAGACCTAGATAATCTGGATCGTCATACTAGAAAACTAATGATAGCTCATTGCCTTCCAAACCCCGCACTGATGTAGACAGATCCAGTCTCCCGCAAATCAGGAAGACGTAAACTTCCGTACATAAAATTGAAGGTTCAAACAGAGTGGCACTCACCGGCAGAATACAAAAAGAATCAAGGGAGGTGTGGCTTGTAGAAGCACGGAAGAAAGGTGTCTTAAAGCTTCGAATCACCATCATCAGCTGAGGAGGAAACTGCAGGAACACGGGACCAGGTGGCATAGCAAACCGCTCCACAGGCAATATTCCCGAGACAATGAGCGAGAGATGGACAGTGCCCTCAACCCAAGTTGGCTCCGTAAAGATAAACTAGTGGTGTTACAGAATGGCACAGACTTTCCCGTATTAGTTTTCTTTTTCGTTTGGCCTCGACTAGCTATTCGGACTTGCCACTACTCTTGACAGCTGCATCTATAGCCGCCCAGATCCTACGTAGCATTCTTATGTTCTTGGTAGCATCCGAATCCAGAAAAATAGCAAACGGTTTAAGAGCTTAGGAATGTGCTAAATGGTCTACAAATTAACGTTGTTGCCTATGACTGACAGAAATAAATCAGCTACTCTAGCAATATATGACGGGATTATCAATGACATGTTACCACCCTATACGTTGGCACACGATACATTGTGTTAAGCTGTGAATTAGTAGTGATTGAGTTGAAACGCACTCTGCTGTTTCCTATCCTGTGTGGAGAAGAGGTTAGTGATATTATCCGTTTTTTTTTGCCAGCACAAAGAGATAACGGGAACTAATTTTCATTTATGTCATGTATCAATAATAACGTTATGATTGATAATTCTGTGGAGAACTGTTGTACTAATTCGATAGAAAGGATGGGTTAAAATAGGGAAAAAAAGAATCCACAAGGAGGACATTTAAATAGATCTGATGAAGTCGTTCAAATTGTCAACTGAATTGTGAGGAAATGTCGTGAGGAAATGATTTCAGATCTTGGTATATTTTTAAAGCATTCTAACTCTACTATGTTTCGAATTGTCACACACATTATATTAACAATTGTGGGCACGGTACTTATGAAAACAACTGACTGACTTCGGAAAATCGCAAAGAATGTACTCAAACTCAAAGTGAGAGAAATTTCTCTAGAAAAGTTTGACCAAGGAAGAGACATCAAATAGCAGCCAGACGAATACATGAATGCACACAAACTCAATAAAATCAATTCAACATTTCCAGACCGAATATTGATGGCTGCATTGTTCTAGAACCTGAAAAGATGTTTGTTGACAGAATCCATGGAGTCTTGATAATGTCAGATCATTGTTGTGAAACTTAAATGTTCTTCATGACAAGCAAGACAACACATTGCCACTCTCACAAAGTCTTACCGTTCCATTGTCGGTTGTAGCAACGACAAAATATAATCGTTAAGACATTGAAATACTACATTTTTACGCAAAGAGGTAACTACACGCAACAGCATACAATGCATTCACACCGTGTAAATTGATCCCTTCTAACTAATGACTTGTTCCTACGCGAAACAGTTTTCTTGATTGATTGTTAGTGATTTCGGGCGCGTCAACTACTAGGTTAATTAGTCCCGTAAGTGTAATCTATGATTTTTTCTCGGGAGTGGCTGTTGTCTTCCCCTGCTGAATGGCGAGATCCAGCGCCGACCTAACGTCGACTAGCGGGGTTTCCCATACCAGGTTTCTCCCGCCAGCCGAAACAAGTTCTAAGCTCGCGACCGGTCTCCCGGTATGTGTGGTAGTGTAGTGCATGTTAGTGTAAGTCTGTGTAAGGGGAGAGGATAGGGCAAGGAAGAGGTAGGAAAGACCGCATGCGATCTGTAGCCCGTTTGTTAGGATTCTGCACCCACATTCGCGTGGTGTTGATTAGAGAAACCATGGAATACTACCGATCAGAGCAGCCGGCCGCTAGAATTATCCTCCAGACAGCGATTGAATTCGACCTAGCTGACAAGCTAGTGACGAAAAATCCTGCCATCGTCGGGACTCGAAACCAGGACCTCCCGGTGAGAGGGACTAAAGTGACATCAGTTGACGCCTTGAGCTATCTCTCCCGGTAAACATTTTTCTTGGGTTATGATGTTGCCATCATTACTTTCCTACTGTACCTTACATGTTTTCTGAGCCCCGTCATTTCTTGAAATCTGAAGGTATAAATATGAAAACTTATACAGCAGTTAGTAAAGTAAATGCAGTATATGAAGTTATGTAGGTACATGCAATCAGCAGTCTATCAACAGAGAGGATTTTTTTTTGGCAAATGTTAGCATCCACATTTATAATCGAAAGAGAACTTTATTTATGTACACTACTGCAGCAAAATGCTGCTACAAAATACCATACAAAATGGTTTTACGAAATGTAGCGCGAGCACTTCTCAATAACAACAAATAAAATACTCTCGTATAACAGTAATAAATTAAAATGTTGATAAAAAGTGTCTTAACGACTACTCCACCAACATAGAATTTTATGTATACAGTACATTTTTTTAAACAAACTAAGAATATTAAAAAGTCTGTTCCATAACGCAACCCATGTATTGCAAATATTTAAAGGCAGGCCTCTACGCCTCTTCCTTGGAGCTTTACTGTCACATGACATCAACTGTTATCATAAGCAGTAGGGCAGTGAACACGATAATTCAGTCGGTATGCGCACTCTGGGAATAGAAGGAAAAACATTATCAGATATTTGCATTTTTCAGTGAAAATCGAAACTTTCATTGTTTTGAGAGTTCCTGAGTATCAAGTATAGATGCCTCTGAGATGGCCGGCGGGTGCATAGTTTTTTCAGTTTCTGCGCGAATTGGAAATTAGTAATAGTATTTATGTTTTTGTATTTTCCCGTTTTTTGGGTATCTATTGATACCATAAACCCATTTCACATGACCGGAGGTATAGATTCCATTCGATTTCTACAAAAAAGGGAAAATCAGTAATATAGATATTTTTGTATTTTTCACACGTTCTTTGATATCTAACAAAACAGTGGACCCCGCATAGACGAACATACACACATAGACGAAGGTTGCGTTGTTTCCTTCAAGTTCTGTGCGCATTGGAAATTAGTAAAAGATTGTGTTCGGCAATGCAGGGTGACATTACTTTTTAATTAATCTGAGAATACGTGAAACTATTTATCCAGCAAAGTTATCTATGTAACAATTTGTGTCATAGAAAACGGAATTCCTATTATAGGATTTTGCCACTCTACTTTTACTTAGCAATTACAATGAAAACAATAGTTACACTAAAGCAAAACGAATGCTTCCAAAGAATCGTCATGATAGCAATTTATTTGCTATACAAAAGTGAATGGTCCTGTTTTACGACTGAGTGAACAGGTTGAAAAGATAATAAACGGAACATAAAAACAAAGCCGAAAGTATTCTGCAGCGGCTTATTTTGAGATGTATTCTGTGATGTCTGTAAAGTGTGCTATTATTCTTTTTATTCTTTTTCTCCTGGGTTCCGGTCAGAGCTCTCTAGTAAACAAAGCAGCCTTGCAATTGTGTTATGGAGCTTTATTTTATGAAAATATAATTGGCTGCATAGTTGCTCTGAGCTCGATTTACAGCCAAAGCGATCCTCAATTATTAAATATTTTTATTATTGTATTTTTTAATGCAGATAATATTACTCTGCTTCTCAAAAACCTTTAGTTTCGTAGTATTTACTCAATTCTTCATTTATGCTGTTTAAGAGTCGTATTTTACCTCAATAGTTCATCATGTGTTCATGTGTTTCGCAAATTTAGAGAATATTTCCGTTCGTTTTCAAGCGTAACGTGTTCTATAATTAGGATAGGAAGACCACCTATTATCTCTGATTTCACTCAATCGTTCGTTCTATCACCAAACTATTTACACACGCACTTCCAGTTACCTTACCAGCACTCACTCTCTCTCTCTCCAATAATCTTTCTCACTCTCCTATTAATTCATTTTGTATGAAAACTAGTTATTGGTATAGCAGTACTATAATCTAATATGAACGCCCGAGCCGATGATAAAGAGAACTGTGAATTTAGAAAAGCACGGTGTGTGGCAGATTGAGAATGCATTCCTGTCTGAAAACATGCAGCAAAAGATAATTTATGGAGCTCATTGGATGCAGACGAAAATTCAGAAGAGTATTCACTTCAAATGTTTTGGTGTTTATTATTAACTACCATCTAGGCTATATTTTCCTAGCAGGTGTTGAAGGTTATTTTTGTTTGACAAACGAACAGAACATTTTAATACAGAGCATCACGGCAGGCAAAATGTCTATACTTTCGCTAAAAGTGGCGCTCCCTCAAAGAGAAAACTTTTTTTTTGCTTACAGGAGTACTCTGGGCAAAACGCATGAAATTTTCAGTAGAGATTTCACAGAACCAAGTAAGAGTTTGCGCTGAAATCCGCTGGAAAAATTGCATTTTACCTATCCAAATAGGGCTTTTTTAAGAAATGCGGGCAAACGAATAATTCACGAGAAAATTCTTTTGTGCTTAAGAGTGTAGAAACGGGTATCAAATAGCAGTTTTCAAAGAGCAGAAGCAAATTCGACCATACAAATTATATACTTAACTGTTCTCGTAAAGTACTTACTGGAATTTGTATTTTTATTTCTAAACCTGCGAATCCACACGTTAAATACACCTTCAAAGCCAAATGATAACGCGACCCATTTTCAAGAACTAGTGAATGCATGATGCACGCGAAGTAGAAACATCTAACAGAAGGTGTTTTCGAGAATGAAAATTTTTCCTCTTCGAAAAGATTAAAGAGATTCATTTTATTCCAGGAAAAATGTTCTAAAGATTTAAATTAACATTTTTGTGGTTGAAAATGTTTCCCATGGTCCCTAATTAACGTGTGGGATTTCTCAGTCTAAAAATTCCAAACAGTTCCATATTTTTTCACAAATAGCCATTAAAATTTATTGTTATATCTGTGGGTTCTTCTTTATTTTGGACAATCATTAGGCATGTACGCACAGATTAGCTGCTGGAATCTTTGAGTTCTCCTGGAGCAGAATGATATTACTTCTATAACGTAGTACTCGCCTATTACTGACGCTTTTCCAACGTTACTAAATGAATACTGTCTTAAAAATAAGGTTTTTTATCATGCAGGTTGTAGAATACTTGTAATAAGGATAATGGAATAAATATGAAATGGAAATCGTCGAAAAGTTCTACATGTACGGTTATCAGCATGGGACCGTCCGCCTAATACTCACGGTTAGACCCCTTTGCGGTCCACCATCCCAAACAAGTGAGTCAAGCCATTCGACGCGTCTATATACAGAGACGGGTACTGATAGAGAACAGATTTTTTTCAGTTTCTTCCAAGACATTCTAAGAGAATTCTTGAAAAACAGTGTTTTTAGGGTGGATTAAGCATTTAATACGCGTGTTTGGGAGTTTTATAGCATCTACAAAGGTGGTCAATAGCACATTCCATTCCTCTCAGCAAGACTCATCGATCGCCACTATTTTAAGACGGAATATTCTGGAAATTTTCTACAAAAGAAACGTGATTCGCGGTGTTTAAAAGAATCTACAGTGGTGACAATGTGTGAATGCCTAGTTTGTCTTTCCGACATAACAAGAATAATTTTGTGTTGTTCATCAGACTGACGATAATCAAACTTAGTTTTAAAATGAATCAATTTTTAAAGATACTTTTTAATGAGATATTGATGCAATGCAACAATGCAATCATCAGATGCAAATGAACAATGTTTAAAACTTCATTTGTTATGAACTTGCATAGTTTTAAATATTTTTAACGTATGAAAATACCCACCGGAGGCGTCAGAATACTGTTCACGTTTCTAACAATACCATACACCAGAGGCTACTGTTCAACACAGATTATAGTAGTACAATACAATGAGCATTTTCTGACAATTCGTACCATAAATATGGCATTTCAATACAAGCATAAGAATATGTAACGCAATGGTATTCTATGTCACATTTAGTTGTAAGATAAACAATCTATTCCTGCGTTTTAAAAATGTAATGAATCAAACGTGAGACAGAATTTTACAAAAACGAACTCCTTTTGTTTTAGCGAGTACGTATGCCGACAGCGTGTATCAAATTTTTTCAACTGATATTATACAGACAATAGAAATAAATAAATGAGAAATAAATTTGAAAATTAAAAAGATTACACTTGCGCAATGAAATTTAAAAATAAAGCATTAAATTACTACAACACTATTTTCCGTACGATGCAAAAATCTATCAGTAATAAATAAAAATTTAAATCATAATATACAGGTTATTTGAAAAAGTAGTTATCGATGGAATATAGTTGTAACAATCACAAGAAATCTTGAAGCTATAAGTGATTTTTTTCAAATTAGTTTACTTTCAGTTTTCAATGATTTTTTTATATCGCTCTACAATTGAAGAATTGGTATTTTAATTTTCTCTACAATATATTGTATTCTACAATTGAACAATTGGTATTTTAATTTTTTCGACAATATAATGTGTTATATTTTTTGTAAATGAATTGTTATTTTTTCGAATTTACCGAGCGAGCTCGGATCCCAAATGCTCGCGTACTTATTGAATATCGATCTTGTATATAATCGCAGCAGTAAGTAACTGACGCGTGCAAAAACGGATTAGTACTTGATATTCTACACTTATAATATTATTTATTTCATATTAGAGCGCATTTTGCCTTTTGAAAAACAGTGTTGAAAGTGTTACTTTATTGCACTGAAATAACTTCACCGCACTGATATAGCTATGCTTGCAAATACATAAATAATTTACTGAATATTGAAAAAAATTTACGTATAGGTACAGAAACGCTTTATTACAGAATATTTACATTAATGGTACTTTATGTATTTCTTTCAATTTTCACATTCCCGTCTTATTACGTATTTACGTACTTAAGAGAAACTATTCGTCATACTAATTAGCATATCTCGTAACTTTAGATTGGACAGATTTGCAATGAAAAGAATACACATAGCCGAGAAGTAGAATTTTAGTTTCCTTTCTCGTTCAACTTATTAATACTGAGGAATTTAATTATTTAATATGCTCGATTTGTTATTTACTTTTACTTATTACTCTTCTTTCGTAATTATATTTTTTCATAAAGTAAATAGAAAATAGAAGAGGGAATATGGAGTTACGAGTTGTTTTAATTAGCATGGCGTATTTAAAGCTGTAGCAAAATCGGGCGATTCTTTGACAGAAAAAAATATATTGAGGAGCCATAGCATCGAAAAAGTGGTTCAACTTTATTCTTAAAAATATTAAATAATTACCTCTGGCACGTTGTATAGTCAGAATCCACTAACTTTGGGTCCTTGATACCGAAAGATTGATTCACGGTAAAACGTTTTTGTTTTTGTTTTTTTGTCTACCCGTCCGTCCATGGTTAACGCTGGAGCCTAATCCATTTGCACGATTTTCACTAAATTTGATGTTCCACGATCAATCTGAAATAACTCGAAGTCCTTCGAGTTTGAAAAAGTTGTTTTGGTTTTTGAGGACACATTGCATGATGCCTTAAAACATTTTCAAAATCTTCTCAAAAGTAGACCCAAATTTTTTCAATGAACTTTTTCTCGAACAGCGCAAATGACGTTTAATATAATGAGGTAGGTCAGATTTACGTTGAGATCTCTGGGCGTCGAAATGCAAGAAGTTTTCAACGTCTCCCTGCAACTACAATATTGAAGATAAAGATTTTTATTGAAATCGATTTTTCAAAGACAGATCTTTGAATAAGGCCATGACCAATATTTTGAAAACATGAGCATTTCTTGCATAATCTTGCAGTGAAATATAGGCAATTGAAAAAAACATTTCTCACAGATGACTCCCATTTTTTAAAATTTTTTTCGAACGGAAAAATTTACAAAAAAAATGGCTTTTCTGAGACTACACACGGTTATTCAAATGTCGCCGATCCCATTTTCCGTGTATACTCTCTATATTTAAAAACAGCAAAATATCCACTTTACAATATTACAATATTTATGATAGATTGTTCTTAATGCAATCTGTTCTAAAAATTTAGATATTTAAGGTAATGCACAATTTTTCGAAAAAAAACTATGTTTCTCAAACTTTCTGGTTGACATCAATCCAATTTACATTTTTTTACTCAAAAGCAGCTCCAATTTTTATCTTTACATTTCTTCCTCCGACAGAGCAAAGGACGCTTAAAAAATGGCGTAGGTCTCACTTGCGCTGAACTCGCTGAATTTTCGAAAACAAAAGTTAGAAATAATGTGAGATTGAATATGCTGTTGTAGCAACTAGTTCTTATTAGAACATTTCCATGGAAGTATAGTTGTATGTGTTACCGTCTTCCCGTTACCTGTCTCTCCGTTAGTACTTCCACAAAACTTTCACATTCTTGTATCACGGGACTACTATATTTTCATACTCCACAGAATCTCCTGGATAATTTTCAGGATTTGAACTGCTTTTCCATTATTTATGCCTCTCGCAAACGGACAAATCAGTGCCTACATTAGCTAATAACGTAGAGAATGTTTCCCGAAAAATATCTTGTGTATTTTAGAATGCCAAAACAAGAAACCGGGCGATTTCTTCCAGATCCCATGGAAGGCGTATTTCCTCAATGTTGTTGATTTCAACCCTTGGTGAAATACAATTACCTTTGTATAATATACAAATAGATTTTTTCCGAGTTATATTTTCGGGTATCAATCCCGTGTACAATCTCACGTCTAATAACAATGAGCACCCTTCTCTAGTTATTTTCGCATGAGGAATGATAATTATCTATTTAGGTCCTACAACATCTACATCATCCACATACACAATATTACACCTCTCGACAACCGTCAGCGATATCCAGCTACGCTAACACTTAAATTGTTCAGAAGAATTTCTCCAAAATTGATATTCTCCGATCGATGGAGCTGAACTCGAGGCCCTGCGAGTTTGATACAAATATTTTAATTTTTGACGGTATTTGAAGTGAAGCATTAACATTTTCAAACTTTCTCAATAATGGCTTAAAATTGTTGATGAAACTTTGCCCTAGGTTAGAGAGAAGAACGATGAAAAATAGCGCAGGTCTCATTTGCATTGAATTTTCTGAATTTTTGAAAATTGCAAAATATTAAAATATTTTCAGCGTCTTCCTACAACTACTATACACAAGAAATAAAGTTTCTCCTTAATAAAATCTGTTGTCCAAATTCAAATGTTGAAATAAGATAAAATTTTCCGAAAATTTGTGTAGTTTTCACATAATGTTCCCAGAAATATGGACAATTTTTTAACAAATATTTTCTCAAAAAAGAATCCAATTTTTTTCTTTCATTTTTTGTCAATGGTACGCTCATAAACTTCACGCAGATCCCATTTTCGGAAAACTCTCTGTATTTTCGAAAATTGCAACAAATCAACTTTGTAAATTACAATATTGACGACAAGGATATTTTCATCTGTTCTAACAAAATAGATCTTGAAATAAGGTTATATACAATTTTTTTAAAATATGCGAGTAGTTTTCGCGTAATTTTTCATTGTAGTGAAGGCAATTTATATTTTTCTCACAAAAAGGCTGAATATTTAAATTTTAGGGATAGAGTAAGGTCGCCTTAAAAATGGCACAACTCTCATATTCGATGAACTTTCTCAGTTTTTTTAAAATCGCAGGTGTTAGAATGAATGCGAGGAATATGTGCTATTGTAGCACCACTAGTTTATTCTGACATCTGACATAAAGAGAATTAAGTGATTTGTAGCCTCATGTGATTTTTCTAACATCGTTGTCAGAAACTCTTGCATATTTTCGCTCTTTACGGTATTTCAAATATTGAATTGCTTCATTTGTTTTCAACTAAGTAATCTTATCCAAGCTCACACTTTCCACCTCCATCACATCAAAGCCATCAATATTATCCCTGAAAATTATGAGAATCATATGCATCAAGAATGAAATTCTATCCGGAAAATAGCGTTCTGAAGCAGAAAAAATGTCAGTTCATAAACGGCACTCAGAATACTGAAGCTTTTCTCGTGATATGACATTAGCTTAGTCGAAGGCAGGAACACAATGAGTGTGAGAATTCAGTTGACACGCGTAGTGTGAGAATAGGCGGAATAGCACAATCAAAAATTTCCATTTTTCACTCAAAATCGACAATGTTTCATAGTTTTTAGATTTTCCAATGTTCCTGGATATCTAACGAAACCATTGTCACCTCTTCATGGTCACATTCTTCTTAGTTTTCCGTCAACTTCGGGACTTACAACCATAAACCTATATTCGGAATTAGTAATATAGATGTTTTTGTACTTTTTCCGAGTTCGTGAGTATCTAACAAAACCATGGTCCAGTGTTGTCAAGGTCTATGCCACCAACGGGAATCCGTTGCACGAGTGCCACGACGAAATCGTCCCTCCATGCAGTTCATCACCCCGCCACCAGAGACAACGCCATCCCTATTGTAAAACGGCGGGAGTTACTACTACTTGTAATAGTTCCCTTTCCCGACGCTAGTCATGCAGAGAGAAGCTCGTGGCATGCTACGGTGCCATGACGCGTGCCACAGACACCAGTAGAAGACCTTGACACCACTACCATACACCCTCACATGGCCACAGGCTACATTATTTTCTATCAATTTCTGCTCGCATTAAAAGTTAGTAATATATATAGATAAAACGTATTACGAGTTCACTGACGAAATGCGACACTACTCGTTCGAATTTTCAGCCTCGGCTTCTATCACAGCCTGAGAAGGAACTATCTTACTCGTAATGTAACGCTTTCCGTCCTTGCAGCCTAAATTATTATTAACAAAGAAGAAAGGTCTCCATTTTCAAGAGTGGTTTATATTCAGCTTCCTCAACAATTATTTCGTCGTAGTTTCTTAAAACTAGTGGTGCACATACTTTCTCGCACTGCTTCTATATGGTCCTAAATGTTATTCTACTACTTCGTAAAGCAGCAAAAGTGTTTTCTACCAGCAACCTTTTCCGTTCCGAGACGCACGATTACATAACTTTCTCTTCTTACGAAAGTATTCGTAAGGCGAGAAAGTAAAAAGGTCGAAGTGTTGTGATGAAAGTTGAATCTGCTCTTTCTGCTTGCGCTGCAGGCACAGCATCCATATGGTAGCCACCGTAGTGCGGCGAGCGCCCTTGGAAGAGGGAGGCCTTGTCGGACTGGCCGGAGGGAGTGACACGCGACAGCGGAATTTACCAGAAGGGGTTCGTACAAAGGCCCCCCGCTTGACGTATAACCCGTAATGAGCTCCCTATTACCTATATACCGCTCGCAGGCCGCACAAAGGCCTCGCGTGTGGCATGCAGCGTGGCCGCGGCAGCAGGTGGCGGAGGCGCGGGTGGCAGAGGTAGTGGCACACGGGGGCGACAGTAGGGATTAACGGCAGGGGTCGGTCGCGGGGCCGGCAGCAGAGTAGACAGCAGGGACGGCAGCGGGGACGGGACCGGCAGCGGAGACGGCAGCGGGGCAGCAATCAGGGACGGCGGTTGGAGGCGGTGGCTGGCCGCGGTGGAGGACGCTGGGACGGCAATGGGTGCGTTAAGGGGTCGGCGTTAGCAGAAACGGGGGCGGCGGCAGGTGATGCGTCGAGAGGGAGTTGGGGGTAAAGAGGTGCGGGAGGGGTGTGAGTGGGTTCGCTAGCAATATCGTAAGCGGGAATGGCAGCGAGGACAGTAGCAGGATTGGAAGCGGGGCTGTCAGTGAGCAACGGATCTGAGAGCACTGGCACCAGTATAGGGGCGGTAAAGAACGCAGTAGGGAACGGCGACCGGTGGGCGCGCTGCGGTTGTGTGCATCAGCGGCGGTGGTGGCAGTAATGTGTCCGAAGGGTCAACAACTAGGGAATAACGAGTGCGTCTACGGGGTAGTAGCGGGGCCAGTAGCGGAGGCGGTGGCGGAGGCGTCGGTAGCGGAGGCGTCAGTGGGAGCGTCAGTGGGGACGTCAGTGGGGGCGTCAGTGGGGGCGTCAGTGGGGGCGTCAGTGGGTGCGTCAGTGGGAGCGTCAGTGGGAGCGTCAGTGGGGCGTCAGTGGGGGCGTCAGTGGGGGGGCGGTAGGGACGTCAGTGGAGGCGTCAGTAAGGACGGCTACGGTGGCGACAGTGGGGGCGGCAAGGCAGGTGGCATTGCGGGGATGGTGGGAGTGACATCAGGAGTGGTAGGGGTGGTGGTGTTGGGAGTGATGGCAGTTGCAGGGGAGGTGGCAGCAGGGGCGGCGAGGCAGGAGAAGCAGCATAGGGGTGATGAGGACGTAAGCGAATGCGGCTGCAGTGCTGGCAGACGGAGTGGCAGCGGGGCGTCAGTTTATCTTTGCAAGTAAGCTAACAGGTGTATGATACGGCCTGAGCCACGGAGGAGCTCGACACATGCAGTATCTGGTCTCCGAGAGAGGCTTCGCACATTTTGTGGTACATTCGATGGTCATCAAACATACGACTCTTCATTTGCGATTAGAAACAAACATATTTAGGAGCTGCTTTGCCACATAAAACCTTTTAAGAAGATTTTGTATCTTGCAGAGGGCCATTTGCTTTTAAAAGAATGATAAATTACAATTGTGCTAGAAATAAAGAGGAAATATTGGGCTGCACTAACAGGACGTTACAAGATTCCTGCTACTAGAATAAACCAATAAAATGTGTGTTGGAGCAAGCAAGCTTATATGTATTATTATTTCAGTGTATTATCTAAAAGAAGCTTTGCACATTTCTATCTGTATTTTATGTCATATTATTCAGCTGGTTTCTACCAAGCCCGCTAGGATACGACACCTCCCGAACGCCTCCTGGACGATTTGCAGGTCTCAACGTAGCCAAGGTCTACCGCCTACCTTACCCTCAGCGGCGCTGTGTCGCACCCTTCAATCACGTTACCTCTTTCTCACGCTCTGCCCGGCGCACACACAAAGACAGTTGGCTCATGCTTGTCCCTGCGGAAAGATGTGCTGCCGCGTTCCGCAATTCCACGCCACTCCTGCAAACCGCTACGCGTTGCTTCGCAGCTATTTGTTCTCCACCTCGTATCACGATCCAAAGTGACGAGTTGAAAACTATATTTCAATTGGTTCATAAACGTTGTCGCATGCAAGTGTTGTTGCGCTTCGAATTCTGTGCTGTTCCTTGCGAACCGCTCCACGTGGTCTCGTAGGCATCAATTCTCCGTCTCGCATCACAATTCAAGGTGGCGAACGGGAAGAACTATATCTCAATTAATGAGTACCACCTCCACGCTGTGATTGCCTGCCCTCCAGGACCTCCCTGCATCGGCACGCGCCGCCTTCACGCTGTGCGTCGCAGTGGCACGTGGTCTGCCCGCTGCGACGTCCAGGAGGTCACACCACCAGCAATCGCACGTGGGTATCCAGCCGGATCTCAGCACATCATCCGCCTGAAACGGGCCTGGGTTCGCAACCCGCCCGTGCTTAACCAGTATGAAATACAAGGCTATGTATTTCACCAGCAGGTGACATTTTGACCAATTTACAAATGTATTTGTCTGTCCGCATGAGGGACATTGCAACCAATTCAATTGTGTCAACCCACAACAATTATCACGTGTCAATTGTATTCCTTTCTTTTTCAATTAATATATGTATCAAATCAGCCTTTCATTATAACACCTACATTAAAATTTACCCATTCCATGCACTCCTGGGCCTGACTGTTGAAGAGTTTGATGCAAAGAGTATAGTGAAATATTTGATTTTAGAACGTTCTCGTCTTGTATATAATGTAAATGCCAGTGTTGTTCGCAGTTAGAACGAAGCGACGACTGGACAGCCGGATTACAGAACGGCCGAATGGGCGGGCAGACAGGCGGGCGGACGAGATGGCGGGGTGGGCAGCGCAGGGTGTGTGAGCGGGCAGGCGGGGGGGGGGGCGGCAGATGGACGGGCGGACGAGTGGAAAAAAAACTCATTTTTTGGTATCAGGGACACCCAAAACGTGTCATTTCCGTCAAAAACTCGACATCGCAGTATTACAATACTAATCTAGACTCCGTTTATGACTGACGATTAGATGGACAGACTGATGGATTGAGAAAAACATATTTTAGATATCGAGGACCAAATATAATAATAATAATAATAATAATAATAATAATAATACTTTATTGCACAAAAAAGTACAACGGCGAGTCTCAGTAATTAAATTACTGCTTTTCAGACTAACCACAAGAAAAATACAGATCATAAACATAAATTCAAAAGAGAATAAGAATAAGTTGAGAAAAAGCATAAATGTAAGTACATGAGGATTAAAATTGAAAAAGTTACATAAGTAAAATATAATTGTAAGTGTATAGCAGATAATAGAGGCAATATACATAACAGGAAACACTGAAGTAATGCTAAACATATACATCAAGAAGGTTACAGAAATTTAACATAATACATCAAGAAACACTGAAGAAAGATTAAAAATTAAGTTTAATAAATTTACAAAGTTTTTCACAGAGATGATTTTTAGGGACAACAAAAGAAAGTCAGTTTTAACAGGGGCAAAAATATCAATAAGCTGTACAATAAGAAAAGCTAGGATAGATACCTTCTCATCTATAGATTGCCGTCAAAAAATACATCCCAGCTAACATTGGTAGCCACATCATTAAAATTATCAATCGTATAGATCGTAGTTCTCTGAACATTACAGTGTGCCGCAACTTTTGCTTAGGAAGACATTTAATTTACAGAAATTAGTTGATGGTCACTAATGCCCGCTGAGTCCGATACATCAAACATCAGTCACTTCCAGGAATCAGATACAAATAACAATCCATAATTGACGATGACGTAGCAGTCCACACGAGTGGGTTTCTGATATAATTTGTGAAAAATTAAAGAATTTTTGAAAAATCAGCGATAAGACCATTACAGAAGATAATTGCGTCGATGTGATACCTATATCAACATTAAAGCAAGCTATGGAAGATTTCATTATCACAATATTGGATATTATAGACTCTAACGTTGAAAAAAAGACTGAGGGCATGTAGCCAGGCGGCCTATAGGTAGTGAACAATTGCTAAAGGCAAGTTGTCGCACGAGGATCTCAGACCCATCTATCAACCTGCGCAACAGCCTCAATATGGGCCGCTTGATCTGAGGAGCTAGAAGCTAAATCTAGCACTGAATAATTCAGTTGAGATTTGAGGTAGATACATACACCACCTCCTCTACTTAGAGGACGATCACACGAATAAGATTATATCCATTTATCTGAATATTAGAGTCAGGAATATTCTCGCTTAAACCAGGTTTCAGGAGACATAGTGAACACATCAAAGTCAGGTACAGTGCAGTTACGCAGATCAGATAAATGTGCCGTTAACGATCGGACATTGAGATGAGGGCCTAGAAAACTCAGATGATCACTACGTAAACGATAAAGTATATTCTATATTTAGATGAAAAAAAAAACCCCACTTTTTCCGATATTGAAGACCCTAAACGCGTTTTTCTGTTTAATATAAATGACAATTTTTCCTAGAGCATTACATAACTTTTCTTGTATGGGGTATACGGCAGTGTAACGTCTTGTACAAAAGTAACATGTGATGCAAGTCAGCACATATTTCTCGTATTATTTTCAACTGATACAATTATAACATTAGTTGAAACCGCAAAAGGATTTCCCAGAATGCAAATGCAAACCTATTTGCTCGAGCTTGAATTTAAATTTAGAAGCATAATTGCTTTTCACCAGAAACCTGCCGGCTCAATTCATTCCAACGTACCCAAAAAGCTGAAATTTGCAATTATCGAATTTAAGAGGTATTAATGAGATCGGATCTTTACCATAATATTAAGCTAATGAACAAAATATTAAGCAATTCGAAGAAATATTAAGGGAAAAATTTGGAGCCGGTTTGCGTTTTGTTCAATGTTACAATTTTACCTAATATTACGGAAAAAATCTTTATACTTTTCCAAAATCTACATGAATTTTTAAATATATAAGTTTGAAGAATAGACTTCATTAAGAAAGTCTGTATCTTCAATAATGTAGTTGTAGAAGGGCGCCGTACAATTATTAAACTTGTGTAATTCTCAAAAATCAGTAGCTTGAATGAAAATCAGCCCTGCACCATTTTTATACGCCTACTTTGCTATATTCGAGCAGAAAGAAAATTTAGAAAATTGGGAGTCATTTTTTGAAAACTTTAGAAAACGTCCTAGATGTTTTATTGAAAGTAACCATAGACAGACGGGCGAATAGAGAGATCGACGATTTCAGGCCCTTTATAGAATCAAAAACACATCAAAACTGGTGTTTGTCGACACCTGGGCGAACGGGAAATTAATTTACTGCGTTTAGGAGCAACTAAAACCTACTGTTTTGCAATCTGAGACTTATATATGTGTGTGTTTGTCGAAACTTTGGCATGTGCCAGCATTATATAACTTCCACTTATTATAACCACTAGAAGATACGAGAAGTAAAAACAGTTGCTAGTCTTCGAAGGCCATTTGGTGCCAAATTCGAAAATATGCATCAGTACAGCCATGTCGGGGATGGGCCAATGAGCTTGTTTCCAGAGCCCGGACATAAAAGATCACTCATAATAACATTTTCACATCAGACACAAAAATTTTCACAAATGTTTTCAGGGCGGATGTTATGTTTTCATCTTTCAATTACCCTCTTAATTCTGAGAAACGTTTCCTCTCGGCAATAGGAAACTCGATACAAATCAGATCTCTGTGTAAAATCTCAGCTTTTAACAGTTCTTGAAAAAGGACGCGCTTCATATTTTTACTTTCTCCCATGGGTATTGTAGGTAACGTTACGTAATGAAGCATTTATTAAGTTTGAAAATTTTGAGTGGAATACATATTTTGGGGGCTCCCGATACCGAAAAAGTGTGTAGAACCTACAGAACATAAGTGTGTCCGCTAAAAAATGTTGCAATCTTTAGTAAAATAGAGGTAAAAATGGTAATATGGCCATGTATATAATATGAGCTCTCTTCGTATCTGTTCCTACGTACATCGCACAAACTTTAACGGGAACGATTTTAAATACTAGTTTTAATAACTCCTTTTGCTATCGTAGCTCTGTGGTTCAGTTTTGAATAGCAGCTTATGTGTAACAGAAGTGTTCTTGTTTTCTGATTCTGAAAACTTTGAAAGGTTCGTCTTTGACTTTTAATTACAGTTTGAATTTGCTTAGACCGATTCTAATTTCTAACGAATAAAATACAATATATTTTAGGTATTGTTAGATCGTAATCTATAATTTCGAACGTAACAAAGCCGGTTTTAGTTTGCAGAATTTTAATATGGCGATGGTTGTAAAATGAGTCCCGAATTGTGGTGAGTATATGAGCCCCAATCTTGAAGGGGCTCATTTTACATACACTAAAACTTGTGTTCGTACTATTTTTGTGTTAGTTGCTGCGAAAGGATCTAGGCACAAAACCGAACACCCATAGGAAAACCTGGAATATTGAAGACATTGTTAAGGCAATTGAAGCAGTTAGGAGCAAGGAAATGGGTCTGAAAAAGGCTTCCAAAACGTTTCTCGTTCCATGATCTACTCTTCAAAGGCTGGTTCGTGTTGACAAACCTTCGGAAGAAGCAGCTTTAACTAAATTAGAAAGAAAACCTGTATTGATGAGCTAGAGAATGAGTAAGTCGAGTATTTGCTTGTCAAGGAAAGTAAATTCTACGGTCTCTTCAGAAAAGGATGTTCGCAGTGTAGCGTACCAACTTCGTGAAAGCCACTCTTAGGGCGACTGAAGAAAAAAAAAGGGAGACAGAGTGGTAAGGAAAACCAAAAGCGCACATAAGAAAGGTTTCCAACTGAAACTTCTTGAAGATGACGAATCAGACAACTTCATGAATTAAAGAGTGTGATTTGAAACACTAGTGGGGGTTGAAAGCCCCGGTGAGGACAAACGACCAATTCGTTTAGTGGTGGACGATTTTGAGCAGACCATCGTGGAGAACTCTAGATCCAGAGTATTATGTGTTAAATAAGGGCGGTTATGACTGTGCTAGTGTAAAAAAAGACATTTACATGTGTGATTTTTGTAAATATTTTCTTAGTTTTTGTACTAAAATAGCATTTACATATGTAAAAATGTAATTAGTTTCTTTAAATCCATGTATTCATTAATATATTAAGGGGGCTCATAATAGTAGCTCATACCTTTTTCTATCAAAAATTACTTATTTGCATTTAATTAATTTTCATCCACTTTTTGAACAGTTCATGAAGTTAATATTTTTACAAAAATGTAGTTTAACAAAATCTTGAAGTTTAAATTATCATATTTGTTTTTAAAATAGGCATTAAATTTTTTAAGTCAAAATAAAAGTGGGGTTCATATTACCATCTTCTCCTATAATAGTTAAAAGCAATAAAGAAATCGGTTTTCAGATATTTTTTGGGAGCGTCTAACCTGTTCTTGATGTAAATAATTGTTATTTTTTGTCATTTTCCTATAATGTCACTACGTAATTGATTAATATGACAACGGATCGGACAACGAATTCTGTAAGATGTGAAATGAATTTAATCAGGTACAAGCTCAAGAACGTTTTTATTACTTTTTCACAAGAATTAACTACCTAGTTCCGGTAAACCACAACTAAGCACGATATTCCTCTTGAAAAGAAATTAAAAAATGCCTTTCAAACACATTTTATTAATTTAGTTTAACGATATATTTCGGATTGCGAAACTAGATTCTGTTAATATATTAATAAATTATTCACAGTAGAAGTATAGCAATTAGAAAAAAAACTTATTTTTTGCACCGAAAATCTGTTTTAGACATAAGGCACTTACAAAATACTTTAAAATTTTCCATTATATCATTATATATAGTTCTCAAAGGTCCCACCCCATCCTAACAGATCAAATTTTCTCAAAAACGCCTTTTTTCTTTGTTTACATGAATAGAAAGAAGCGCTTTCTACTTCCTCGTCTACGTACATATATACGGAGTAATATACGTAGTATAGAAAAAGTTATGTAACGCTGCGCGAAAAAACGGCGAATATTTGGCAGAAAAACTCTTATTGCTGACTCTTGGTAACGAAAAAGTCGAGAAAAACCAAAGTTGCTAAATTTAGAAAACAATCCTCAATTATGTGGTGTAGCCGGAATCCCTGTTTTTGTGCAGTGGCGTAGCGTGACTCTTGCGTTTGGGGATGCTCAACATACTGCATCCTGCTTCTTATGTTCTCTAAAATCTATGTTATTGAAACAATGTTACATTACTTCAATAGATTTTGTCAGGAAACTTCTTGAAAAGCAAATTATGAAATAGCTCAGCTTTAGTTCTCATGCGCGATTGATAATGATATTCACTTGTAAATTGATATATTTCGAACTAAAATTAAATTTATTATATTTAAGTCAGAGTTCAACTTCTTAGATATTAATTGAGAATTAGTAGGCAAGCACTATATCTGCTGTTTGTACCCATGACCAAGCGCCGAATCACGAGTGAGAAAGAAAAATATTTCTCTGACAACCTGAAGTGTGCTGCGCTCTCGTGCACAAACGAGCAACTGCTCATAAGCAGGCCATTTCTCAGCCATATGCTGGTCGTATGCTAGCTTTTCGGGACTCGAGAATCCATGGGCAGGGGTGAGGAGCGGAGGGGAGAACCTCGCCGACTGCGCATGCGTCATTGCTCGTCGCAATCTCGCGGCACACGCTAGAAGCATTTTAGCGTCCAAGCAATCAGAGGCGAGCTTGTATAAACGCGCGGAATTCAATCAGGAAATCACTTAAAAAATTAATACTAAACGTCTTTCGCTCCATGTGTTTCACACACTTGGGAGATTATCAATACAATATTTAGGCTTCTTTGATTAATATTTTACATGGGATGCTCAGCATCTTAGCATCTTAGCATCTCAGCATCTTAGGGACTCGGATGGTATAACGGTCAGCATATCTGATTGTTGTACCAAGATTGCGGGTTCAAACCCCATCGATTTTTAAGGGCGAAAAAATCCTTCGTACCCCTTCCTTCGGAGAGGAAATAAAGCCGGCTATCCCATGTTAGTAGATTTACTTGCATGTAAGAAATCCTCAAGCCTAAATGAAGCCTCTGAGCTAAATTTCAAATCACCTGTTTCGTCGCCCGAGATAATACCTTCTTTCTCCGCTAGGTGGTGAAAGGAGCGTGGTGGTGAATTGGAAGGAGGTGGTGAATTTGCGTGGTCAGACGAAAGAGTGGGCCTTGATGGCCCGAGTCTCGCCACGTAAAATAAGGGCATTAACTAACTAGCGTCTCCTGACGCTTTTGTGGGTCCTTGATACCGAAAAATGAGGCAATTGACGGCAAAACGTCCGTGTTTCCGTCCGGCCTTCTGTGAACACAACTAGCACCAAAACCAGTGCTTGCCAACTCAATGCTGTGACGTCACAAAAATTTTGCTCTTTTGCTCGGGACCCGAGCCGCGGAGCAAAGCAAGTGCCCGGACGCGGCTGCAGGCGTAAAATACAGTATTGAACGACCGAACGGCCAATAATATAAACAATAGACTTGGTTATTTGGTGTTTATTGTCCTAATAACAACTACAATGGACAAAAACTACAATGAATAACTACAAAGAGTAAAATTACCCTGTTGTTGTTAACAACGTACGCAGTAAAACCAAAAACAAAATAATAAATGTACCGTACGCTCAGCCTAATTAAATTTTCAAATATACCATATTGAGAATTCTCGTACTTATACAATTCTAGTTTTCTAATTTCACAAATATATAAGTTTTTGAAGTGGTGGTTAAGGACAATTAAATAAACAGCAGCCACTCGCACTAGTAGAAGGGTTTTCACCCCGGAGCGTAGACGGAGCCGCCAGAGGCACGGCAGCGGGACCTGTCGGCTGCGCGAGTATCAGAGCACGGCCGTTCCTCCCGTCCGCGCCCTTTCGACTAGGCTTTGTTCAAGCCAGTGAACGATTTCTTTGACAGGTTCTAAAACTGCTGAGGATTGCCGAAGACCGCATCGCTATATGAAATTTATTCTTCCGCTAGATAGATTAGCGCGCATCCAGCGGTTAATGACTCAAATTGTCAGTCCAGTGCGTGCAGTTTGGGCCCTTGCCTAATTCATATGTAATTGTTTATTGCAGTAGCTGCTGCTTGCATCTGGATTATACTGTTTGCCAACGTTGACCTATGGAGTAATGGTACGTCTTCTGGCTTCTGGTGGAACGGCTGTAATTACTGGACATCCCCCTAATATATTGTGACCCTGTGTTTTTCTCGGCTAGGATTCGGACTGCCGTGATTAATTGACTGATTATTTTGTGTTTTCAGGCGCGTCAACTGCTATGATCAATAATTCCGTAAGTGTAGCGCATGCCGAGATTGTGTAATAAAGTTGTATTTTTCAAACATTGTGTTTTTCTTACAACATTTCGTCCACTTCACAATCTCAACGAGGAGCATGGGTCCCTAAGCGAGCCTAGTTGACAACAGCGTAGTTGCAACAACACTTGCAGCAGTAACACGCAGCGGCAGCAAAACAACAGAAGCTCATAGAACATTAGCCCTTGGCGTTCCAACAACAACAGGTTGAAATGAACGCTTTAGCATTGGTGAGCCTGGCCGGCAATGCAGGTAGCTCCACAGTCAACCTGTTACAGATAGTATTCCATAAACCAAGATAAACAAAGTGAAGTTGACAGAAAGTAATACAGATCTCGATAAGTATTTTTACTAACCTCCTTTCGAAGTAGGCGCCAGATATACTTTCTTCCAGTTTCGTACAAAGGACGGTCAAACACATCAAGAGTGGCGTTTCGGGAAGCGTGAGGGATTGTCCGTTCACGTGTCGAGAGATAGGTTACACTACGTACACAGGTTCGCCTATCAAAGACACGGCCGTACGCTTTACACCGATGGAGGCAGCGAAAGGAAAGAGATCCGTCTTTAGACCAAGTTAGGAAGTTCGCACTGCATTAGAGCTCAGAGGAAACAGCATATCGCACAGCCAGTACGATGCAAGTTATGTAGATTTGAAGCTGGAGTGTCTCGTGAAGAAATAATAAATATACAGAGGAATTCGACTTTTCAATGTAGAATCAGTGACATTAGTGAGTATATTACAAAATCGGGGGGCACTAGGTGTCATTTGCAAAGAAGGTCAGGCAAAGATATAAAAAACAGCACACCAGAGACAACTAAAGATTTAGACATTCGGAGTGTTTCAAGTGTGGGAAATGTAGGCATATTAGAAAAGTTTGTTGCAAAAAAGGAAATTACGCATTCAGAAATCGGAAAAAAGAAAAGAAAATGTAAGTGGATTCTATTAATGTGGTGCTTAATTCTCAAACCCACAGTTCCAGTTCAGTTGGAATGAGTTGCCAATGAAATTTTCAGTGGACACAGCAGCAGTCAGTTGATATACTTCAGAATTTGGAAGCTCCCAAGTGCAAAAAAGAAGAGAAACAAGTATACGGATTCGTTAAACCACCTATTAAAGTGCTGAAAAAAATTGCAGCGGAAACAGTGTACACAGGAGAGCCAAAAATTTCACGTGATTGTAGTGGATAGGTCGGTATGTAAGAAACACTTTAGGCTGGATGCATTCAGCAAGTTAGGATTCTGCTTCTTCGACCAAATAAGTAGTGTAGGCCTGCATGGAGAACATGACACACGTGAAGAAAGTCCTCAGAACTGTTGAGCACGCTTAGGGGAGTTAACTCATTTAACATGCACTCACAGCTTAACCAGGGCCAAAAGCCACTGTTTCGCAATGTCGGTACTTTAGGCATTACATGGTGAGATCGATGAAAGAAATTATGATGTTGAAAACAGAAAGAGTAATTTCTAGGGTGTCTTCTAACAAGTACGGTGTCTTCTAACAAATGGGAGAATGCGATTGTGTGGCGCATTCAATGTACGGCACAAGAGTATTCACATTGAGCAATACACTATCTCCAAGTTGGATAGTCTGTTCCAAAAAGTCCGTGAGGAAGAGTGGGAAACAGTTCAGCAAAGTAGATCTCCGCGATGCGCATCTGCAAATTTAGTTCGACGACCAAGCTGACGACATAGTGGTAATCCACACACCGCTCGGTTGTTTAGATGTGACGTCACGCTATTTGGGCAGACTCCCATTCGGCGTGATTAAGAAGTAGCGTCACAGGAGACCTATGTCAAGAGCACGCCGAAAACATAAGAAAGCTTTTGGCTGCGCTAAGAGATGACGGACTAAATGTCAACGGAAAAAAATTCGAGTTCTTCAAGAAGCAAGTCGTGTTTTGGGGATTACATGCCAGAGACGTTAGATATCGCCCCTTAGGCATCGGCATGTCAAGGCAAATTTGAATGTATCCCAAAACACAAATATCAATTATAGACTTTATTTCGGACAATAAATGACAATAATCAATTTATATCTAAAACTATCGCTAGCTGGCACGTTAAATGTCCTGAGAATGAAAGGAGTTAAATGTCAGTGAACGCAACCTTATCGGAAAGCCTTGTGCAAGCTCAAGAAGTTGATCGTCCAAGCGAGACTTTTGTTTCGTTTCAAACAAGAAAGATTCGCAACAGTGGCAGCTGACGCGTGGGGGCCGTTCTCTCAGAAGAAAATGAAAACGACGTAGAGAGATCCAGAGCAGGCACTCCTAAGTTGCTGAATGAATACAAAACAATACTCTCAACTCGAGAAAGAAGAGAACTTCGATTTATGGAAAAATAAAATTCAATGATTCTTGCAAGGGACTATTTTTCACCAGACTATAGGCCATAATCGTGTTCAGTCATGGAATTAAAATACCTTAAGAGACGTTTAATAAATTTCAGCGCTGTGCGTTATTACATTCGGATTGTAATTATACCATGCATTTCAGGAGCCCGACAAAGCATTCTAACACAGTTGCACTGTCAAGGCTGACAGTGGGTCCGAATCGGTATTCGCGGCGACGGAAGGCAAAATGCTTATAGATGGACGTGGAGAAGTGCACCTACGAATATACCTAGTTCCGTGTCGATGCGTCCATTGTCGCGTCAGAAACAGACAAGCACCAGAAGTGGAAGACCGTGCGGGAGAACGCCAGACAAGTTTGACTACCGACACTTCTGCGAGCCAACTCTAAATGGTATCAGTATCAATCAAGGCAAGCGTGTAACTGCAATCTTCGGAAAAAAAATCACTGGAGAGAATTCCCGCTGTCAGTAAGGTATTGCACACACTTAATGACGGGTATTGAGGTTAGTATGCATGGAACATTTGCAGGCTACTAACCCCAATACCCGATAGCATGGCGATACTGTTATTGGCTACGAATGAAACAAGATATCCATCCACCTGTATGATGCGAGGCTTCTCAAATGAATCATTTCGCACTCAGAGATTTGGTGCGTAAACACTGAACCAAAAATTACTTTGAGAGAGTTCACATTGATTTCGATGCAGGACACTTTGAAATTCTATGACGATCTCGTCCTTGACGCTTTGTCCGAATAAATGTATAGTGAAGATGAGAACTACGCCCTCAACCACTATCTGTGTCCTGGGAGGGGATATTTATTACTGAAAGGCTATCGGATACATTTTGGGTCTGACAACAGAACGCAGTTTACAGCGCAGAGGATTTCGCCAGATTCTGCAAGGTGAACAATTTCATCACATCTCCGCGCCGCCTTTCCATCTGCAGTCCAACGAAGAGGTGGACAGTTTTGTAAGAATCTTCAAAACGGGCACGAGGAAAGCAAAGGTAGCGGGAACCCAAAGAGAAAAGGCGTTATGAAGGGTTTTCACATCTTTTCACATCGTTTAGGACCCTTCTGTGCCGGGAGGGAAACAAGGCGGCAGATTTTCTCGCGGCAGCCCCGATCATTATACACTTCTGAAGATTCAGATTTTATTGTAGACTATCATTTAATATAAAGCAATTTGTTGTTATACTGTAATAACAGATTTATGAGAACTAATGTGTTCTACATTGTTTCATTATCAGATAATCTTTCCTAATAATATAATTCAAACATCTTGAGTAAATATACTGACGCATCCAGAAAAAATTCTCTAAACAAAAACATAATTTCTTCGAAAAATAAATTGTAGCAGATACAACACATGCTGCACTATTTTTTTACATAATCACCTCCAGAGTTCAGAGGGTCGTACGGTCGGCCATACACGGCTCGACTCACAACAAAACTTCTGCAGCAGTTGTGCTGAGTGATGTTCATCCACACTATAATCCGGATCTCACCCCAAGCGATTTTCATCTTTTCTTGCGCCTCAAGAAATTCCTGTCCGGTCAGCAACGTAAAGCACGTTTCTTAAGAGGAGGGAAGGTTAATTGATTGGTGTTTCCAGTAGCGACAACTGCTATACTCATTAATCTCGCAACGAAGTACATACTTTATCCCTGGAATGGCGGTTTTCTCCCTATTGAATGATGAGATCCAACGCCGTTCTACACGTCGGAGTTTCCCCTCTCTAGAATTCTCTGCCAGAGGTGCATAGTTGAAGCCGGAATAAGCTCTAGGGTTTCGACTGGTCTCCCGGATTGAGTGGAAGTGTGAGTGTATGTGAGTGTATGTGTGTGTGGGGGGGTGTTTGTAAGGGGAGAGGACGGGACTAGAATGAGGAGGGAAAAACGTGCGCTATCCGTCCCCCGTTTGTTACGGAAATGAAGGAACCTGCTGTTCCTGCATTCTCCTCGTATTGATCGAAAAAACACGGGAAATTGCCGGAGCATCCGGCCACTAGAATTTTCCTCCAGTTAGTGACTGAATTCAACTTAGCTATCTAGCTACAGTAGCACAAGTTTGAAATCTCCCTTTTGAGAGGAACGTATTTTCGCGGGCTTCCCCTACTGCCGCTATAGTATAGCTGCTATAGTGATTCGTCGCCCTCCCCAGCAAGGAGGAGCTATAAGTCATCAATGTCACTGCAGCCTTCGCTGTGTGACGTCCTTGTCGAACTCAGAGGAACTGTCCCGTAAAGAAACAATAATTTTGTCCACTTTTGAGTCCGTGGTCATGTTTGTTTTCATATATTTTTCTTCGATTTTCTTAACGTGATGTCAACACTTTTTCCATTGATCTGGACAATATTCAGAAAACTATATTCGGCATGCATTTTCTTTAACTTGTTGAGGGTTACCGATACTTTATTTTGTAACACGATTCTTAATGTAACTTCATACTAATTCGATGGAATTGAGATCGGGATGGTAAGGAGGGAGCTTGACGTTCAGGACATATTACCTGCGAACGGTTGTCACTTGGCTGAATTTTTTTTTGTATGGATAGCTGACACATTTACTACGCGTTGGACCCAAGAATAACAGCCCACCTGTTCTCCCCTCCCCCGGCGCCGACGGTTGGCGCACTGAGCGAGTGAGAGCGATATTTTCAGGGGAAGTGAACGGTTGATGGTGGGAGTCACCCCTCCGCGGGCATGCACATTCGAAGGGAGATTTCTAACTTGCCATACAATAGTATCGAAAATTCGTTCCCAATAGGAATCGAATCGTAGACTCGCTCAGGGATAATCTTTTTTTTCTTTGCGTTGCTGACCGGACAGGATCCAAATCAGAATGCTTTGTCGGGCTCCTGAAATGCATTATATAATTACAATCCGAAAGTAATAACGCGCAGTGCTGAAATTTGTTAAACGTCTCTTAAGGTATTTTAGTTCCATGACTGAACACGATTATGGCCTATAGTCTGGTGAAAAATAGTCCCTTGCAAGAAATCATTGAATTTTATTTTTCCATAAATCGAAGTTCTCTTCTTTCTCGAGTTGAGAGTATTGTTTTGTATTCATTCAGCAACTTAGGAGTGCCTGCTCTGGATCTCTCTACGTCGTTTTCATTTTCTTCTGAGAGAACGGCCCCCACGCGTCAGCTGCCACTGTTGCGAATCTTTCTTGTTTGAAACGAAACAAAATCAGCCGGTAGGAGATGGTAGGATCATTCGCATAAACTACATCAACGAAACATACAACAAATTAGATTACATGCGTCAACATGCGATGCTTAAGTTTGCCTTTCACGAGGGCTTTGACCAGCCCGAGTTGAGAGATTACGCCGCGTGTCAGCTGCTCTGTCGGTTCACGTCCCATAACTCGATCTAGTTGAAAGACGCGTTTAGATGGCGGATCAAGAGAGGAGGAGGTTCTCCATCGAGCTGCATAGCACTATTACAAAACGTTTCCTCTTCGCAGCTGCAGGAGCAAATTTAGATATAGGCGATTAATACATAAGCTTCCCTTGGAGAAGCAAAGGCAGACAGTTCCTCTTCAGAGCGACTTCGGTCAATTTTACATCACTTAAAAATCAATCGTAGTTTAAAACTCAATCAATGTTCATTTCATCTCAGCTATTATCAAAAAAATTATGCATTTTGCCTGAACTATCAAAGCAAATATTATATTTGGTAATTACATTCAGAAGAAAACGGAGAAGAAGACGAAAAAGGACAGGGCCTGAGGGCCTGACACATCATTTAAATACTCGCCAGTTCACCAAATAGCAAAGAGATTTATTTACAGACTCAAATTACAGCCCTCTTAAAACTCCGTAAAATTCAATAACGATGGGGAATGGGTCTTCGAAGCATGCTGTGCTCAGTGACTTTTCCGCAGCCTTACTGAACAATCTTTGTAGTGCATTAATACCTTTTGTTACCCACACAATTACTATTCTAACACTGAAAACATTATCTGGTATTAGGAATTTGGCTCAATTTGAAGTGATTTTATTAATTTGTTTGTACAATAATGAACAACAACTTTCTGAACACTACGAGCTCTGCACACGATATCTACACGAGATCTCACAGGCTCTCCAAACGATAAGCTTAGCCTTGCGCGATCTTTATGAGACATAAAATAAAAGAGGAGACTGCAGTAACGGCTATCGACGAAATTGACTTATCACGCCAGTGTAGTTATTGAGTATTAAGTTATTTAGTATCTTCGGCATGTTAAAACCCATTTCTCAGAATCATTATGAATTCCCATTTTGTTTGTATTTCTTTTCCGCTTCACCTTCCGCGCGAAAACTTCGAAAGCTGATTTCTTTGGCTGCAGAAATACCTTAACGAGTTAACCTTGTCATCAGCTGTGAAACTTCACATCGCTTTTTCGATTTTAGGGGTACGCTTAGAAACTAGAAAGTTGCGTTCTTATTCGATTGAGTGATGTTGTTTATGTGTAGCAGCATTTCTTTACATAGAAGTTCAGTTCGTACGGAAATGATTACGTTGGTATAGAATCGCAGGAATGGAATACAACTGTACTGTACGTTTTTAATTTGTAACTCACTTTCAACATTAATTATTCGACTAAGGAACAAAAGAAACTGAACATGCAGCCTGCAATTATAGAATTATGGGCCAGTGTTTTCTTCCGTAATACGCCATCTTTCGTAATAAATGGAAAAGAAATTTCATTTATAATAAAACTTATGTTCTTTGTAAATGAGGGATGGTAAATAATATTCCTTTGAAGTCATAAAAAATTAAAAAATAGTTTCAACGAAATATTTGATTTTAAAAGCACTAAATGTAAGAGAATGTAATTTGCGGAGGTCAAAGTATTATTATTGTTTGCTTATTGGTACTGTCACTCTTGAAATGTAACATACAGAACATTTGGTTAACGTAAAACCGACACTGAGTAAATTTTGCTTCGTGTTCAAAATTCTAACACTTTTTACTCCCTCCACATATCGCTAAGAGAAGTTTTGTGAATGGAACGCCAGGTATCAGAAATGTTCACCTCTTATTTCACATAATACCAAAAAGACTTCTTCGTAGCACATGATACCAATGTCAAATTCTAGAGGAGAACCATAAGGTTCTCTGATCATGAAAGATCAATGACGCAGTAAAAAAATGATTAGATGTTTTCAAATAATAACTTGAAATAATTGTTATTCTCTTCTCCTGTTTTTAATAATCTTAATGCTATAAAAATACAAAGAATACAACATTATTAATAGCGGTAGAACTCAAAAACAACACATTCACACAAATAGATCCCAATAAATGTACAAATACGAGTTGCCGTTGGAGTTAAGACTTCGGTAAATTCAAAGATACATTGGATTCGTTCTTTTATTGCAGAACTTTTTCTAATTAAGTAGATTCTTCAAAATTAGATGATATAACGTACGATTTTTTTGAAACGTGAAATTTCCATATAATTTTGAGACAATCGTGCAAATTTTTCAAAAATAACTCAACAGGATCCACTCAAAAACATTTCTCAGGTTTTTCCTTAAATACATTTTCTCGGATAGAGCAATTTGTGCTTTAAAATATGTTACAAGGGCAGTTTTTGTTATAAACTCAGAAATGTTGAAAATTACAAAAGTTCAACTACTCTTTGAACATGACCTACATTTCATTACTGAAAGTAGAGTTTATTCTAAATGCATTCTAATACTTTCTGTATGTGCACATTCAATAATTTCATATACAAGTTTTTCAAAATATTGACACATGCGACATGCATAGGTTAAAATTGAGTGAAGAACAATTTTATATGAAAGAAACACATGATCAGATTTTCGTGAAGATTTACTGTTTATTAAAGAAAATAGCAAAGGCTCTCATCTTCGTTTTATGTAGGATACGAGGCTTCCTTTACTGTCGATTATCAAGAATCAATGCAAATAAGTATTGATACTTATTACTACATTGAAAAAACATAGTAGATAATTTGGTAACCAAAAACAGCTTCCCAAGTGACAGTAACTTTTACAATCTACAGTGGAATCGGAGACCTCCCTGTCAGTGCAGACAGGAAACCTGCTGAAAACATCCCAGCGGAGAGTAATTGAGTACACTGATTTCTTGTGTAAGGTTAATTTTCTGAAATCATAGCTCGTAACACGTGCTGTAGTCTGCTTTAGAAAATTTCGCTGAGATATCAACCTCATTGTGATATCACCAAGAAGTGCGTTTTACTAATAAACTTCATAAACAAAACATAATAGAGGTTTTATCTCGTTCTGAGCGAAGTGGAGGTCATCCGCGTTACTTTACTGTTACCAACATCTACTAGTGGTGCGTGATAGTTGAAAGCAATTCTAAGTTGATGTAAAACACCGACTTCGTTTTGAAGTGTGGTCTTCCTTTTAGCGTTGCTTTCGGCCCAATCTTGGAATATGTTTTGGGATCATGGCGGGACCTAGACCGTTGTGAGCGTTTTCGCGAACGTGGATAGAAGTAGATGAGTCAGTAGAATTGAGGAGACTTCCGCTTGCCAAGTTTGTAAATGTTGATCCTGGGCACGAGTGCGAGGGATACGAACGCGGCCGTGTGAGGCTCACTCACCTCCCTGCTGTGAACACCGAGATGTTCCCAAACTTGCAGCGCAGCGAGACTAAAAGAGGGTTGCTGACTGGTCCTTAATCGACGGCGACTCGCGTCAGGATGCCGAAGCCCCCTTGTCATAACTGTTAAAACCCTATTGGATCTTTCCTCTTGCCAATACAAATACTAATATCACAAAAATCTACCTGAGATGTATTGGGAGATAGTAGTACTGACGTTTCCAAGCCGTAAATTTCTAGGTTAATCACTTCTAATTCAATTGTAGAACAAAATAAGGCGACTTCGATGAATTTTGAAATCAAAGTTATATAGAAAAGATATTTAATAATCCAATACTGAGAATTTAAAATGAAAACAATGTCATTTTCCCGTTTATGTGCAGAGCCAGATAAGCTGCATAAATTCCGTACACATGAAAACATCTCCTATGCAACACTCGAAAAAGTGAATCTAAGAGGCAAATAAAGGAAAATATTAATTTATTAGAATATATTTGATAATAAAAGTATGATACATTTAAAGGTTGAAGACAAAAAATTAATGTAATTGCGTATTTGGCCAATGGTACTATTGATAATGAACCTTTCGTCAGAGCACAACAATCCGGCTCCTCTGATCAGTGGTTTTCTGTGGTTTCTCCGATTAATACCAGGTGAATGCCGGAGCAGCACTCTAGCAAACGGGCGACGGACAACGTGTGATTTTTCCTTCCCCTTCTCTCCCCTTCCCCCATTCTCATCCCTTACACGCACACTTTCACGCACTACACTACCACACATGCCGAGAGACCGGTCGAGAGCTTAGAACGTGTCCCGGCTAGGGCAGTAGCCCGCTGGTGGGAAATATCTGATTGGGAAAACCCTACTAGCCGACAGGTAGGTCGGCGCCGGATCTACCATCCAGCGGGGAATATCATTGCCACATTCCGGGATAAAACATGCACTACACGTACGAGACCAATGATAGCTGTTGATGCGCCAGGAATTATTAATCAACCACTCATTCAATGATAGCACTACAAATACAAAAACGTAGTTTTTAATTCAACATATTCTTTCTGAACACTGACAGCAATTTCGAAGTACAAATAAAATAAACATACGGCGTACATCAACAGAACGTACTGCGTAATTGAATGAAAATAATACAATTCACTCTTTCGCATAATTTTTAATAGAAAAATTGTCCTCGATACGCAGAACAGCCAAAATTTGTCGCTGTAAATAAACATGCTTTAATAGTGAACCATGAATTTATTGATAATATTCGTATTTTACAACCCTAGAAGCTATAGAGTTTGCATGAAACTCTATACCTGAATGTACCGACTGCATTAGCGCATGAAGTTTCTAATTTGCAACTGAAGTTTGCAGTCCGAGATGTCTAAGATTCGGGTCACGACGGTGCGTGGGTGCGTCCTTTACCGGCTGCTATGATGGGTCGTCCCCGTGACTGCTTCAAATCGTTTACAGACAGAGGCCCGAATATAGAAATTTACCAGCTACTATGAGGGGTCGTTTTCGCGTACGCTTCAAATCGCATGCAGGCGGGATCCCGAACATAGAAATTTACTGGTTGCTATGAGATGTCGTCTCCGCGTGTGATTCAACTTGATTGCAGGCGGACGCCCGAACAGTACCTTAAACAATTGGCCATGGCCTATATGGGCCATGACCGTAGACTGAGGCTTTTCCTCCCTCCCTCTGTCCCTATTCCCATCCTTCGGCCGAACCATGGATGGACCGATCCCCCGGGGGGCGTTGATCCAAGAAACTCGGACACGCGCCTGAAATCCAGAACGCAGTCGCGCATTTCATGACCCCCACCCCGAGACGCAATAATCGTTTAATGGTTGGATTCCAAAAACAATGAAGATAAAGAAATAATCACAAAATATTATGATCGATGCATTATTTAATTAAAGAATGAGGATATATACATAGACAATCCCAATTTGTTCATGACATAGAAACTCGATTTTTTTGTACGAATACATGTACTAATTGCACGCGCCAATGCAATTTTTAATTTATTATTTAATAAAGCATTGTGTACTTTATATTTTGATATTTTATTCTAATTTTGAAATATTTTCATGTTTGAAAAGGAGCAATTTGATAATTTTCTCTTCAAAATGTACCTTATTTTTGCGAATTCAAATCGTTCTCGAAACATTTACAGTCCTAACAACATTTTCCTGAATAAATCCAAGTTTAGCAGCGTAATGCATGTGTTTTATTGTGCAGACTAACAGACCCCTGCCATCTTCACAGTACAGATGAAGAACCCCAGGAAATTAAAGTTACGTTCAATTCTCCTTCTAAAAGTATGTTTTGCAGTGAACTTATTGCCCAATTGTTATATTAAATTTTAGTTACATCCCTTTTGAAATAACCTCGAATTTTCACCTTTTCTTTTCCATACGTATTCTTATTTCTTCTTCTCCCGATTCAGAGACTTAACGAAGTCAACACGAGTCAGCTGAACGGTTTGAATTGTATTTGCATCTCCACGAGTTCCCTCACTTTGCATGAGGTACAACCCGAGTAAATGAAATGTCGGAGAACAGTGAGCTCCACAGAACGCATATTTCACTCTTCTCCAACAAAGTGAGTATAAATACTAACCACTTTCTATTCGCATATTTTAAGAGCATTTGTAATATAATTTATCTTTCTCCCACATTACAATTCAATTTTGTTACATTAATTATTCGCACTAATGTAATAGGCAGATAATAATTTTCAAAAAAAAAACCTTTTCAAATATTTCCACATTTGGCATAAAAAAACGTATTACGCCATAGAGACAAAACGGACCTATGAAAGCATAATTCTATTAAGTAGAAACTGAACATCCATGCTTGGTTTCGAATTCAATTGTTAAATTTAAAAGATATGCACATATGAGAGACTTTAATCCATGATTTGTTAACTTATTTTCTCATTTATCAGATCTTTCCAAATTTAAATTAAATTAAAACTAGTATTGATTCATAAACTACACTATTTTGTACCCTTGATTTTTATCATAATGCAATTAAGCGTACATCACACGACAGTTAGATTGTATTTAACAAATACAATGTTTAGAAGTGGACACTTTTTACCTTGTCGATTTTTGTCAAAGCGGATTGTATGAACATGTACATTAGAGTTTCTAGAGTTTGCTCTTATCGAGAATATTGAGGATACTTATACATGTTTATTGATTAGAAAGAGCAACATTTTGTGCATTTATTCGTACACTTATAAGTCGTATAACCGTATCTATGCACATTTGCTTCCTACCAGTAACAACGACACATAATCTTTTCTCTTTACTGCTTTTTAAAGCAATCAAAACTGAATAAATCATACATTATATGGTAGTCGAATTCTTATCTTAACGCTCCATCTTTAAGAACATTGCTAAATAAGGAAGTATTTCATACACCACATGTAGCTATATTCCTATTTAAATAAATGTTTCAAAAAACTCAGTAAATAAGCAATGAGAAAACTCTAAAAATGTATTTTGAACATTGTACTCAATGATTTTTAGTACAACTATAAAATATTCTCGCTCACAAGAATCCTCCACGTGCGGTCTTTGGGTTAGAAATCCGCGCGCTGGAGTGACCTCTAAGCGACATTACTCGTCTTATTTATTTTTTTACTAGAAGACAGGTAACTTCAAAAGATAATATATAATACTCGTTCGATGCCGTCGGTTCTTTCCTATATTGGTATGTTCTTTGTGCCGTATAAATACTTTCTTTTTTAAAAAACTCTGTCAGATACTGAAATTGGCAGCCTTTGCTTTCCCCGATATCCGCAATCTCTAAAAATATTGTTAAACACGCGATAACTTCTACAAAGCTGCGTAATATCAAAGCACATTATAACGTTTTAAACTTCCACTCAGCTATGGAAACATTTGAACAACGGCCGCTACTATATCTAGCGCCCATCGATTTTACGTGCTTCCTGAGCTGTCAAACGCAATAACTATTCGTACGGTTCGACACAGCTCTTGTTTATAGTCAGAGAGGAAAGTGTTATGTAACTGAGTAGCGTTGTAATATAGCAGTAGGTAGACCATTTTCAAGGTTAATCAATACGTTCACATGTATCAGGCACGTTGCGGAAATATGTTTATATATATATATATATATATATATATATATATATATATATATATACACACACACTTAACCTCATGGCAGTATTTTTATTTGAAGTATCAGTTTCCGCTGAAAGAGTAAAAGATCCGCACTAATAAGCAAAGAAACGGATATAGAATTCAGAAAACAAACACAATAAATAATGACCATAGGAAAATTAATAAAATTTACGATTACAGAACGTATAAGTGGTGTTGATAAAATGACCCTTTCCATGAGTTGTTAGGAAACAAATTTACAAATACTGGATAATTTTTTTCATGTACTATTTCTTGGCACAGCACCTAAGCTATGATCATCAGAGTTCAGGCATTAGATTGAGAAACTGTGTGTAATACGGTAAAAATCCTCCAATATTATTTGATGTGTGATGCGGAGTTTTCAATAGCATTCATTAAAAGGATTCAACTAACACGAGTTATATTTAATCTAACTAGAAAAAATGTTCTAATTTAATTTTACGTTTACGATTACAATATATCCAGCAGAAAGCATACATTCACGTTACTGAATAATCTATTATTAAAGGTGTATGAAAAATAGTTTATGTCCGCATTGTTTTGAGAATAATTCCTGGTAAAAGAAGTATAACACACACTCTCTTCCATTCAAAGCTGACTAAAAGACCTAAGTTAATATAATCACAGGCTATAGCAGTGGTACAAATAAATGTCAAAAACAGGTAAATTCGTCAAAATTCGACCTTCCAACTAGTGTTTCTTCTCATTCACAACCGAAACCCATAGCCCAAAATTAAAAAATCTCAATAGCAGATACCAAAGACTCCCCCGATACTGCGCAAAACGCAGTAGAACATATGTATTTGGCATTTTTTGGGTTGATTGTCCGACTTGGCTGGCTAACAAACGGTATACCCCGTGTCAGTTTAATTCCCACACTTGGGGGTAAGAGAGTCATGTGGCGAACACGACGCATTCCCTTCACCGCAACTTGCTAACCCCGCCTGCCTGAGCGTTTTTTTCGTCACACAGCTATAAAAACTGAGACGATTTAAAAGGAAAGCTACAGCACCATTTGCGTCACGCCGTAGAAGATTCCCATTTTTTCGCAACAGGACGCTTCGTCCGGCACTTCCTCGGAGGCGCGAACGACGTCCCGTAACTTCGTCGACTTCACCAGCGCTCTGACGAGACGAAGACGACGACGTCGACGAGACGAAGACGACGTCAACGACGACGCGACGGCGGCGGCTGGAGAGAGGGAGGCTCGCGGGCCGGGCTCCGCGCTGCTCGCATCCGCTCCCGCTCCCGCGCCCTGAGATAACGATCCGGCCGGTAACGCGCGCCGCGCGAAGCATCGACCTCCCCTCTCCGGATATCAACCGCAGGCCGCGACGCACGCTCCCTCGTGGCTCTGAAGCCGGGGCGACTCACCGCCTCTTCCGCTCCGCCCCGCTCCGTTCCCGCCGCCACCGCTCCGCTCCGGCCACGCAGTTGCGAACTTCCCTTTCATCCCTCTTCCTCCCCCCCACCCGAGCGAATCGCGGGGGCTTCCGGTCCGTTCGAAAATCCCAGTGTGGAGAGCTCCTTCGGAGAACCCGCCCTGTCAAGGTGTTCGTGGAAATTTCGCCGCCACTCAACAAAGTCCACCGAGTGACGTCGGAATCGACTCGAGCACGTCGGCCGTGGGTAGTTCGACGCGAACGAGATACCTTTTCGGTTGCCTTATGAGGGCAGGTAAAACCACCAATTTGATGGCTCGATTTTCCGCCTGTAAACCGAGATCTATTGATTCGCTGGTCTCTTCCTTAGAACGGAACCGATCCACGGATTTTCGGTTAATGTGGAAACCCGAGCGGAAGATTGCTGCCTCTAACAATTTCCTTGGAAAAGTCGTCTTCAAATAATTCACAGTCTAGATTAAAATGTGTAAAATTAAGCTGCTAGTTATGGAACAATCTACAAGGCACCACTATCATAGGTTGTTTAAAGCTATTAAATTTTCTTTTTACAAATCGCGCGACTGCATTGGTGAGAGAAACACGAGTTAGCTTCGTAATTCACCTCGAGTCTTCTAAATAAAATTTGCAAAGAAACAACACAAATCTTCTAATCACTAAAACTTGGCTAGCAATTTCTATGGCCAACAATATTTTAGAAACTGATGTCATTTAAAACGAATTTCGTATAATTACATTTATAAAGTCGACGGTTCTACTAGTTACAAGGAAGTTGATGGTGTCATTTAAATGGCACATTTAAAAGACACAATTGTGTCTTTAAATGCAATATTGAAATTCTATTAGTTTAGCGAATTTAAAATTTCCATTTTCTGCATATAATAGCTGAAAACTTTCTTAAAGAATGGACTCTCTCACTCTATTTGACGTGACTGAAACGTCAAAAAAAAACTACTTTCTTGCAAGACCAGCGTTATAGAGATCATCTTGTAGATATTAACGAAGAATAAATGCTTGACTCACCAAATACAATCTTATTCATTTCCCTAATCATAACATTAATATCATTAAGCAATAATCATTTACTGCGCGCTGTATACTACGTTGATATGCTTGAAAGGAGGAAAAACAGTTTGTTAATAAAAATACCAAAAATGTAGCGATGAATCGAAAAACAATATTCATTAATTCAGACATGAACTGAAGAGACGGATGTTCCCAGGCAGGTGACTAGCAGCGAATGTTACAATAAGCATGGTGAACGGTGAAAAGGGGAAACATTTCCACGAAGTGTCTGATAATATGTATGAAGTTAATATGGAATCTATTAGATTCCTAAAGCTGCAGAGTTTCATAAAATCATTCCAGAAATATCCACAGATCTAAAATTCATATATCCTGTAACTCCCACTTAATGAAAGAATATTATCGCAAATATTCGGATATTGGAAATTCCTTCTGCCTACAGCATTCACCTTTCCAATGACTTCATACATCAATTAACGCAATTCCCAATAGAGAAACGTAAGAGTTTTTTTTCCTCAGTTAAACACATCGTCACAGTGCACGATCAGCTGCTTCCAGTTTGCCTGGTGTCCTAGGCGCCTCTCGCGATCACCAGCGGCCGGCCGACATCCCGTTTGCGCTTTTAATATCACTGCCGCGGCTATTTCGGAGTGATACGCGGGATAGGATTGGGACTGACAGCGGCGGCGGCGGCAGCAACGACGGCAGTTGGCGGCAGCAGCACCACAACATTTGCAATGACAACGCCATGGACGCGAAGAGGTAAAGGCGACAGATGAAGGCAATGACAGGATTGGACGGCGTTTAGGGCCAAGTTGGGCTGTCGATGACGCAATGACGACGATGCACGCAAGGAGACGTCGAGAATTCGAAGGATAGAGTTCGACACTGTTTATCTTGGATAAAGGCCAAGAAGTTGCTGGAATGAGCGGAAACGAGGATAATCCGGCACTAAATTAAGACGAGGAAGGCTGAGGGTGATGAGAAGGAAGAAAAGGTAACAATGCTTCAGAAAGTAATGAAATGAAAATAAAAAAGATAATAAAGGTCGGTTGATAAAATAGGAATAGTTCTTGAGCATTCTAGTCGATTAAATATGAAGGAAAATTGCCTTTTGTTTGAAACTATTGCGACTTCCACTCTAAGACGAATGTAAAAGACAAAATGAAGTGTCTAAGTAAATAAAACATTTGTTTCAATATTGTGAAAAGGATTTTATCCTCCCTGATTTCAACCAGCCATCTATGCGCGCCAGGCTGCAAAGCGACTGTCTCGATCAGTCTCCGGCGGGTCGACAAAAAGAAAAATAGAGAAAGAAAACAAAGGCAGTATCGGAAAGAAAAATAATGTCTCGAGAGGTAATTAGAGGCAGCGCAAAGACAGAAGGCAGTTCCACAGTAGAGAGAATGCTTAGCAAAGCGTCCAAGTTCCCTCTTCCCCTTGTCAGCGGCGCAGCACCGTGCCGCCCTGCACTGCATCACATCCGGGAAGCGATATTCGCAGCTCAATTATGGCTGACGCGATTGACATTCCCTAAGCCAATCAATCTTCTCTCGCCAAGCTCAACAACTCTTCGCCAGTCACCCGGAATAATTTCGACAATGTACTCATATGCAAACGATCACGTCACTCTGCTTTCATTTTAAGCTTTCTGTTATGGACACATCTCGCAAACTGAACGCTTCCCTCGTGAATATGTATTAGGAGTTTCGTAAAATGAGAAAGGAAAAAAGGCGTTAATTCTGGTTACTTTTGCCAACGTACTAAACGTAAATTACAAGCTTACATACATAGATAACATGTTATTGTATACATTTTCAATAATATTTTCATGGTGTATTGAGTCAATATTTTAGTTACACTTTATTTGGAAATATTTTCTTTATCAAATACATTATTATGGAGTTTCATGCATCTTACAATTTTGACTCATCACGTTTGTTCTGATTGATTACTTTCATCCAAGAGCGTCAGCACGGCCGGATTGCGAATCTCGCTTCCGGAAAGCACGCGGGACTCAGTGCAAGTCACGCGGGCGGCAGGCGACTCCCGGCCGTGCGTCGCGCGCGAGACGTCTTGGGCCCTCGGGAAGGAAGGAAGGGGGCGGGGGCGGGGACGGGGCGGAGGCGGGGGCGCGGGTGTGGGCGGTATTGATCGACGAGGATGTTTGGGCGCCAGAAGTGGGTCATTGCCGCTGCCCGCGCGCGCCCGGCCGCGTGCTCGCTCGCCACCCCCGCAGCGGAGCGGCCCGCGCAACGACTCTGCGGGGGTGGCGCCACTGCAGCCGCGCCAGAGCCGCACCCGCAGGGGGCTCCATCCCCACCGACGACGCGGATTCCCCCTCCGCCGCCGCCAGCGAGCGGAGCGAATGGTGAACAGGGTTGAAACGCATGCTCGGAATTTAATTCCCGGGACTGCCGGATTTACCGGCGTGTTCAGACGTTATACATCCACGCGTATGCTGGTCCAGTACCTTTACACGGCCCTCTCACTTTCCTCCAGCAAACGTTAACAGTACACCCACGTCCACACTAACGTTCCCGGTGCCTCGGTAGAGGGCAATGCCCTCGGGAAGATAAATATATATAAGACCGCACCCTAAGGGAGGCCATCCCCACGGGTGTGGTCTCCGCATCCCCACCACCTCCGCTGCCGCCGCCCCGCTGCGCTGCGCGGAAGAGAGTGGTGTCCCGTTTCCGGAGTCGGGTCTCGCCCTCGTTACCTGGCAACCCTCTCTCTGCGCTGTGCCCGTACGCGCTCCAGCCTTCCGCACTCAGGCCATGCCGCTCCCGCCGGGCGCTTCCAACCCTTCCGCCCACGCTCCATCCCCCTTCCCCCCTCCACCCCCAGCCACCCGTGACCGCAGGCGCGCACGCCGCTCCGAGATCAGCACCGTGAGTCGCGCTTTCTGTTAAATACACGCGTGCGCAGCCGCGATCAATATCTCCACTCCACGGGCGGGTGCGACTTCTATGCAAACACGGTTGGATTACGAGCCGGTGAGCAAGGCGCCGCCGCCGCCGTATTTACGTTCGATACTGGCGCTCCCCGTCGCTCCCGAGGCCGGTGCCGGCGCCGGCGCTTGGAAAGCGCGGGCGCGCGCGCCCGCCCTGTGCCGACGGCGCCCTCACCCGGCGCCTGCGAGAACGCGGCCGGCGACCCGGCGCCCGAGGGCGCGCACGTGCGAACGGGTGGGAGGGGCGACAGGGTGCCCCGGAGCGACGAGGTGGCGTGGGGCAGCGCGGGGCGAAGCGGGGCGGGAAGGAGCCGTGTGACGGGGCAGAAGGGAACACTAGGGCACCGGGGCGGGCGGCAGGGCGAGGGGGGACGCACGGGGCGAGTGGCCGATGGCGCGCCGCGCCCCCGGCGGATGTAAACAAGGCCGGCAGCCAGCGCGGCGCCGCAGCCCGCGCGCCGGCGCGCCGGCTCCCCGTACCTGGTGAAGGCTGGGCTGGCCGGCGGCTGCGGAGACGAGCTGGAAGGCTCCATGGTGGCTCGTGCCGGCATGCATCCTACGCCCGCGACCGCGGCGCCGACAGTCCCATGGCGGAGGCCCGGTGGCGGCGCCCCTCGGCGGCGCCCGCTGGCAGGTCGCGTCCCGCGCGCGCGCGCCCGCCCGCCGCCGCCGCCTCCGACGCCTCCGCCTGCTCCCGCCGCGCGCGCCGGCACGCCCTCCCTGGCCCTCGGAGCGCCGCCCTCTGCCCGCCGACCTGCCCCAGCCCGCCCTGCGCGCGTCCCGCCGCCTGGCCGGGGGCTTTAGCTTGCACCGGCGTCGTGAGCGCGACTGGCTAGCGGCGGAGCCGGCGTCGCGGCGCCGGGCCGCCCTTCCACGCATGCGTCGGCGCGTCGCCCGCCGCCCCGCCGGCTCGCGGCCGCCGCGCCGCCGGCCCGCGACGCGCGCCCCCGTCCTTGTCTTACTCGCGCCGCCCCTCGCCGTCGCCACCACCGCTGCCGCCGCCTCGCCCCGTCTCGCCTGCTGCCCTAAGCGGGTAACAATCGATTTATATGCCTCGAGTCGGCCCGCACGCGGCTGCAACGCGAAGTGGGTCGCCGCGGCGCGGGGGCGACCGTGCGATGCGGCGGGAAGCGAAAGGTGCGCGCGTGTGTTCGAAAATACCCACGTGGTAGGTCTGGTCAGTCACCCGCCCCCTCCCTCGCCCCAGCTGCTGCATGCGGTCCGGGAAAGCCCGTCTCGCACGCGTTGCCCCGCGCGCCGCGGCGTTCTTGAGGATACCCCGAGACGCGGCGACGCCGGCGACTGGCCGCGCCTGGACGGGCCGCCCCGCCGCCGCCGCCGCCGCCCCAGCGCCCGCCACCGCTCGCGCCGCCGCTGCCATTGCTGTCACGTTGTGCTCCGCTGGCTGCGGAGAGGGCGTGTTTTACGTAGCCATTGCAGCGCAGCAGCGGCGTTTGAAAAACCTGCTCACTTAACGTACTTGCTATGCAACTAGAACATTCAAACTTCTTCAGCCCTAGGTTGATAGGGCGATTCGTAACTCGACTTCATTGTTCAAATCGTGGTCTATTACTTTTTGGTGACTGATTATAATTAATTCTACGGTATCTAACTTTAACTACTACAATACACTACCATTTTGTCTTACAAGGTACTTCGATTTACAATCAATCCTCTCACACAAAACAAAAAAAATAATTTTATTATCAACATACACTTCTCTCTAGCACGCTACAAGCACAGTTTTTTAAACTGTTTTAACGTAAAATAAATAAAAATAAACATACATTAAAAGAAGGAACAAATTTTGATGAGAGAAGTCCATGATGTCAGAGCAAAGGACAGCAAGATCTCATATTCGATAGACATGGTGGTTCTTGCAGTTCAGCAATTCTTCTTGCCCTTTCATGGAAGTGTTCCTTCGAGTTCCATTTTTCAGTTTCTTACAGACGTTATCCGTGGAATGCTCGTTCCAAATTGCTTCAATATATATTTATTTACTTTCTTATGACACAGTGAACCCTGCTTATTCTCACTCCGGACCACAGATAATATAACATTAACCGATTGATAACAATAGATGAAACATTCTGAAAGAAACCGAGCTAGATTGCAAAAGAAAAAAAACAACAATATAGCAGTTAGTTTACTAATAGACTGTCCGTTACTAACTACAGATTCTTTCCTTCTAATAGCTCATGTATAATTTTAACAATCAAGGATAATGGAAGGAATCGTTTTTTAATGAGGTGTATCAACAAAAACAACTAAAGCATTCATGCGAATTAATAAAGATCAAACTGATTATAATTGATTATAATTTTTTGATTGGAGTTTGCTGATCAATTATTACAATGTCTTCATAAAACAAGAAAAAAGGGGATCACAATCCAATTAATAATTATATTAAATTTGATCCAATGAGAAATTATTACCATAACTTAAGAAAGAAAAAACAAAGATAACAATCCAATTAAATGTTAAATTAAATTTTGAAAACGAGGGGAAATAATGAATTACATCAAAATTATACACTAACACATCTTACCAAAACAGAATAGCCTTGAAGGAAAACATGTTAGTCATCCATGTTCTGAAAAACTGTATCACATGAGTAGAGAAGAAACCAATAAGTGTTATAGCAATTGCCAAGTTACTTATACAATAATGACCGCACAAATTGATATTTATTTATAAACCATAGAAAACAGCAAATGGACATGGAACTAGATTAATACTAAATAAAATGTGAAAATAGCTTGAATGAAACCAAGCAGTTCCATGACTCAAGTAAGAATTTAAAATTACATGGTAAACACATACAGAGATATTACAACTTTAAATACATCAACCTTTATGGAATTCAATGATTCCCATCAAAGATTTCAATTAAAATGCTTTTCGAATATTACTTCTGAGTAATGACTTCAGCATTACATTGCATGTACAGCCATAAATGAACTCGAGAATAATAAAATACTCTTGAATGTAACAACCTGCGAAATAATTGGAATCACAACAAAAAAAAAACAACTACTGACCTTACATTTTCTTTACAGGTTGACAATAACATTATGAATCCACAATACTGTTCATTTTGTGTCAAAATAATAAGTTATTAAAATGTAAGCAAATAATTACATAAATTTCTTTTTAATTGCTCCGAATATGAACGAGATATATTTCGTAATTTGTAAAAAAAATTAGAAACCATGTCCTCAAAACCCATTTTAAAATACCGAGAAAGTACACTAAATAAAAATTCATTGTTACAATGTCATAATACCAACACGGAGGTGATGCTCACATCACTACGACCAACGCCAAAATGGACCAGAGATAAAAAAAATGTTTAGCCCACGAAACATGTGCTGTTTCTTTCCTGCAGAATCGAGGTTCACATTCTGAGTTTCATAAAAAAACATTTTTTCTAGAAACAAACAAAGGATTAATACCATTGTTTAATGATTAGAATTAAATAAAAGAAATATTCATAATATAAACTTTCATAAAATGTAATTGTTTTAAATAATGAATCTTCGTTTTATTCATAAATTTTAAGACTGCGTCAACCATTCGTGCTGAAATGGACTACAGACAGCACACGTTACTATAACTTGAATATACATAGATATTAAATACAATAAAATTATAGAAATACAATGTTTCAATACAAAGAAAATAATAAGACATTGGCAGCACCTTATCAGGATTATCCACTTTTAATGCAATTCAAACGCCGCAATCTTATGAGGGCATTAAAAAATGCCATTCCCAAATATGGTAATATATGCGTTGTCAAATATCTCTCCGGAAATAAATCATGTAAGTCGTTATAATTGTAGTATATAGATCTTAACTAAATTTGTAAATATAAACCGTGAAAATTGACATAAGGATAATTAAAATTTCCCCGCACCCAAAACTGATATGAAACATCCTGTTATTTACTAAGATTATGCAATTTTGACACTATCTTGGCGAGTTATTTTAAAGCCTTACCACCAGCAGATGATGCTATTTCAGATAAAAAAAAAACTACGAGTGCGTTATTCTCGTTTAGCTTCTAAAATGGAAGGGATAATTAAGTGCAGGGAGGACGCGAGGAAATAGCTAGAAATTTAGTTTTAAATGGTTCTAAATATGGTTTCCAACACATTCTAATTGTTAGATTATGAAATGGACAAAAATACGACCTCGATTCTGGTTTTCCTTCTGCTGTTGGTTTCCTCTGAGGATTCCAGTAACGTAAATCTCGAACTTATAATATGCATGGAATTCAACTTACCTGTGCTGAACACCACCTCGGAAATTTCTAATACCCGCCTGATATCCGCCGGAAATGGAGATTTTTATCTTTTTCTTCCGTCAGTCTAGCAGACGTAGTGATGCTCATCCACAGTCACCCATTCCCGACATTTGTTTTCCTTGTATTTGGTTGTCGAGAACACGGGATTTCTTCACGCGAACAGCGATTTCTTGCAGCGATTTGATTGATACATCGTGAGTCACGCCTCATTTGAGCTCAAAACCGCATAACTGAAACGTGTTTCAAAATAATGATAACAACAATCGAAATCTGGTCACAAAAATGTTTTCGTAATATCAATCCGGACGGAGCATCATAAAAATAATAAAAATAGCTGTAACAACCGTAATTACAATAAGCGGCGTCCAATGTAGTTGTATTGCCACAGTTTTCAACAGTTACTTTATCAACTAATTAAAACAAATTTTTACATTAGTCCGCATCCGTAACAGGATGAGAAGAGTGTAAGTATTTTCACCCTCATCTCCCTGAAAATAATTTCTCCAGCTTCCCTGGATCTCATATCACGAACCTTGTCTTTTTGCCTTCCGCTCACATGAAACAAATGGCATTCGTAAGAGCTCATCTACACAGCTACCCCTACGTCGACCAACCTCCGACAGAGGCCACAGTGGAGAGGAGGGTAACAAACCTTACCCTCCTCTGTTCGTTCTGGAGTTCGCCCATTAATGCATTACATTTTAAGATTTGGGCACTGAAATTACATACACAGAAATACGGAACAAAAAGAAATACATACATTAAAAAGTTGCAATAATATACCAGAAATCACTTTAACATATTTTTTAACTCTAAATAATTCGAAAGTGCAATACGCCGTCTTACTTCCCGAATTATTGATTCGCGGTTATGTAGAACTACTGATCAGCTGATTACTGGAACATACAGTTGATAGCGTCGGCATTTCGATTAACCTTTGTCTCCAGTGTATTATTTTAAAATCATACTTTTGTAAGAACAATATCCATCTCATAATTCTAAGCTTTGTGGTCGATTTTGTGACATAACGTTTGACTCTCCAAATGACAACATACTATTCCTTCTGTATCGCGAAATAATTTAGTTCAGCCCCTTTATATATTTTACTAGGATAACTGGATGTTCTTTTTCCTTAATCATAGTTAATTGATTTAAGACAATTTCGACACTCGTGTCTGAGTCATATGTGCACATTATAAAAATTGGGAACTTCAGTACGGGATCAGACATTAGAATCTCAATTACTTCATTAAAATCATCAGTCATCATTTCTGGCGACACTCATTCTGGATTGTTTCCTTTCCTAGGTTTTCCCTTTGTCAAATAAGTCTGCGGACGTGCTTCGACTGCCTTATTAGGAAGACTTCTACTTCACTCACCTCTTCATTGATAATTCTAATCATATTTACTATATTCACGCATATAATATCGTAGTGATGTTTTAACAAATTGTAATGATACACTTGTTTATTAATATCACGGGGTTTAACGCAAACATTTACTGATGAAATTTGTTGTACTATTTCACCTGCTCTCTTCCATTTACTTTTACTTTGATTCCATTCATTACTGATAGAAAACGCACTTTATCTCCGGTTTTATATTTTCGTAATATTATGTTCCAATTATTATACCGTTTACCTTTAAGTTTGGCCTTATCGTTATTTCCAGGTCTCTGCACCTTCGCAATCGGTGTTTAATGATGAATACATACACAACCACAAAAGTTTCTGACAAATATTCCACTCTTTTCTCCATTGTCCCTTCAATAATTTGAAAGGTGTCAGAATTTCCCTGCCGTAAAGTATTTTGGAGGGAGAAAGTCCGGTAGTTTCATGAATAGCAGTTTAAAATTCAACTAATGCACCTGGTAAGTAGCATTCTCATTGTTATTGTTGTTCTTGACACATAGTTTGTAACACTTCTTCAAATTTCTATGCTATCGCCCAACGGAGATAATGTGTAGGTGATATACTAAACTGCACACTACTCGTATACACATTTCTTATGAAAACTCACTAGTTAAATTAATAACAAATGACGTGCCTTGATCTGAATGCACCACTTTCAGAAATCCGACTTTGAAGAAGATATGTAATCTTGCGTGAGCATATTTTCTAACCGTATGTCCTTTAAGAGTACAGCTCCTGGATACTTTGACATTTTGCACATCAGTGTCAAAACGTATCTTGTCACAGGCAGAGATCTTACTGTGTCTACGCGCACTTTCTCAAAAACCGCCATAATAGTTCGAATATTTCTAGCGGTATATTTCCTTTGTTCTCCATAACTCACCTGTTGGCATCTGTCACAAGATCGCACAAATTTAGTGACGATATTTTTGAAGTTAAACCTATAAAAATACTTTTCCAAAGCTTTCGGATTTTTATGAATCCCCAGATTTCCAACTGCGCAATCATGAATAAATGAAAATAGATCATTTCGCAGGCGCTCTGGCACTACTATTATCCCTTAGAGATTAATAGTTCAGTGGTGGCTTATATAATACACCTTTCACTCATTAACGCGAATTCCAAGGGACCGAAATAATTGGAGTTCGTGTTATAAAAGTTCGTGTTATCCGAGTATTCGTGTATTACCGTAATACCTTGCCGAGACCGAAGTTTTGTGCGTGTTACGGCGAAATTCGTGTTAAGTGAGTTCGTGCTAAAGAGGGTTTACTGTATAAATATATCAGATACCGTATTGTGTCGTTTATGTATTCACTTTTCAATTTTACATCCTGTTCTTGAATGAATAGTGCTTTGGTGAAGCATGCTATATTACAATGCACTGCTTAATCCCCTACCTTATCGGATTAATTTTAGTTTCCAAATCCCTGCCACTATTTTCCCGTTTTTTACAAACAAGTTTTTTCATGCTTCTCAATTATTAGCAAATCATGCTATTATTATTTTTTCTCCTCTTTTAACATAGCTGCCCCCAATTAAACTTCATTCACATGTTTGATTTCCTCTCCATTTTAGTGAAAGGGAGTATTTCCTTCAATGAAAGTTTTGTCACAAATTTAATTCCCAAGCAAGTGTTTGATTTCGTGACTATCCGAAACCACCAATGCTCTTCCCAAAAGTTTCCTAAACGTTCCGACAATTTCAACTGCTCCCACAGGTAAGAAAACCGCTTCCTTCGAGTGTTTTCAGCTCAGACTCACCCGTTACATTTTTCGATCTGCATTTTCTTGAAATCACATCGATACTAACCCCACGTTCAAGGAAAACATCCATTAATTCACTTTCTACAATTTTTCATTACCGATCTATTTCCCTACATAGTCCTTGATTTAACTTTTCTAGTCTACTTTATTTACTTCCAATATAGTAAGCACCTTTACTTCCCGAACCCTTTCATATTTACCAAACTCCATGTCACATTTAGGATATATTCGTCTCACATGTCCTTCCGTTCCACAATAATAGCATGTCATAACCATCTTTTCTCGGCATGTAAGGGAGCAAAACACTTTAATTAATTTGAGTGGGAGATTATATTATTTCACTAGAATACCTATTTTCTTTCATGACAAATTTATTTTTCTGGAATTATTTATTATACACTTTGACCATTTGTTACTCTTAGCTTCCCCATTTTTGGATTTACTTTCTATTAGTTGATCAATAGTTTTAAATCTATTACCTGACCTGGCATCATGAAATTCTTGCAGGATCAGAGCAAAATATTTATGATCCTTAAACCTGGGTCACCGAATAAAACCCCACACCCCTAAATCCTTGCATCCTGTCAGACATTAATAATGACATAAAATCATTAACGTCTCAACCTGCATACATTTAACTTCAGCTAATTTCGTATAGAGCTCATAAGTTGGTCGGCCAGGGCCCGTAGCGGGCTATCGAGGCAAAGGACAGGACAAAGCGCATAAGTGATATCCTTCGAAATTTGATTAGGGCTTTTCTTAATTTCAAAAAGTTGCGCGCGTAATCTTCCCGGCGTAATTTGATATTTGTTAAATAACCACTTTTAAGTTGTTCATATGATAGATCTCCATCAATATTCTCTCTGGTAAAATGTTTAGTCACCGACTAAGGCATCGAACACGTTAAGAAATAATCCCTTCTTTCTTCTCAAATTTATCTCTGTTACATTTTTTCAAATCTCGGTATAGAAAGATAGATTTCTGCTATGTCCAGTTGAAATTTACCTATTTTTTAACAAGTTTTGCCTGCCTTCCAGAATCGGCCAATTTCTAGAAGCAGTTTCAACTTCTTTTGTTCTGATTTCGGTCTCAATTCTAAATAATTATATTTATCTTTCCTTCTTTTTTTTAATCTAGCTAATTCTATTCTCCATATTCTTCCAAGACCTTTGCTTCATATCTCCCCTATAGAAACTCGTCTCTTCTCGCATCATACAACTGACAAGTCCTCAAGAATCGACAGTTCTTTTGCAATCAGTATACGTTTTCCAGCTGCTTCCCATGGAATCCCCGACAGACTACAAATCCATAAACTTTTGCTCGATATCTCCTCTACAGAACTCGCCTCTGCTCCGGCCACCCAAAATTGTAGATATAAGGACCTCTTGCTTTAACAGTACCTTCACAACAGTTTCATGTAATTTTTTATTACTGTTGCCAATATTCAGTTCGAACTTGTCGCGAATTCTGACGAACAGCAGTTCCCTGAGATTACGTCGTCTCGCACCGTCACACATAGTCCCGTCATTCACTTACACACATTGTAATTTTAAGCTGCGACGTTACGTTTCTTATACAAAGACGGTTTCAATTATACAATTGCTCACTCTTGGAATTGTGTAGCTTAATACCAGTTGTTTTGACATCGCAATCGTTACCATCAGATTTTCTTCCTCTCCCGTTATGATGTAGTTGTCAATAATTACATTATTAACAAATTAAAACGAACTTTTACATTGTTCACTTCCGCAACAGGACGAGAAGAGAGCACGTCTTTTCAACCTCAGGAACGTGGCCAACCTCCAACCAAGACCAAAACGGAGAGGAGGTCGTAACATATCTATTTATCGTCAAAGAAACGATAGAACCTTTTCTTATCGATCACGATACAGTGCAAATCGCTCCTCATACCGCAATCGATATTACTCTCCACCAGGCAGGCTACCAAGTCCTGGCACGGTCTTCATTCAGTGTTCGTCTGTGCAAAACCAGTAATAAGTGTTTTTCTACAACCAAAGTTAAGTGGTAAATAACAGTTGACTCTTCTATCACAATATCGGAAAACATCGATCGTTCCACAACAGAAATCATCGGCATTGCCATTCAGGTAAGCTCAACCTCAAAACAACAATCAACTCTACTCAATGAAAACTCTACAATGCAAACCACAAGCAAAAGCGAGCCAGTGATGAAAAGATTGGTACCTCATACAAAAGATCCTACAATAAGCGCGATAAATACAATGTAAGTACCAACAATAGATTTGATGAATTGTCCAACCTTGAGACCAACGCTCTCGTCGTCGCAGAAACAGTAAATATCCCACTCTTCTACGTTTACCACATAGACAATCATTCAGAATTCGTTCAAAAAATTAAGGAAATAATAACTAGAAACTTTTACAGCGAATTAAAAGACAACAAAATTACTCTAAATTTAGGAACCATAAAATACTTTAGAGCCTTAACACGATTGGAAGCAACTAAAACTCAGATTTACACGTACTCAGAACCTCTAATAAAAAGCACCACTAGAAACCAAGAACTTGCATGTGTCCATATCTGAGGACGAAATTAAATCCGAATTTATAGACTAATATCCAACAGTCGTGTTCGTCCAACAGCTTCACGCCAAGGACAGAAAACCTATTCCTATAGTAGTAGTGGAACTTTCAAATATAGAAAATATCAACAAAATCTTGAAAATACTTTATGCAACGGATAAAAATGAAAAAAAATACGTTTGTACCTCGGTATAAAATCTGAAGCGAGACGAAACTGCAAGGGAACGTTACAGTGTTCAAGATGGCTAGGCTTTGTAGATAGCAACGGCAATTGCCGAAAAAATTTCATCTGTGCCTCAAATCATCGAGCCACAGACTGTAAAACACAGTTTAATATTCCTCACTGAATAAAAAGTAAATCCTCTGATAAATTCCATAATCACGTGTGGACACTGGAACAAGTATCTCTGATTATTATAATAATGTTCCATAAGAAAAGATAGACCCCCGCGAATAAATCAGCCTTCTAATCAAAGCCCAATTTTATCACCACAAATTCATTTTCCATTACTATACAAAACAAATTAAATACAAAATTTTCACTACGCACATCTAACAACAACCCTCGCTCAACAAAGCCAAACTCAACCTCAAACCCATATCCTAACATTCATAAATCCACCATACTAAACCCACAGAAATATGTACATTTTTAGATGAAATTCTAACAAAAAATAATAATTTTTTTTAATCATTCAAACCTGTATAACTGGGTTGTCCAATCGGCGGCCCTCAGTGCCTTTTATTCTGGCCCACGAAACGTTATTTGTCAAAAGTGGATGTCTTTTGCGTATATGTCGGGCGGAATACTGTGCGCCTAACGAACGTGCCCGGCCGGGGTCAACAACACAATGTAAAAGCTAGTGGTGCTTCAGTATGGCACAGACTTTTCCGTATTAGTTTTCTATTTCCTTGGATGTTCGCTAGCTATTCGGAAATACCACATTCTCTTTCTTGCCAGCTGCCATCTATCACCGCCAAAAGTACATTTTTTTGTCATTTTCTTGATTTTTCGGTTTCCTCTTGGTATAACGGAAATATTAATTTTAGAATATTGAAAAACACAAAAACCTAGTCCTAAATTGCAATTTTCTTTTAAAAATCATGTGACGTTTTAAAGAAAATTGCGTTTTAGCGCTACTAAACATGCGAAATTTGAAGCTCATTTTCACAGAAAACTTTTGAGTTTTCAAAATACTTTATTTGAAGTTATTTGAAGCACTTACACTCACAAATATAATGTTTACAAATTGCTGGTAATGTACATATTAAAGATGTGAGAGATCTTTCAAAAAAATTACATTTATATAATTTTTGAAAAAAAATAAATAAATAAAATAAAAATAAACTTTTCGTCATATTAAAGAGTGTAATTACTTACAAAAGTTTGAAGAAAAACTTTGAAGCCATATATGAGAAAATGGCATTTGAGCGTTTCTGAAAATGCGGAATTTTGAGCTACTTTTTACAGAAAACGGTTGTGTTTTCGAGAAAATTTACTTCACTTATTTAAAGCATATGTACTCGTAAATATAATAAGGTGAAAAAATCGTCGTAAATATAAATATTAACGACGTGAGAGAAGTCAAAAAAATTACATTTTTGCAATTAAAAAAAAATAATTGAGCGAAATGAAGTTTGTGTCATCTCATAGGGTATATTTAGCACTATCTCTACCAAAAGTTTAAAGAAAAAATTTGGAGCCGTTTTCGAGAAAATCTTCTTTTTTTTTATATTGCACATAGTACACGCAATATTGCGCAAAAACTACGAAAGTTTTCAAAAAATGTACATGACCTTAATGAAAGAACTCACTTTGGACAACAAATTTAATTTAAAAGGAAAATCTCTATCTTCAATTTTGTAGTTCCAGAAAGACGCCGAAAAAATTTTTAACTTTTGCAATTTTCGAAAATTCAGAGTTATCCATGAAAATCGGACCTATGCCACCTTAATAAGTGTACTTTATTCTTACAATAAATTTAAAGAAAAAATTTGGAGCGGTTTTTGAGAAAAGTTTGAAAATGTCCGGAGAGCTTCATGTAAAGTACCCCCAAATTTTACACAATCTTTTTCAAAATCTCAAAGCTTTGACTTGAACCAGATCGACCGGGGAATATCTATTTTGGAAGAAATCGTACTTATGGTTTAGGCGCTAGCAGTGTTCACAGACGGACGGACAGACGGACGTTTCCTTTCAATTGGTTTTTCGGTATCAAGGACCCACAAAAGAGGGGTTTTGGCTACACCACGTGTTAGGGGATTTTGTTTTCTTAATTTAGCAACTGGATTTATCCACTTTTTCGTTATCACGGCCCGGCAACGAATTTTTTTCTGGCGAAAATTGGCCATTTTTTCGCGCAGCATTATATAACGTTCCTTATACTACGTATATCACTCCGTGTACACGTACGTATACGGGAAAGTAATATGATTTAGATTTAACAGGTTTAGATTTAAGGATTTTTTCGTACTAAAATCAGAAATTCAAAATCATCCAAATGTGTTTTATCATGCATGGCTCTATTCTGTTTCCCTCCCCCCATTTCAGAACAGCCGGGCAACAATACGGGGAAATCAGGTGTGGATCGCCAGAGTAATAAACATATGGACCGTAATCACATTGAAGATTTTAATTGTGGCTATTGACGCCTTGCAGGTTGGACACCTCTACTATATATAGCAATGCTCATTGAAAAGATCGAAGATACTCTGATGATTTCTTTAAATTCAAATTTCGGACCTTAAATGTTTGGCTTTCGTATATTGGAGCTAAAATGCAATCTTAAACAACGAGAGCTCTGACCCTTTTTTTTGTAGATCACTCAATCAATATAGCAAGCATCATAGAGACCCACCTTCTTACCATTCCAAATTTAACATTCGAGGCTCTCAGAGCTACCATAATGATTGCCCACATCAAACCCTGCTGGGTCGTACCTACAAAAAGTCTGGCAATAATTCTTTTCAAGTAAAGTAATTGCTCCCTTTGGACCCACGTATTACCCTAACGATCTCAGGAAAAGACTAGGTATCTTAGATATCTCAACGAACCTTCATCGTTCAATGTATTGTAACGTTTTCCATGAATTTCATTTCCACCACAATCCAGCGATCATGTCTTTTCAATACCGCCCACAAACGCTCCAAGTCCACCCACTCTCCAGACAAAAAGAACTAATTGGACCAAATTTCAAATACTTTCATAAAATGATCTTCAATTAATACTTTGAAAAAGCTAGACAAAATGGATATAACGGCATCTCCTTACATCGACAATAATAAAATATATTCTAGAAATTACACTTCATATTGTAATTTCCTGTAACAAAAAGTCGCACGACTCACTCCCGAAACATCTCAAACAATTACTAGAGAATAAAAATAAGACTAGAAAACTATTTATAGAATTTCGCTTCCCTGCGTTAAAAACGGAAGTGAACCATTTAACTAACATTTTCAGAAAATCTCTTCAGGAACACTCATTAAAATTCTTACAAAAACCATACTGCAACTCTCCCTGCTCACAGCCATTCCTTATGAAAATCTACAGGACGTCTACTACGTAAAAAAACAAAGATTCCGCCATTAACAAATACTATTCTCCCAATAAAAAATCGGAAGTATTTGCATGTTATTTCGCTTCGACCTCAACACACCCCAAAACTCATCACGAAACTCACCACATCATTAGTAACCACTCACCACATCATTAGTAAATTCCTCTATCATGTCTCCAAATTAAGACCATCCTTCTGCAAAGAAATATATTTCCCCGGCAGAAATTTACTGGATGTTCTACGACAAGAACTAAATCGCCAGAAAGGGACAGAATAAGCCGCAATAAGCAGTCAAAAGTTGGTTTGAAAAAATACTTTTTATGCAAAAATTTACATTGCAGAAGCGTATAAACACTTAAGAAACATGTAAATTGTTTATTATTTACAAAAGAAATTAATATATTTGCTCAGAAAGAAAAATTAACCCAGCAATAATAAAGCAGTCAAATTGTGCTTTTTATTTCTATGTTAATTTTTCTTTCTGAACAGATATATTCATTTCTTTTGTAAATAATAAACAATTTACATGTTTCTGGAGTGTTTATATGCTTCTTCAACGCAAATTTTTGCATATAATATATTTTTTCAAACCAAATTTTGAGAGCTTATGGGGGCTCAGCCATTTGGAATATCCAAGTAGTTTATTTGACAAAATAAGGTTAAAATTGTCTTAAGAGCTTATTCCCAAGTTTCGACGTTTCCTCCTTTCATCCGACGTTTCCTCCTATACAGATGTCCAGTTAGGAGGCAACGAAACTTCAAAAATAAGCTCTTGCGTCAATAAGCGTGTTTTAGCATATCAGAAACATATAAACAGAAACATGTGAAATGTTTATTATTTACAAAAATGAATATATTTGTACAAAAGAAAAATTAACACCGAAATTAAAATACAAGTACACCCAATTTACACAAGTCAATTGAGTCGTCCACCCGCAAAACCTGATAAACGACAATTAAAAAAATCAAGTTATTGTGCCTATTGAAAAGGTCTCAGCGCCCTCTACGAAGATACGTATTTTTCAACAGGCAAAGCTCATTTTAATTGCTTCAAAACTCTATGAAAAAGTCTCGCCGACTAGCAAAAGCTGTCAAAATTGCCATGGCTACACTTTCAAAACCTGTTAAAAACGGTTTAATTGCAAAAGCAGCTAAATCACAGACGCAACATGGGCGCACGGAGCAATCCACATGCAAAACCTGCTAACATATATTTCTGAACATTAACATTGAGAGATTTCAAAGACTGTTTTGCTTTTTCCTTTTTATATTGTTTGTTTCGTCAGCGTTGGTTTTCACGGAAATATATTGTTGACACTGCTGTTAACTGCTTTAGTGGTTAGAATCAACATCATAAAGTTGAAAGGTGTGCTAGTCAGCGTTCTTGCTTTAACAAGAAATCTTACTTATTTACGATATGTATCAGGGAAAACAGTGCAAATAACATTAAGGAAGTAGCTGTCGAGGATAAGTTAATAAAAGTTGATCCTGCAGAGACAAACGATACACCAGGAAGACACAACTCGAAAATAAGTTGCAAGGTGACCAGTGTTCTGCGTAAGAAGAAATTACGTTCAGAAACCTGGAAAAGAAATATTGGGAAGGAAAGAAGGTACGAAAACACCATGTTATAATAATGAGATATATAATGAAGTGTAGAGTGATTTGTGCAACATGAATAAGCATTAGTGGGCAACATAACTATGCAAACATCGGATATCTGTTATTCAGGCAAGTTTTTCAAAGGTATCCCGAAAATTCTGTTTAAGTTAATAGTTGATTTTCTATATAAAGCATAATTTCAAAAATTCATTAAAATTTGTACCAAAACTCTCGTTTCTAATTGTTTTTACCCAATTGTCAAATTTTACTAGAGATTAGTCTTCGAGAAGATACAGGCTTTATCTCGTAATCTGTTATTGTGAGTATATTCGTTTAGCAGGTTTCGAAAGTTTCTGAAGCATTTGGCAGGTTTTGCAAATGGAAACGTTCGCAAGATGGCCAAACGTCAACAAGCAAAACCCTCTTTAAACAATTTTCCTCCAGGATTCTACCCCCCCTCTTAACAATTTTCTATGGCAATTTCAGAATTTTTGTGTCACTTATATTCATTTTCAATCACAAGCATTGAGCTATAAAATATCTCGATCCTAAGCTCGCGACTGACAATCTTCGGTGATGGAGGCTTTGCAAACAAGTAACAGGACGAGAATGAAATCATTAAAATAAAAAGATAGCCCTAGAATTCAATATGGCACGATTTCAACCATTTTTAGATGTTTATACTTTTGACAAACAAAGCATTTTGTGATTGAATTCTTTTGTTTCTCTTACGCTTAAGAGAGGCCTATTGTTAGCTCACACTTCTGTTAAACATTGTTATTATATTACTGTACGTGTCAATATCCTTTCTACCCCGTTTGCCTTCCTACGTAAAGTTAAGATAAGTATGTCTTACAGAATATTATGACATGAAAAGTGATGTTTTTTACCCTGTGATGAGTGGTCAAACATTAAGTTTGTCCTTGGCGTATAACTTTCTTTTCGTTTGCAAAGTTTGCTACCATGACGTTAAGCATTTCCATAGTTATTGTCTCAATATTGGGTTGTCATCTCTCCATCAGGAATCGAATATGACGTTTAAATCAATTTCGAAGACTAACAAGAGCAACGAGCTATTGAGGATTAGGTCGTCTAAAAAAGACTGACTCGCACACAGACATAATGTTTTTGTGTAGTTGTCTAAAAATGTTTTTCAAGTATCACGATGTATCCTTCAATTGAGGGTAGAGGTTGCTGTATTTCTCGAAGAGGGTGTTCCTTCTCATGCGTCAATAAACGTATCCATATTTATTATTAATAACTTACGTGAGAGTGTTTTCAAAAACTTTTGTCCTCCTTATTAGGATATTAGTAATTAAATTAATTAGCACTTAAATTATAGAAAATAAGGGAAACTTTCTCCTTTACTGAGCCAGAATTAACTATCATCACGATCATGTAACTCGGCGCTCACATTTCGAGCCCGTAATGGAGAATTTCGAGAGGCGTGATTAACGAGAGTAGCCGAAGTGCAACGAACAGAGCCGAGTGCACTCGCCACAAATGTGGCTTAGCCCACTTATCAGCGACGAGAGTAAGTAACAAAACACAGCAGCAGGATTTGAACTCCTATTTCGCTATTTTGGTGGCACCAGAGACTTTGTCGGGCTGTTTCCTCGCATTTCGTCACACACGCCGCATGAATATACGATATTTATTTTCCATTTCGCTTCCAAAATATTTAATATGAAATCTTCAACTAACGTCTCCGTTCGGACAAGCAAGCTGTTCACTATAATTTATTTATTTATTTACAGATGCGCACTGCATTATGACTAACCTATTTGCACAATTATTCTGAGTATTTTATTCGTAATTACGAAATACGTTCGGCTTATACGGGCCCGTAATTCTAGTAACTCATCCGGCGGCGAGATCGCCTGATCGCTCTTCCAGGAAACTCCACCTACAGTTAAGCAGTTAGAATGTTCCAGACCCATTATTACTTCATAAATTCAATTGTACAATATATGCCATAAATCTCACAATTCAAAATGCTTTATTAACACACACTCTTTAATCTGTTATTTGAAATCTACTTAATTTCAATCTAAGAATTTATATTTAGCCGCACGCTGCCATTCGTCGAACACCCTACAAGCGCGCGAAATATTATACCCACCGCGGCTAGCACGCAGTCATTTTTAGTCGAGCGAAATCTTTTGTCCCGGGAAGACATGCTGACGCTCCGCACCTCTCATTCCATTTCTATATTACAATCTTAAATGCACGAATGCAAGTTTTTCTTTCCTACAAAATGCTAATGTGCAGTGTGTTTTTGAAGTGTACTGTAACCAGTTTCTACCAGCTTAATTGTTCATCATGAACGTATCAGCTGAGTACAACATTCTGTTGCGCATTCACGTAGTAAACGTGTATTAACGTTCCAAAAGGACAGGTTAAGCTCTGAAAGGTTGGTACTAGTGTCGCCACTCCGCCTTTCCTCAACGAATCCTTACATTTTCGGCGCGAAGTGAGCTCTAGGAACGAGCGAAACTTCTCACAGAAAAATTGACAAAAGGAGGTTGCTTTCCCGTGAGAAACAGAAATCGGCCGAACATTCCAGAACCTATGTAGCAAAATCCCAAATCATAGCTCTCCCAGCATATCATTTTGAAGCTTGTTTTGCTGTCTCAACACATAGCGACACTCAGCTCCTTGAATTCTTTGCATTACACTCTTAAATGAATGAATACAAGTTTTTTCGCTCCTACAAAGTGCTAATGTGCAGTGCGTTTTAAAGTGCACAGTAACCAATTACTGCCAACCTAATTGTTCATCATAACGCATTACGCAATAACTTTGCATTTCTTATTAGTGATGGCAAGTATAATCTCAATGCTTGCTGCTTCTGTGCTACGTATTGTCACAACATTCAATTACATGTGCAGAGCTGACTTTGATTCAAACGTTATTTCGATGTGGGTGAGTGAATTCAACTATAAACAGCTTCTGAACTGCCAGCTTGTAGTGTTGCTCAATCTTATGCAATCCTCGCCGACCACTGCGTTCGCTACGCGAACTCACATAGTTTCCATATGCTTCAAATTGTATGCTTACTGCGCACCATAAAACTGTACTCCTGCTCCAGCAATATTGCCTGTGTGTTCCCGTGCAGGTGGCAACATTTTAAACCCTGACAGTGACCAACTATTAACCAGCGGTCAACTTTTTTATGTTTCATCAATCATCTCCATCATTTATGACGAGAGAAATCACATCGGCGTAATGTATTGTGTTATTCTCTTGTACATTGTTTTCAGAATCGTCATAATTACTAAATGATTTCAATAATAAATATGTACTTCCCCCTTTATATGTGTTCAGTAATATAATATATGTATTAACTTCATATGTTTACTGATTCTTTCTGAGTGATATGACAGCACCTGAGTAATTGATTTTCACGAACGCAAGACCAGTGGCTAGCTCAAATTCCACTAGTGGTCCTCCAAGGTAAGTTAGCTTTCCAGAGGATGTCAGAGTGGGTCACGCCCTAATTAATTCACGGTCCACTAATTACAAACATACATCTCCCCCTGACAGTCTTGAAGATAATTGGTCATTTTAATAAAAACAGATGTAAAGTGTTTATAAATTACACGCTAAGGACTGATGACAGTTTTGGCGAATTTAATGAAAGCATCCACACTAAACTGCTACAAAAGTTTGCATTTGGTGGATAGGAAATTACACCCCAGTCCTGCATTCAACAGATTAAAGACAACAAAGTATAAGTTTATAGATTACAAAATACAAAATACATTGCAAACATTATATTCGTGCGTACCTCTGAAAAGATTCGTCCTAGACATTAAAACTAGTTTTTCGTGCCTCTGGAAGTTTACGTGCCATTATTTTGTAGGAACAGGTGAGTTCTGTGGAGACATGTTTGGGGAAGACTGGTGGAGAGATGTATGAGGAATATGTGAGGGACAGATTAGGTGATCAGAGTGTGTGGAAAGGAAAATGCAGTCTCCAGATGAGCGAATGACCTGAGACAACTGCGAGACAGGTGGAAAATAAATGGGGAATTGCGGGGAAATGGATGGGGCGAATGACGGTTTTTAATCTGTAATCTATGTATTCTACAAAATGAGACATTTTTGAACTTTCTCCTACATTTTTTGGAGATTTATGTCTTTTGGGTGCCCCCACTCCACAGCAAGTTAGTCAAAAAGAGCAAAAATCCGAAATCTATGTAAAATTAAATTGACCAAAAAAGAGAATTTTTTCACGATGAAATCAAAAGGAATATTTAAGTTTTGTGGAATTTATTGCCCGATTTAAATATATTGTCTCCTCGGGGTCAGGAGCTGTGACGCGATGTTGCCGCACACTCGCGCAGCTAGCATGTGGTAAGCACGTTGGTGCGGCCACCAGTCCAGTTGAGCAGGATGGTCCAGAAGCTATTAAAAGGATACCTTTTATAAGGTAGCAAGTTCACTCAGAGAGTGCTACTCGTTTATTCGCTCCTGAGTTTCTTTATCAATACATAGGATTTGTTACTCAATCTGTTTAAATCCATCTAACCGTGTAGTGAAGAATTATAGAACTTATATTTCTTAGTAGATCTTAATATTTCTTTAAAAGTTTTAGAAATATTACTTACCTAATCGAATTCTTATGTTGTATAATCACTCATTGAAGGGAACCAAGACAGTATTATTCCAGTACCACAAATGTAACATGTGAATGAAAAGACAGATGAGAATAATATTTAGAAGGCGTATGCATGACGCTCCAAAAGACGCACGCTTCATGCTCCAAAACTGCGATCTAAAACATTAATACGAAAGACGTATCGCAGTTCATAAGAAGCTATAAGTATTTATTATAGTAATATAATACATAAATTTTCACGACTGTTCGTGCAAATTAGCTTTATTATAACTAACCATAAAAAAACTACATTAGACAATTACAACAAAAACACATTCCTCGTGAGGAACAGAAATACCAGCGACAACCAAAGAGACAATCCTACATCCCGGATTAAGAGCAGGTTACTCACTCGAAAGTCCTATAACCTTCAAGGGAGTATTCCCCGCCAAATTTTGCTCACCCCCATGTTTCTAACGCGGGTGACTTTCAACTATCAGTCACTCACGGATTACGGCTGTCGTTTGTTCTTCAAAAAGCTTTGAAGTAACGTTGAATCTCCCGATTGCATGAAAGCGATAGTTATTGGAGCTCGGGGATTTGTCCCGCAATATTTGTGTAAGAACTTGGCTAAACTTCCAGGTCATTCAAAGGCCTGAGAAGTGCAAGAAATTGCTTCACTTGGAACAGCTCACATTTTGCGCAAAGTATTGTAGAGGCACCGACAGTCTCTAGATCTGCTCCTTAGGTAGCTGGTTGCAACCTGGAGAAGATTTTATAATCAACCAACTCATAACATCTTTAGTCGTGATGTAGAGGGAAAATAATAATGATCCCCGTGGCCGAGATCGCTAAGTCAGTAGTGTCGTGGCGATCTGGGACCGCAAGGTCACAAGTACGAGTCCCGCCTCGAGCATGGGTGTATTTGTGTATTTACGTGTGTGTGCCCTCCTTTCACCCCTCACTATCATCATCATTCATCTTCCATACCCCCAGGACTAACAACCCTAGGGACTAAAAATTGGATCCAGCGAAATTCTGATCCCTCCTAATAAATTGCATGCCCGGCATATCTGCGTGGTCCAAAGTGGCCTGCTAAAGAATGCTAAGAATGAAGCGATTCTCTCCTTAACGCTGTCTGTCGTGAATGACTTTAGTAATGATATCTACATAACATTTGATCTTGACAAGTGTGCAAAAATCAATTCAGAGAGCATTGATGTCGATATTTGTGTATTTACGTGCACACTGTAATTCAAGATCCTAAGCCAGGTAAAACTTACAAATATCTGGGTATTGATGAATGTGAGACCATCTCGAACGACACAATGAAAGAGAGAATTCGCAGGGAGTATTACAGAAGAGTGAGACTTGTCCTACAGTCTGCACTGAACTCCAGCAATAAAATGTCTGCAAATTGGTCGTTTGGCGGTGCCTGTAGTCGAGTACAATTTTGAACTAGTGGACTGAACAAGAAATTCGAATCATGGGTCGAAAAACAGATAACTGCTTACAATGCATTATTTCGTCCACTCTCGAGCTGATGAACATAGACTTCATGTATCACGTAAGGAAGGACAAAGAGACCTGAGACAAATTTAAGCCTCCTGGTACAATGCAATAGTCGGTATGAGAAAGTATGTAGTCAGTCATCAAGATGACCCACTAATGAGGCAGGTCATTAAATATGACCGAAGAATGGGAAACAGATGCATTGTTAATGTAGCATGAAGCATTGCAAAGAAAACTATGCAAGACACGCAGAATAATATAGACACTGAACTTCTGATGCTACTAAACATGAAATGTGAGACACAAAAAATGTTAGAGAAATCGTGGAGAGACAAACCACTCCACGCACAATATCTAAAAAGAATGGACAAGGTGCAGATTAATAAAGATCAATCATTTATGTGGCTTAAAAGGGGAAGAATGAAGCCAAAATCATATAACTGTTGAAGATCAGGCGTTGAAAACGCGACATTATGAAAAAATTAACAGCAAAAATATTATCTTCCTTGCTTTACAAAAGATATCATACTACATTTAAACGTTGCAGAGTATTATCGCAAGATATCAAAATTCTCTTCACACTCAACATAAATATAATGAATAAAGAAGGATAACGAAGTCAATGATCAATGACGCTTATCTATAACATATTAGAAATCTTGAAAAAGGTTTTATTCATAATCCTAAATTATGTTGAAATTATATTATATCTAAAAAATAAAAATTATCGTAGATCTCATATTATGACTTAAAAATATTCCATTAAATAATGATGACGATATTGCTAAATAGCTTTGCTACTATTTTCAAATCAGTTTATGAGGATCAGTTTCTCATGATGCAAGCGATGACCATATTCTTGATTCTTCTGTTTTGGGCGTTGGAAACACATTTAACGTCAACAATAACACATTTAATGAAATTCGAATCGTTATAAAAAACTGTAACCTAAAACGTGTAGAGGTCCTGATGGTTAACACCGTTTATATTGAAATATTGTTATGATGCGTTATCCCATCCTTTACACATTATTTACAATCTTATTTTAAAAACTGGAAAATTTCCTAAGAAATGGAAACTTACTAGTGTATATCCGATACTTAAATCTGGTACTAATATAAAAATTGAAAATTATAGACCGATTGCTATAAATTCCACTCCTGCTAAAGTATTTGAACAAATAATGTATGTTAAAATTGTTAACCATGTTATCTGGTTACCAACATGGCTTTATTACTGGTCGATCCACTACCACAAATCTTGTAAATTTTGTTCAGTATGTTTCAAGCAGTTTAGACCATAGAGTTCAAGTTAATACTATTTACACAGATTTTTCTAAAGCTTTTGACAATATTAAAAACAAACATAACTAAACTGTCTTTTTTCGAATTTTCAAAACAAATGTTAAACTTAATGAGTTTGTATTTAACAAATTGAGGGCAATATGTTAAATTTGATCTACACAAATCTTACGTTCATAAAACTGATTCTGGTGTGCCTCGAGATTCGAATCTAGGGCTTCTATTATTTCTTTTTTATAATTATGATTTGTCAAGTGTAATTCAAAATTCAAAATGTTTACTTTTTGCTGATGATTTGAAAATTTGTAAGTCAATTGAAAATGAAAATTATTCAAATAAATTGCAAGCTGATATTAATAATGTCTACAGATGGAGCATAGAGAATGATTTGAACTTCAATATTAAAAAATGTTGCTTCATTATTTATACACGAAATAAAGCATATCTAAGAACAAGTTACACAATGAATAATGAATCATTAGAACGTGTATATTTTGTAAAAGACTTAGTTAGTCTTAGAGGAGTTACTATTCAACATAATATGACTTACCATCAACACATATTTTTATATAACTAATGATTCATTAAAACATTTTGGCTTTATTATTCGAAATTCCAAGAATTTCAATGACACTTCAAGTTTAATACTCTTCTTTATCTTGTGCGCGCGAAATTGGAATTCGCTTCAGTTATTTGGTCTCGTTATTGCATATCACTAAGTAACCAAATTGAAAAAATTCAAAAACAGTTCTTGAGGTATTTATATTAGAAAAAGTTCAAGCAATCTGCTTATGAAATTTCTTACAATATTTTATTGTATGGAGAGCCAACACCTCAAATTGATTTCGATTCTACAATATTTTAGTTAAATAATTCAATCTAACTACTCTTGCCAATTTGCTGTTACTCTTGTCTTTGCTGAACAATTGTTTTTATTCAACGTAGTTAATGGTCTATCAGATAACAGTGAATTGCTGTCACATTTGTCATTTAATGCACGAGTATGAAAATTTAAGAGGATGAGAATTATTATATTTCAATAAACCAAATACATCGCACAAACATTCACCACTCTTAAGAATGTCTTCTAAATTCAATGAATTCAGTAGAGTATGGGGCTTAGACTTCAGCGTTCCTTTTCTAAAATATAAACAGAATTTAAATAAAATATTGGATGATCACTGAATGTGGATTTATTATAAGTATTGCTCGCTATTATGTCCCGATTATTTTGAAGATGGGTTTTCCATTTTTGTAATATTGTCAATTTATACTAATTTTGTTCCTTTTTTGTAATAACTGTTTTGAAGATATAATGTTTCCATTTTTGTTTACCTTACTTGTGTTATGTTTTATCAATTTTTGCAAAAATATATATTCTTGTAATTGGATTTCTGTGATTTAGTTTTGCGATTTCATTTGAAACTTGTTTTTATTATTTTTGTTTTTCCTCGTAATGCCTACTATAATTGGGGCTTCGTACTATTGTAGGTAAATAAACAAACAAACAAACAAACAAACAAATAAATAAATAAATAAATAAATAAATAAATAAAGCGGTTCTCAAAATTTCCCACGATGATAAATGCCGCATTTTCCAGGGACAAGTAGAAACCATTGATCATATCGTCACAGCGTGTTCAATTCTAGAGAATACCGAATACATGCAAAGACACGACAGGGTGTGTAGTTCCTCCACTGGCAGATCTGTACCGCCTTCGAAGTTCCAAATACATTCCCCTAGTGGTACGAACCCTCACCAAAACCGGTGATGTCTGTTGGTCTGTGTCCAATATTGTACGACCAACAAATTCAAACTGATCTCACGATAGCGGCAAACAAACCGGTTATTGTTATCCGCGATTTGGGGAAAAACTCGTGTCTACTTGTAGATGTTGCTGTGCCTTGTGATCAAAACGTCGTAACAGAGGAGGCAGAGAAACGTCTTAAATACAAGAGTTTTGAAATCAAGATTAGCCGAATGTGGGGCGTAAATGCAAGGATTGTCCCGATAATTACAGTTGTCGACAAGGTCTCCTTCACAAGAAATCTGATGAATAGGGCCCGGATAATTATGTAATTACGTGTTTCCGTAAGTTGACTCTATCAAGTAAAAATCGCGATATATTTACGTTTCATGTCGATTAGTGCCTAAAACCGATGACTTTTTAGTACATATATTTACATATTTTACCCGAATGTACATATATTTACATATTTTACACAAAAGTACATATTTTTAAATATTTATTAATAGTTTTCGTTTTTCTGTATTCTTTTTGAATAATTCTTCATTCATCCTACATGTTTTGACAAGGAATAACCAAGACAAACAATTCAGCATTGTCAAACAATTTTTCTGCAGTCTCCTCTCTAAATTGGCGATATTGCATTGTGTAAAAATGTTGATATTGCCGCACGCAGAATCCTAAGGGGAGGCGTTGTTACACTTCAAAGCTTCCGGTGTGAAGATGTCAGCGCGAGTAAAGCAGAGAACAAAATACTACTCAGAAAGAATTTTGCGTATGAAAATTGTACGTCTAGCAAGCGATAACTCACGCCCACAACGTATTTTTTCAGAGGTCTCCTTTGAATACCCTTCGCCAAAAATTACACGCACCTATGCATCTCAGAAAGCGCCATTGACAGTTTTCTTTCCCCGTTTGTTGCACTAGAGCCTAAACCCTTGTTTGTAACGTATCTGTGAAGTGAAAATCTAAAGTAAAATCATGATGTGGCACTGCAGCTCTTGGATAAGAAAATGATAGAAAATAATTCACGGCGATTGGCTTAAACCTTGTGGTAACGCAGACTGGGAATTTGCCACATGCAAAGGTTGGTTTATCTTTTCAGGGAAGTCTAACAATAGCGTCTGGGGTAAGAACATTTTTAAAGAAAGCGGAATTTGTGTTGAGTTAATTGATTAAATATCAACCAGCATTGTTTTTATTCCCTAATCCGTGAATAACATTGAACAGAGACATGTTGGAACAAAGTTTAAATATACACCAGTAACTTAATGTAATGTAGAACACTTAGTCGGTACAAGGCACTCGAACAAATAATAGGAAAAATTTCATCCCAATAGAGTAATTGACTAAACTCGTGTGCATGCTTGCGGATGAGCCGTTCCGTCTCTCACGGGTAGGCCACTTCTCGTGTACCAATGGAGACAAACGAGGTGTCATTCGACGCGTCTCGGACTCCTGATGGGGAACTGATAATTTTGTTTCCAGATAGGGCCATAAAATCCTAAGAAATTTCCAAAAACGTGTTTTTTTCGTGTTTTGGCGCTGTGATCTTGGTAAGTATGCCGGGAACTTAATCAACGCCACCTAACTAGATGTAGGTGGCGCTGATTAAACTCCAGTACTAATACCGACGAAGAGAAAGTTAGTCGTGGACGACGAAGAAGACGACGGAGACGATGTAGAAAAGGGAGATGACGAAGAAGAAGGAGACGACGAAGAAGAAGACGACGACGACGAAGAAGACAAAGAAGATGAAGACGACGAAGATGAAGAAAGAAAGAAAACCAAGTCAAACAACCGAAGTAGTTTGAAGCGTCGGCGACGTCACATTCAGCTAGTTTCTAAGTATTTGAAACAAATACTTGTTTCTCATTATTACGGAGATCATTGTAAATAACAGAATTGTGAGTAGTATTATGTTTTAATTTTCTTCTTTACGAGTATATCAAGTCTACAGATCAACATTTAAGCAAAAGTGTTTTATTAAAACGAATTTATATGACAATTAAAGTGTTACATATTTCTTACTTTTTAGTACATATTTCAGTTCATTATAATACATATATATGTACATATTTTTCTAATTCTTAGTACATACTTATCCGGGCTCTACTGGTAAGTGAAACTAGTACCTGTTTTTCATACTGATTTCTGATATGTATTCAGAATTTATCCATCAGGGCACCGCTTTTTGCGACAGCTACTTTTTAAAATATTATTTTAACATTCTCTTTAACCTGTCATAGGAACCTTTACCTTGCAAGCAGCGATTTTTATTCAATCTTTATCTTAACAAATTACATGTAATTTCATACTGAAATACAAACAGGTACTACTATGCAGATTCATTCATATTTTACATCCTCAGACCAGTTTATTTGGAATTGAGATGTGTCAGTATTGCGGTGTCTATGAGCTTGTTAGCACTAATATCACTAGTGATATATTTCCTTTCTTTGTGTTTAGAAGTGTTCTGTGTAAGCGTCGTTTTAGTGTTTTGCATTTTCATTATGACAATAACGTGTATAAAATATCCAGATAATTTCTATTTTACTTGTGACGAGATGATTTGAAAGACTCAGAGGAGAAATTTAAGTCGCTTGAGAAAGTGTCATCAACCATTACTTTAACTGTAAAGTTCGTGATTTTGAAAAGATTTGAGCCCCAAAATATATGTTATGTGAGTTACGATTGTTGTCTCAATAGAAAATGGTACACATCATATGTCTTTAACAATTCCTATGATTTGGAGAAAACTTAAGTATTATCTAAGTAATTGTTATTTCTGTTTCACTAATATTAAATAAATCTCGTATCCCAAACCAGAAACATGTATCACATGTCCATTTAGTGATTCCTGAAAATTATGTATACCTCCATTGCGTGTTAAATTAGGAGGAATTGAAAAAATTCGTAAAAGATATGGATAATCTTCCTGATAGATTATTTTACTTGAAATCAAAGTTTCCCAAAGAAATTAATGCTAAGTTGGAAAAAGGTACCTTTTTAGGACAACAAATGCGGTCATTAACAGCTGATGAACATTTTGAAGAACAGTTAAATCTACTGGAAAAAGCTGCCTGACAGTCTTTCAAAAATTTATATTGCAATTTCTTTGGAAACTATAAAGCGAAAAAAAACTATGGGACATAGTGGCTGATCTTCTGCATTCTTTTAAAGCCATGGGATGTAACATGCTTTGAAAATTCACTTCCTAGACTCTGACTTCGACTTCCTCCCGAAAAATCTTGGGGACTATCAGCGATGAGCGTGGTGGGCGTTTTCATCAGTAAATTTCTACAATGGAAAGTAGGTACTAATGCAACTGTAGTTCTAATATACTGACTGACTACTGTTGAACCAAGAAGATCCCCGAAAATCATCATTACTACTTTCTAGGTACAGAATGAGTCATCAGAATGTAAGTCAGGAAGAGTTGGATAGCTAGTTACCGATTTTATTAAAATTATAAAAAGTTCAAATTAATATGACACAAAACTCCTGTCTAATGAAGTAAACTGAAATGATATTTGAATTCAGTGTGAAAAATATTTCTAGAATCTGTTATTTTTCATTCTTGTGAAAGAAAAAGTTTATTTTTGTAGACCAGTGTTATCGGAGCTCTGGGATTTGTTTCGCAAACTTTGTGTAAAAACTGGTCTAAACACCCAGGCAATTCAAAAAACTAGGAAGAACAAGAATGTGCTTTATATGGAACAGCCCATATTTTGCGCAAAGTATTGTAGAGGCACCGATAGTTCCTAGATCTACTCCTTAGGAAGCTGGTTTGCAACCCGGATTAGACTTTATAATCAACCGACTCATAACATTTCTACTCGAGAATTAGAGCAATAATAATAATAATAATAATAATAATAATAATAATAATAATAATAATAATAAAAATTTTAGATTAACAGGGGTATTTTTCAAGAAGATTCACTATCCCCTCTGCTGTTTTCCATTAGTTTGATCCCACTATCTAGACAGGTTGTCGCAAGCTGATTTGGATACAAGCTCCATGGTGATGAAGGACCAGTATCACATTTGTGTTACATGGATGATCTTAAAGTGTTTGCTAAGAATGAAGCGATTCTCTCCCAAATGCTGTCGGTCGTGAATGACTTTAGCAATGACATCTTGCATGAAGTTTGGTCTTGACAAGTGTGCAAAAGCCAACTTAAAAAGAGGCAAAATTACCACGTCAGAGAACATTGAAGTTGATAGACACACTGTGATTCAAGATCTTGAGCCAGGTAAAACTTACAAATATCTGGGCATTGAAGACTGTGAGACCATCTCGAACGACACAATGAAAGAGAGAATTCGCAGGGAGTATTATAGAAGAGTGAGACTTGTCCTGCAGTCCGCTCTACACTCAAGGAATAAAATATCAGCAATAGGTAGTTTGGCGGTGCCTGTAGCCGAATACAGTTTCGGACTAGTAGACTGGACTGAGCAGGAAATTCGCATCATGGATCGAAAAACCAGAAAACTGCTCACAATGCATCACGTTTCCCATCCCCGAGCTGATGTACATAGACTTTATGTGTCTCGTAAGGAAGGAGGAAGAGGCCTGAGACAAATTGAAGCCCTCCTGGCACAATGCAATAACCGGGATGGGAAGGTATGTAGTCAGTCATCAAGATGACCCACTAATGAGGCAGGTCATGAAATCTGACCGAAGAATGGGAAACAGAGGCATTGTAAGTGTAGCAAGAAGCATTGCGAACAAGACTATGCAAGACACCCAGAATGACAGAGACACTAAACATCTGATGCTACTTAACATGAAATTGGAGACACAAAACATGTTAAAGAAATCGTGGAGAGACAAACCCACTCCACGGACAATATTTGAAACGAATAGACAAGGTGCAAATCAATAAAGATCAATCATTTATGTGGCTTAAAAGAGGAAGAATGAAGCCAGAATCAGAAGCACTTGTAATACCTGCCAAGATCAGGCCTTGAGAACACGATATTATGATAAGCGGTTCTCAAATTTCCCAAGATGATAAATGCCGCATTTGTCAAGAACACGTAGAAACCATTGATCATATTGTCTCAGCTTGTCCAATCCTAGCAAAGACCGAATACTTGAAAAGACACGACAGGGTGTGTAGCTACCTCCACTGGCAGATCTGTACCGCCCTCGAAGTTCCGAACACATGCCCCAAGTGGTACGAAAACTCACCGAAACCGGTGACGTCTGTTGGATTGTGTACGATATTGTACGACCAACAAATTCAACAACCAACAAATTCAAACTGATTGCACGATAGCGGCCAACAAGCCGGATATAGTTATCCGGAATTTGGAGAAAATAATCGTGTTTACTTGTCGATGTTGCTGTACCTTGCGATCAAAACGTCGTTACCAAGGAGGCAGAGAAACGTCTTAAATACAAGAGTTTGAAAATCGAGATCAGCCGAATGTGGGGCTTGAAAGCACAGGTCCTCCCGATAGTTATCGGAGCTCTGGGATTTGTTCCGCAAAATTTGTGTAAGAACTTGTCTAAACTCCCAGGTAATTCAAAAGACTGGGAAGTGCAAGAAATAGCTTTATTTGGAACAGCCCACATTTTGCGCAAAGTATTGTAGAGGCCACCGACAGTCCCTAGATCTACTCCTTAGGTAGCTGGTTGCAACCTGGAGTAGATTTTATATTCAGCCGATACATAACATCCTTAGTCGGGATTTAGAGGAATAATAATAATAATAATAATAATAATAATAATAATAATAATAATAATAATAATTCACAGCTATGACAAAGTTTCTCGCGTCCGTGGTCGACCACACGTGTTCCCTGGGTAACGCTAAGTGAGCAACAGTGATTCGCCTCCTACGCGCTCGAGCATTGTGAACGTGCGAACCCCCATTCCCTGAAGGAAACTGCACGTCTATACTGGTCAGCGCGTCACCAAATGGCTAACATGTCAAGGGTGGGTGTTGGAAATTGAACAAACAGTAATAATACAAGACAAAAGGAGAGAGATTTAAAGATCACTTTGGTTTTAATGTGCTGTTGTTGTAATTTTTGTTGGATTAAATATTAGTGTAAATGAAACTTGGGAAAATTAAAGTGTTTATATTACATAGGTACTACCAACCCTTCATAATCATAAAGTGTTTATTTTGTCTTTCGGCTAGTAGAAAGATTATATGAAAGACTTGAACTGTTGCGGTAAAATGAACATGCCCAAATACTGAAAAGACTTTACAATGATGCCATGTTTATAAGATTATTTGGGTTTTGTTTGTGTATAAATAATTTTAGTTTTGTTTACGGTGTTCTTACTCTACTGTATTACATTTGATGACCTCAGATGTTATTGATTTACGTAACTGAATTCATTTTATATAAATTTCCCTATGTTCATCTTATTTGTCTTTAGTGTGAAACGAGATATAAGTAAGAAGGGAACATAATCTTAAATGACTAGAATTAAACCAACAGATATTCCTAACTTCTCGCTTGTATGTTGGTGTGCTTCGAGCACTGAACCCTCAAACAATCCACTCCCTAGATTAAGGTTCCAACAGGTACTCATGGTTGTTGTAACCCTGAATAATATAAAATTTGATCAATGGCTAGCTTGATCAGTGGCAGGATAAATAAAATAATTTCAACATAATCACATCAGAATTCGTTAAAATTGAAATTCGATTACATGGCTTCCTCGTGGCCAACTTTCCTGCCTGTTCCAATAGCTCATATATCTCCGCATACAAGTGATTCAAAATTTCCTTCGGATCTTTGAAAGGGGGTTGTATATACTAAGTCGTGGGTAAAACCCTGTTTTTGAAGAATTGCAAACATTCCCGACAGCGAAGAAAATTGACGCCCCCATGGCAACAAAGCTTTTGATACACACGTTTTGAAGCCATCGTCTCTTAGGGGTCATCCGTAAATTACGTAACGCAATTTATTTTCTCAGAATTGACATATTAGATAACAAGTCTCGCCTCGCGAGTGCGAGCCAACCACCTGTACACTCTGCACGAAGAGTCAATTTGAAAGCAGTGGATGGTACCATGGCAATTAAAAACGCTTACCTTTTTGCCATTTTGAGAGGAATCGTCATTTAGACGCGGAGGTGAAATCGGGATATTTGGATTTTATTTCTTGAAAATCCATGAGAAATATGCTACGTTGCTAATGCAGACTTAAAATATCTTTTTTAATGTACTGAGGGAACTTGTTGATTTGGGAAGGTTCGGTAATCTGAAGCCTCTTAGAGTCGGAGATGTTTCCAAAGGCGAGCAGGATTGAGAAGAGGTTTCACAAGAACAAACAGTTCAAAGACAAGCTTTTGTAACTAAGTGTAGCAACAAATACCACGAAAATGGGGTAAGGGTGGTCCGAATATGTATCATTTAATTTTCAATAACTGTAGAAAAGGATTGCTGGCGGGAGGGCTGACAATTTTGCATCATTGAAACCAATCTATCTGTTTTATCGACTCAGAGATGATTCTCCAGCATTAGCCAAGAAGTATTGGATGCTGATCGTGTGATAGAGATCTATGCTGTCACGAATACCAGCATTATGGATGGTACACAAACGCCGGAGCACCAACGAAGATGCTGATCCATACATAATGCTGCCACAATCCATCACTAAGTGCATGAGAGTGCCGCAAGAAGTATTCGCGGTCTGCATTCTATGCGCTACCTCTCAACAACATTTATCAACTTCTTCGATATCACAGCTTCACAATACGAGTGTGTTTTTTTTTCTTTTGTTTTCTTCTTTTTTTCACTTTCCGCTACAAAATCACAATACTTTTTCTTCACTACACGAGCACATATTAGGTGAGAAAGTAAATTGCAAAAATGGATTTTCATCACTTGGCCTTGAAAGGGCTCAATTGTTGAAGGGCAATTTAGTGTTGAAGGGCGGTAAACTCCTGCCATTTACCTACCATATGTTGAAATATCAAATGAATTGAGACATGACAAAACTCAAATACCACCTTCAAAAATTTGTTCGGAGTGTAATTGAACGTGAACGAAAACAGAAACAATCATCGGTAAAGCAACAACTTTAAGAAAAGAAAAATAGCTGTTTCCATAGATTTTGATGTTCTAACTCCTTGTTGGGAATATGAAAATGCTTCGTTTTTCCAGAGAAAAGGTTGAAAAAACTGATAAAAGATGAATTGGTCCATAATTTTGTATTTCATTGTTTTTGCATTTTTTAAAAAGTGGTCTAACTTTTGCTGTTTTGAAAAATATGGAAACATTCCTGCGCATTAAACTGAAACCAGATGCGTCTTCTTCGGGTAGGTACGGTATGCAGTGAATAAAATGAATTACTTCGATACATTTCACGCATAATACAATTAAACCAGTTAGTTCTCGTAAATAATACTGGTCGACAGTGATTTTGTTAAATGGCTAACTCTAGCTGTTTCTTACGTGCTTAGCTAAGCTAAAGCCGAATTACAACCACACAAATTGTCCATCAGGTTCAGTTTTCGTGGAATTGCACACATACTAAACCTATATATATTTCGCAGATAGCCACGTGTCGTTTATGCCGAAACGCTAGTTCTTTGCAGGTTTCTTTCAAGAGGGTGTTCGCCAACTATGTATGATATTGTAGATTCCACTCAAGACGTGAGATAAATGCCTGACCTGTCAAATCAGTTGAGCAACATTGGGCATTTAGAAGGGAATTGTAGTCATCCACGTAAACGATGGGCCGTCTCGACTAAACTGTTTTACTCTTCAATTCCGATTTTCAACATATATTTTTTTTTCCGCTGGGGGCAGATTTGCATATCTTATTCTGCTACCCCATTTAGTAAAGGTTTTCTGGAGAGAACATTTACACACAATATGCTCAAACTAAACCTGAGGCGAAGAGACGCTACACACTGACATACTTTAGAAAGTGTTTTTTTTTTTTCATTTCAAACAATGTGCTCAAGTTCAACAGGTGCTCCTTGCTATATTTTTATCTAAGCCAGTCTTGGTAAATAATCTCTAATTGCTTATGACACTGAAAGTTAAAACAATTTGGGGTCTTATCCCTTATCGTAACGAGTCGACCACGACGTTGAGAGATCGGTGAACGAAAGCGAAGGACGAGTGGCGAGAGCGAGGGCATTCTGTTTAGGTATCCACAGTATCTACATGGTTCGAACGCCCATGGCAATCTATTTACGTAGTTCGCACACGTATTATAACAACGAATTATACGTTGCGTAGGCTCAAGGATGTTCTATATTAATCGCGTACGCCTAATGCCGGAACTTCGTCACCAAACGTCGATGCGTGTAACAAAGCGTCTAAATGACAAGTTAAAATGGTGGTGTCGTTCGTTATGTTCTGGCGGAAGAGAACTGATTCTGTCTCGTTCGTTACGATAAGGGACAGCCTTAATATGGATGATAACACTGATTGGTAGCAAAGTTATTGATTTTTTTAATAATTCTTAATAAACTTACAAATTTCTGTTTTTTTGTACATGAATACTTGCTGAATACCTTAATCAATTATGCTACTGAAATAATACAACTTATCGCAATTTTGTGATATTAATGTATGATAAAAAGATTTTGATAACAATTACAAATATCTCAAGCTCTTCAGTATAATTTACATTGTTTTTCCAGGAATGATTATCAAAACAGGCAGTTTCAAAATAAATTATATATAATACTTTTAAGAAAAAAACCTGATTCTATAAAAATAATATTAAAAAGTAAATTCATTTTTATCAAAAGTAAATGAAATTGTTGCAAACTAAATGAACGATTTGACATTCCTCCCCCCCCCCCCATGCCAGACATTTTCAAAAGCAGCAAAATCTTGTCAAGAAAATGCTTTCTCATAATAATATCACATTTTGTATGAAACAAACTTGACAAACCAAAGAACTTTTCCTGATTTTTTAGAAAACAACGTTGAAATTTTCATTTTGTGAATAAATGGAGAAAACAAGTCGTTTATGCCACATTGAAAAAGGGGGACTAGAAATAACTAATTCAACACAATCCTGCACAATATTAAAAGTTTTTAATAATTAACTACATTTTTGTAATTACTTTTATATATTACAAAAGAAGAGTGAGATGTTCCCAGAAAAATAAAAATGAAGTATGAAAATGATGATGAATCTGAAATGCAACTCTTAATTTTCAGATCAAACCAGAAATATGACAAATATGGCAGAAGTGACAGAAAGAAAAAGAAAGGAAGAGCATCACCAACAACAAGATTCAGTTTCCTAAACAAATCGTAAATATTCTTATATTTAAACAGACCCCCAGAAATAAAAACCTCTGTTTTGAAATACTAGTTTCTCAAGCTTCGTTTTTTTTATTGAATGTCTTGTCCTTTGCCTTTCTTTTTCAACGAACTAATCCATCTTTATAAATGTATTTTGACTTAGAAGATTTCACCCAAAGTCATTATTCAACTTGTGAAATTACTCCATAAATACAATTTTACATATTATTTAAAAGACATTTTTAAAATGAAAACAATATAATATAAAATAAATTAATGAAAGTAAAATATTTGATAAACACACAGACATTGCCTGCAAACTTTATATAAAAAGAAGAATCTAAAAAATGAATTTACTTATCATTTTATACCTCCAAGTAATTCTGAAACAATGTGTACAATTATTTTTGTTTGTTTAATTACAAATTCCACCTACAGACAATTTTCCAATTAAAACCTTTTTCTTCTCCACACCCTTAACACTCATTATTTTCCACATATCCTCCTTCACAGATTTAATACATTTTTGTACATGTTTAATGTTTTATTCACCATTATATCAATATATTAACACAAACATCAAGTTTCTATTTCCTTTTATTTTGCCACCACAATACACACATGGCTCTTCCTTGATAACCAAAACTCAATTTACACATTTAGTTTTCAAAAAGTATGAGATATACACCTAAAACTACTGAGAAAATTAGCAATTAAAGATTAATGGAAGTTGCCCGGGAAGAAATAAAAAATAATTTTTCAAATGAAAGGGTGAATTATCTCTTCATAATATGATTTATGGAATGTAATGGATTATGTTTCTCTCCATCCCATTTTAGGCAAAGACTTCATGTGATTACACAGTGGCTCGTGCTAAGTAGTTTTAGTTCAAGAAAGGTGACCAATTTTTTTACAATGAAAAGAAGGATGAAAAAATTTAAGAAAAATGTACAATGTAAATAAATGAAACATTTCATTAATTCAAACAAAAATGCATTAATTGTGCTTAGATATCTTTTAATGATTTAATTAAATTAGTATTTTTCCACTAAATTAATATTTTTATCAATATATCATTTTCTATCGATATATTGGAAATTTCAGAGCAAGAAATAACCTTTGTTTTAGATTTTACTGTAAGTGCTGCAGCTAAAGTGTCAACATTCAATCATAATTTCTCACTTGATTAACTACATTAACACAATAATTTTAAAACATCAAAGACAAGGACAGATAAAAGGACACATTTCAAGAAAGGACAGAACCTACAAAAGGAGGACTATCTTCCCTAAAGGAATACGATTGGTCAATTTAGTATAAGAAGTTCTTCCAAAACCGTGAACTCAAGAAAACATGTAACAGAGTAAGAAATATTTCTTATATTTCAATTCTGAAGTTTAATTGTAAGTATTTCAAATTCAATTAATAATAAAAATAATACGATAAGAAAAATCATAGAATAAAAGATACGGATATCAAAGAAATCTTTATGAAGAGGATTCAAATTTAGAATGATGAACAAATGTTTGTTTTAACTAATACAGCAGCAATTATTTTTTTTTTCCATTCTTGTAATATAAAGACAAGTATTTTTTTTCTGAATTTAATAGCAATGTCCCAAATAACAGAAACCATTTTTTTTTGTTATTACTTCTAATGATTCCAATTTTATATTTTTGTCAATGTAATGGAACTTCATACTTTTGACACTTTTCTATTTCATGATAAAAACAATATGATGTGAAATCTCTGGAAAACAACTATCAGTGTAATAGAAGAATCAATAACTTAACACCATATAAATACCTGCCATGCATATATCCACTAAATAACCACAATTATTTTCTGTCTAATGTGTTATGGAAAAATTGCTTAGTGGTCTTAAGTTAATGAAGCACCTTTAATGGACTATTTCCAGACTACTTAGTCTGGAAATAGTCTTATATCTGTAAATAGTCTTATATCTGTAAATAGTCTTAGATCTGGAAATAGTCTTAGATCTGGAAATAGTCTTAGATCTGGAAAGTCTTAGATCTTAATAGTCTGGAAATCTACTTAGATTAAGCATGAAATTTTTAAATTAATACAGTGCAAACAAATGAAGGTAATGTTTCTACAATTGATTGAAATACAATTTTTAACTTTTAATGGAGAAATATTAATTTTATTATTTTAATTTGCAAGAATTAAGTCAATGGTCAGATGGTTGGAAGCTACTTCAGGCTTGGCAATTTTCATCTTAGATGGCACTGAAAGCTGTAAACAATCTTTCTAGATTATGAATGGAAAAATTAAGTTCAACAACAGAAATTAAAATACAACTTTTACACTCATTAGCCTCTACATTCACACAATTGGAGAATGCTTGGACAAAATAATATGGAAGGAGAATAATGTAACATGAAATGTGTATTAAAAGTGAAGTGTATGTAGTGTATGAAGCATTTCAAGTAAATAATGGTCACAGACATTTCACATTTCACTGGGAAAGGCTGTGTGATTCTATGGCTTTACACAAAATAAGTGACCCAAGCCGTAACATGAAAGTGAATTATAACTGCCATTGATAGTCAGTTCTTGAAATCACTTGGAATACTGACATAGCTGTGCTCTCTCCTTTATAGAGGCCAATAATCTCAATTTCGCTTAAATATTAGATGCCATTATTTATACTTGGATACCTCAAATAAAAGCAGTACTAATACTTGATTAACTACAACCATTATGAAAAGAAGTTAAAAGGAAAGAAAACCAAGGAAAAAATTGTAAAACAAACTAGAAAGAAAACCTTTGGGAAAGACTTAGACTGCAGTGGAAAATATACAGAAAGGATAGTGTGAAGATAGGGAAGATCTGAAAAATGTTAAAACAATAGCAGTGATTACTAACATTACAAATGAGGATGTTTAACAAGAAATCCTAACATTTAACCTTACAAAATGAAGGAGAAAGGAAATAATAATAGGATGAAGGACGATGAAAAATGATAAGGTAATAATGAAGCTGAGACAAAGAGAAATAATAAGAACATTGTTGAGCAAATCAATTATTGCAATCGAATATTCCCATCATAATTAATAAGCATAAAAGGGATATCAACCACAATATTTTTAATGTTATTTTATTTTAAAAATGTTCTATTCAGACATGTTCCATCCAATCCAGACATGTTTTGGGAACAATATTTGTCTTCATCAGTGGCACCAAGTATTTGGATTCAGCACAAAGAGTGAAAAAATGAAATCATCTTGGCTCTATCTTGTGTTGCACTGCCTCTTCATAATAAACTCTGCCTTTTTAAAATCAAAAGTGATATTTTAGATTCAAATTATTCAGAATACTTTTTTTTTTTACTATAACAAATTGTAAGTATGATCTAAAATATTACTTATTTGATTTTCATATAAAAACCTAAGTTGCATATCACTGTTGTTCTGATGTGTACCGATAAAGTGTAAATAAATACTCCAACAATTATGTGTATGTATTCTGACAATTGTGTAAAAATCTTAATGTAATTTTATCATTATCAGCTATTACTAAATTTCAATTACAATAAATTTTTTGAAATGGTATACAAATAATAGAAGTTCATGATAATAAAAGAGATAGCATTTAATATATTTTATTGCATGACAAAGAAAATAATCTAATATTGTTTTGACTTTATGTCACTTACCAGCCAGAAACAAGTTAAACATAGTATATTATTTTGTTATTTAAGGTCGCATCAACTATAAGGTCATTAGTGACCACTATTGTATTTAATGTTATGGTATGAGGATGACACAATATGTTGATGATGGGGGGAAAAGGACAAACACATACAACCATGCTTGAGGTAGGACTCGAACCTGCGACCCCTCAGTCCGAGATCACTATGGCACTACTGCTTTAGCGATCTCATCCATGGGGCTGACTAACATTAATTTGTCACACTATTTAAATATGGTATTGTATGTATTGGGTGAGGAATTGTATTTGACGAAGTATTAGGGAATATGCTTGGACAAGAACAGAAAGACATTGATAATAATATAAATAAATTTTATGGAACTAACGTGACAGTTAAAAGACATGAATAAACACAAGGCTCAAAATACACTACATAAAATAATAGAATAATAGCCATACTGATATCAATGAATGGGTCAGAAATATGGACATTAAGAGAAAAGATAAACAACTATTAGAAACAGCAGAAATGAGATTTTGAGGTATCTGCTAGGAATAACAAAGAGAGATATACAAAGAAATTAAGGCAATAGAAATAAATTAAAAGTCAAAAACACAATAATGGAAATAAAAAAGGGTCAAACCAGATGGCTGACACATAAAAGGATGAACAGGAGAAGATTCCCAAGAATAATTTCTACAGTACAGACCAAAAATAAGAAGAAATACATGAAGATCCAAATCGAAAATGGGAGAAGCACAAACTCCTAATAGTCTAAACTACCAGATCTACTGCTAGCACAAATGCAATAGATCTGGAAGCTCAACCCTAGTCCCTCTCATGATGATGGTGACCATGTACTGAATGAAAAATGAAATTAAGGTGATGATTGTCAGATGAAAAGAACAAGACCAGAAATGTCAAAAACTTTATGCAAAGAGTATTTTTACAAATATTAAGTATGCACCAGTGAGGAATTCTGATATTTCTATTGTGTTCTTCTTACAGATAATTGTCTTAAATCAATTCTTAACTTGGTAATAAATGAAGAGAGGAATTAAATCAAAGTCTATTTAATGTGTTCCATTCAAATTTTAAAAAAAGAAATAAATAGAAAAACCAAATAACCAGAAGAAATATACTAAACCAATAATGAGTTTGCTTAGGACTATTTATATAATTGTAAGTTACAGATTGATTTTGTGTAATATAAAACTTGTAATCAATACTAATTTCTTAAGTATTTATATTTCTTTTTCTTTCTTCTTCTTCTTTTTCTGGATACTTGTTATAGATCTTTTAAGTTAAGTTTCAAGATTTTAAGGTAATGACTTGTGTTTTAACACCATTCAGATTTCAGCATGTCAATAATATTACTAGGAGTCACTATGAAGAAAAAAATAATGGAAGTGACATGAGGCCCATAGTTTTACATTTCTGATAATATACCATTTTTGGAACATATCAAAAGCTCTTAAACTAGTATACTTTTATATTAAACATATTATTATTATTCACAGATGTCTCTGAATTTGGAAAATGTATTTAATGTGTGTATGTATTTTATACCATTTTCAATCATCTCAGAATTTCTAAAAACCATTAAGTTAAATGATGAAAGAACTCACCATAATAATCCTCTAATCTTATTTTGTCGTGGATTACTTACTTCAAATTAATTTCATGTGTGATGTATATGCAAATAAAACATTAAAAACAGCAGATGGTTATGCTGCTTACACTTACTTGTTTCATTAAGGTTGTATCTGAAGTCCCAACTCTGTATTTAGAACTTCTTTCATTATTTATAATATCAGATGAGACATACAGGCATGAACTTATGATGCATGCACATAAAAATACTTAGGTTCACAAAGTAAATTCGGTTTGGTCCAGGTTTATTTATGACAAGCCCTTGACATCAAATTTTTTTCATAGGATGTTACATTAAAAAATTTTTTTTTTAAATGAGAAAAATGCTTAATTCTGTCTCTTTACATTTCTTTGTTTATTTACATTCTTTTTCCTCACGTTTCAAGACCCAGTAATTGGCTTCCAACAATTTATAAATTTATGTCATATCTATGCCCATCTATCTGTCTATAGATATAGATAAAAAGATCAGTAACTTTCTCAACAATTGTAATAAAAAAAAATAATCTATTAGTACTGATGTTTCAAAAATACACTGATGAAATGAAGAATGCAGCTGTTTACATGTAATATTACACTATTGCATCTCAGTTTTTAAGATCTATTCATTTTAAAAGGAGAAAAGAAGAAAAAAAAAAAAAAAGAAAATAGTAATAATAAGGGTGAAAGTTATTTTGTTTATACCAGCAAGTTCTTCTGTAAATTTTTGGTTAATACAATAACCATGGTTTTGGTTAAAAATAACATTTCATAGTCCACACAAAAACTAATATGTAATGTCAAGAATAAACTTTAGAACTTTATTTTCAGTTAAAATATTTGTAGTCCAAGTGAGACATTTTGTGAAATTATTCACAATTTTTGCACAGTAAAAATGATCAGATATTTTAGGCTCATGGATTAGGTGAATAATTGTAATTTTGAATATGGAAAAAACATACCATTGATACAACTGCAATGGGTTGTAAAAAACAAGGTTGTTAAAAAACAATTTACTATTAAAAGCCATCTACAGATATTTTGAAAATTTATGCAGTATAAAACACATTTATGCACTGAAGTGGGGAGGGGGCTCTTGGGATTTAAGCCACCTGCCTTCCAGAAACCACTGTTACATATTCAAAAATATAGTATTTATTAATTTTCTATTGTAGCAAAAGTCATTCAGTATATCAGTTGTTATCATTATAAATATTCCCAATAAGTCAAGAAATAAAAATACGTTTTATATTCATCATAAATGAAAACTTCTTTATAAGGTAACACCAAGTCCACTGAACACTATACCTGTAGCTCCCCCCCTCCACTGTGAAAAATCCAGATGTGCTTCTGATAATAATAATTAGATTTTTTGCCAACTAAAGTTTGGCAATCTGCACCAATTTTATAATCAGCAAGTTATAATGAACATTAAACAATCAACTCAATTTTTTAAGCTGTAAGTTTATAGTTTAGGGATCATTGTCAGTTTAGCAAGTTTATAAGTTAGGTTACAGATTCTAATCTTTCAATAAACAACTATTTGTTTTTCATTAATTCACTGGATTAAAATAATATTTTTGTTATTTTTCTCGGTAAACACATAATTAGCTCATTAGCAACCAACCATCTAAACAAGGCTTTAAGAGCGTGTCCATAGCAACGGCCGTTTAAAATTCTTGAAAGTCTATTAAAAATATTTTAGCGGACTCTCAGGTTTAGATTTTACCAGTGTTCACAAATCTTTCGTTAAGTATGTCCCTTTTGTCCTACTTGGCCCTTGCCCTTTTTGTCCCATTTTGTTCACCATGTCCCATTAGTTTCCACTTTTCCAATCCAATTCAACTTCCACTACACATTTTTAGTAATTCTTTGAAATGTTATGAATGCCAATAAATAAAAGTAATTAACATCAGGCAACTTGATGTCTTATGTTAAATTTTTATGTGCTTTGAAGAAAAATAAATTTCTTACCTTTTCATGTCTGCTGATCATCACCTGCATCTTTCATCTTTTGCATGGATGATGGAGATTCACACACACAAAGATGACAAATTCTTGTTTAGATTATTTTGCAAAAGTGAATAGAAATTCATCAATTGATGGTAAAATGAGGTAGAGCTCATGCAGGAAAACGAAAATAAACCTAAAAATGAAACAAAGAAATCTTATTCAATGTGAGATCTAATATTTTTTGGTAAAAATTAAAATAATTTAAAATCAATAAGAAGATAGAAATCAAATCAAAATAAAACTTAAAAAATACTTAATATAATATTATTTCATCATTGTAAAAATCTGTAAACAAACATTGTTGGATGGGAGTGAGAAAATAATGTTGCTACAAAACACCAGAATTACTAAATTTGCTTTTACATAATTTATTCTGCTAGATTTTCTAGTGAAACGAGTCATTTGAATTAACGTAGGACTGCTGGTATTGTCCTAGGAGTCACTAACAACTGTAGCATACATCTTGTGCTACACATTTTGCAAAGGCCTTTGAGACCAATTATCATTCATCTGCAAATGCAGAGAACACTGAATTGCAAATCTATTACATCACAGTTCATTATGCTTTCTTGGCAATTGTAAACTGCTACTCAATGGCATCTTCTGGACAGGCTATTTAAAATAATTAAGCAAGTTTTAATCAACAATTCAGTTATATTACTGAATAGTGTATTCTGATAATTGATAACACTATTCCAAAAATTCCTGAGACCCACCCAGATTAAATTTAAAAAAGAATAATAATTGAATTAGAGGTATCAAAATATAAACTAACTATAATCACCATGGTCTAAAGTTTACAGTAGTAGGGATTTTGGATATGTTTGTAGAGTATCTAATGATACAGAGTTCTCTTAGTGCAAAGTCAATACATTTGGTAGAATAGAGTTAGTATTATAATCTTACTTCGAAGTTATTAACTATGGTAATGCTTAGACTGAGCTGGTCCAAATTTAGACACAAGGTAGAAGGTGTTGTAAGTTTTACTTCAGGTGACTTTAGGGTAGGTAGTGGAGGCTGAGAAAATGAATCTCCAACATTGCTGTCATTTTCACAGGAACTGCCTTTCGTGCTGCTGGTATTTGTGCTGAACCCAAACACATATGGTCAGGCAATAAATTCTTTCTAATTATTTTAGACTTTCTGAGCTATTGTGTCAGTGATGTAAGAATAATTTTTTTCAGAAATTAAGCCATAAATTGAACTATTATTGAAAAAAAATTCAGTGTTCATTAAATCACAGTTATATTAGTTCAGAAGTCTATCACTGAAAAGGTTGAAATAATTTTTTGCAGGTGCATCATGATCTTGAAACAAAAGAAGACTCTGACACTGAAAATTATTTAATGTAGTCAACCTTCCTCTAATATCCAACAACACACAGTTAATATCCGTTTCAGAATTTCAGTCTGTTGTCTGCATGATGTTCGATGAAAGGAAAGGTAATACCACATTTTTATCTTAAAAAATTAGCATTTGGACCAGCACAGCACTAGGACAGTCACTCTGCAATGTACATTTGAAGAAGGCTCGAAGGTATGAAGTGCACAGTCACCAGACTTCACAACACTAGCACAATATATCAATATTGAATTTAACTAGAGTAAAAATGTATAACTATCTCATATCATAGGCCTTTTTGATTTCATCAAGTACTTTCTTCTTTATGTATGTATTTATATATATACAATACAATAACAATATTGTCAACACTGGGCAAATTTGGCAAATTAACATTAAATTACAGAAAATCAGTATTATTATCAACTCAGCCCAATATGCTATGACGATCATTACTTCATTAGTATACAACAATAATTTACATCTCATATTTAATACATACATACTAGATGAACTGTTTCTCACAGAATGTTTTAATTTTTACATGTATTGCTCCCCATGTATAAAAAAAATTATTTTAATAATATTGTTTTAAAGAAATTCACCAGGACAATTGACATTTATTTGTGTTCACAAAAATCATACATTGATAAAGCAATGACCAAAGATGTATGGATGATAATTTCTGCAACATGCTTGTGAACATAATTAATAAACAAAATACTCTTCCATTTGGTGCTTGCAAATAATGTCAGCGATGCCGAAATTTGTTTTTATCACTAATCAGTAAATAAAAGTAATTTGATATTGAGTTGTTAAAATAAATTTCACTTTTTTTAGAGAAAATTATCATTAAATGTGAGTTTTTGAGAAATAATTTCAAATGCAAGATTTTTATTTCTCCCTCCCTTTCTTGCTTTCTTTTTCTCTCTCTTTCACTCTCTCTTTCTCCATAAAATAATCTTATTAATAGCAAAATTATCAGCCTTATTTGTTTAAAATGTGTTTACAGCATATTGTGAGAATAAAAATTTTTGCATTTATGGAAATGTGAATATTTACCATTTGTGTATATAACATGAAGGTGAAATGATTGTGTATTTTACATGTGGAAATGTGCTGATGCTTTTATGTACAATTTTTATTTGCAATATACGCATATATGAAAATAGATATGTGTACGTATGCACAAAAGTTTAAATGAATTAATACATACATGTATAAAACAAGCAACAGTGTCTATTTACAAATGTGCTTGTGTATCATTCCTTGCATTTACAAAGCCAAATATTTATTCAGTCCTTCTTTCAAATAGTAGTACTTTATGTAACTAACTGGTCTATAAAATTTTTTTTTTACTGCATACTCACGTTCTTCCTGTGTTTTCTGTATAAGACTATGTATTTTATTCTACCTAGTTAGTTACATAATCTATAAATTTAACAATAAATATTCATTATAACTCTCAATTTTATTGTAAAATTGTATAGGAATTAAAAAATCTGTTGTTTCAATTGTCTAGTCTGCTTGAAAGAGAAAAGCAACTGCGGATGATCATAAGCAAAAAAGTTATTCAGTTTTAATTACAAGCATATAATTATGTTCCAAGCAGTGGTTACATGTATCCAAAAGACAATGTAAAATAATATTTCTGATTGAAATAGTTCATCTAGTTTGTAGAATAAATGAGCTAATAGTAATAATGATAAACCTCTTGATCATATTTTCTCAACTAACACAAAACTAATCAAACAACCAACAATGATTAATTATTTTGGGACTCTTTTTCCATAGTTATCAACTGTGGATCATGCATTAACATTCAAAAATTCATTCTGAATCACATTCATTCGTTCACTCACACAATGACTTAACAATTTTTTTTGCTTAGGTTTGCTTCATAAGAACATTCTCTCAAGCAAGCGTAGCATGCTTTCAGTAGTTTTGTAAATATCTATGATGATTATTTCTTTAGAATATTTCACGTTACAAGATTGCTCACTTTTAATAAGTAAACAAATGTTATTGAGGTGTACTCTTGAAAATTTATATCTATAACAAATTCAATGAATCATTAACTGCAGTGGGGAAGGGCCCAGTCTTTTTTGCTTTCTGAATGAGCCTTACTGCCAGCATTGTTATGATTTATCACATCACTATGCTTTCTTGAAAGACTGCACACATGAAGCAGAATATCACCTCTTAAAGAAGCTCTATTGCAGTAAACATTTTGTCATTTTCTTTTGCTGTCTCTATAACTTTTAGCACTGCACTGTTTATCCACAAGATATTTTTATCTATTTAAATTTAATACTTTATATAACCACAGTGTAGTTATTATTATTGTTAAAGGAAAGAAAGTAACTCTGAGCATAAGACAAAATACAGTAAGACCATTTGTGAAATCCCTACTAAGTTGACAATGTCATCAGCATGAAGTTCTAAGTTGAACCATTGAAACATGGCTGGAACACTGTACACTTTTCTTAACCCTTTAACTGATGAATATTCAATGCAACTCTGCTTCTCTCTCTACGCTAAAGGCCAGGGACCAAAATGTAGCGGAGAGGTGCCACCAACACTCTAAGTGTTGCTAAACATTGAAACAATGGAGAATTTTTAAAGATTTTTATCTATACCACATACAGGCATAGCAATTAAAGGGTTATGGGAACAGAATAGAGAGATTTATTGAGCTATTCGCTCATAATCTCAACAGTAAATTCTTGTTTTTTTACCATTCTTCAACACGCAATAAAATGGGTGACTTTTGAATTTTATGATTGTACGAAATTGAGATATAAGAGACAAGAAGAATCAACAGTTATATTTTAAATTGACTAAAGTTTAGTTCTTCATTTACAGTACTTTTACTTTTACCCGACATAATTGACTAAACAAACACTCAGAAGGATCATCTTACACTCTTCCAATATTGTGTCAAAGTTGATCATTCTGCAATTTGCAGAGACAAGTCATTCCTTATAATTAACATATCATTGCTTCTCAAATTTGTATAATCACTACTTTATTGCAGACAAAATATTTTTTGATCTGAAAAGGCCACTATCCATATTGGAAACTTATACAATACTTGGGTAATAATAATAAGAAAATTCAATAATAATTATAAGGGTATTTATGACAAGTGTTGATGTGTATGAAAATGAATATTCTGTCAATTCCAATATGATTATAAATTTTTAGATTTATTTGATACATGTTTCTGTGTGTGTGTGTGTGTACTGTATATGTGTATATATGTAATGTGTCAAATATGTAATGTACATAACACATGTATGTATGCAGTATCAAATGTCATAAATAATTAAAGAAATATGAAGGATTGTATATATGGATGAATATTGTAAGTATGATTGAATGCATGGAATATTGTATTTTTTTTTCTGTGAACATGCACACTCACAAAGGTCACTATTTGGTTTGGGCAACATATTTTTCAGTAGTTTGTTAATCCCTAGTACATAACTCAGGGAATAATCTGTATTAATTTGGGTCCTGCATATATAATATTGTTTTTATGTCTGTAGGGAATGAATGCAAATAAGTAATATACACATGTATGTATGAATGTATGTATGTATTGTATATAGGTATGTATATGTGTGTATGTATGTTTGTATGTATTTATGCGTATGTATGTATGTATTTAAGGTGTGTGTGTGTGTGTGTGTGTGTGTGTGTGTGTGTGTGTGTGTATGTGTGTGTGCGCGCGCGTAGATCTCAAGAACAGCAGTGCTCTGATTGTTCGGTTGATAACTTAATTTTTAGCACTTCTCACCTGTGCCGAATTCGGGTTCCTATCATGGCACCGCTGTTTGGTCCACAAGTGTGAAATATCTCTCGAGTCTGTTTAACCTGCAGGTACTAAAACTCTCCAACCGCCAACAAGCTACTTCACGTTTCGTCGTCAAGTGTGCAGGCTTATACGACCTGCTCTCGGCGCCGTCGGCGCCGGTCGTCCATAGGACATCGTCACCAGGATTTCTAAACTTCGTACTATGATTATTATTGCATTAATCGGTAAACGAAGAATCCAATGCAAATGCGTAGGGGTCGTGGTCGGCTCGCGGGCGCAGACGGGCGGCAGCACCCGTGCCGCGCCGTCCTGCCGCGGCAGGCCCAGCCGCGCCCGAGGGCGTCAGCACACAGTTCAGCTCAGCACACGGTGGCCGGGTGCTCATCAGCTGCCCCTGTCGTCCGCCGACTCCTCTGAGTCGCGGTGCACCATCGCGTGTACGAGTTTGGCGTCGGCGGGCCGGCGGTCGGGCGGCCGCGGTAGCCGCCGCTCGGGCACGGGCGGGGGCACCTGCGCGGGCACGGGGGCCTGCGCGGGCGCGGGAACCTGCACCGTCGCGGGGCCCTGCGCGGGCACTGGGGCCTGCGCGGGAGCCTGCGGGGGCGCGGGAGCCTGCGCGGGCGCGGGCGCCACGGCGGGCGCGGGTGCAGGCGCGGGCGCGAGCGCGGGCACGGGCGCAGGCGCGGGCGCGGGCGCGGGTGCGGGCGCGGGAACGGGCGCGGGCGCCGCGGCGAGGGCGATCGTAGGCGCGGGGGCGGCGCCAGGCAAGGGGCCGGCGACGGTCGTGGGGACCGGCGCGGGCGCGGCTGGCCCAGGCGGCCTGTCTATAGAGAGACTCGGACCCAGGCCCGGCCGCGGTGGCGGCGGCAACGACAACACGGGCCCTCCGGGTCCTCCCGGTCTGAGCTTCGCCGGATGGATCTCCAAGGGCAACGTGACGCTCTCGGAGCGCGCGGTGGGCGCTTCGCCCATGCCGGCGTGGTAAAGCGACAGTACGTTGCTGGGCAGAATGCCCAGGGGGTGTCGGTCCAATGAAACCGACGTCTCGGGGAGAGCCGGCTTGTCGATCTTTGTTCGGCGCGGCAGCGAGCCCATCGAGGGCCGGTCGTCCCTCGCGTCAGGCCCCTGCGACCGCGCGCCGGCCGCGTCCGCCCCCACACTCGCCCCCGTCCCCGCCCCCGTCCCCGCGCGGGAGCCTGCGCTTCCGCCGGGCCGCGTGGGCGGCGCCTCCGGCCGCCCGTCCAGAGGCGGCACCGCGCTGTCGGGCGACGGCTGGGTCACCAGGATGCTGACGTCGCCGCTGACCACAGGCTCCGACACCTGCAGGTGGCTGACCGGCGGTCGGTCCGAGTCCAGCGTCTCCGGCGACGGCTCGCTTACCGTGATGCACACTTTGCCGTTGCCCGCGAGCGCGGTGGCAGTGGTGGTGGTGCCAGCGTTGGGCACCGCGGCCGGCGCCGGCGGCAAGTCTTCGCCCGCGCCCGTCGACGGCGGGTGCGCCAGCAGCAGCGGAAGGTTGAGCCAGGCGCCCCCCAACTCAGCCGACAGGTCGCTCGCGTCGGACGCGCGCGATGACTTGCGCGAGGACGCGCGGCTGCCGCGGTGCACGTGCAGAAGGGCGGACAGGCGGCTTTGCCAGCCGCCCCCCGCCCCCTGGGCTAGACGTCTGCGTCATCTCGTCCTCCAGGTCCAGCGGCTCGCGTTCGCGCTCTCGCTTGCGCCTGCAACAGAACGCCTCTTCAGTCGCCGAGCAAGGGAGTAACTAGTGGTGCTAAAACAGCGCGAACTTTCTCGCCTGTACTTTCACGCAAAATTACGCGAAAAGTACTAAAAGTTTCGAAAAATTGTACATGATCTTATTTTAAAATCTTATCTTTAAGGAACAGATTTCATTAAGGGGAAAATCTCTCTATCTTGAATATTTTAGTTGTAGGAAGACTCAGAAAAACTTTGAACTTTTGCTATTTTCGAAAAAAAACAAGGTTTTCAACGAACATGAGACCTGCATCAAAAAGCTTCCTTCATACAATTCAACAAAAAAAAATTAAAAACAATGGAGCCATTTTTTTGAAAATTTAAAAAATGTTCCGAGGGCTTCATGTAAAGTACCCTCCAAAATTAAAATATCGGTTTCATATTCAAGGGGCCGCGACATCAACCAGATCAATTGGACAATATCAATTTTGGAGAAAACAGACTGAACGGTTTAGCCGCTAGCGTCGTTCACGGACGGAGAGACAGCCAGACGAAAGGACGGACGTTTTGCTTTCATTCGATTTTTAGGATTTTCAAAGGATATTTCATAGGATTCTTCATAGGATTTTTTTCTAAATTTAGTAACTGGATTTATCCACTTTTTCCTTACCAGGGCCCTGTAATAAGTGTTTTTCTGCCAAAAATTTGCCGTTTTTTCCCGCAGCATTACATAACTTTCTCTCTAATCCGTAGCGAGAGAGTAAAAAGGAACTAGCATCTGTTGTTCATGCAGTCGTCAAATGGAAATCGTATCGATTTCTCGGTGCAGCTCACCATTTAATCAGAAAGATTTGTTGAGCAATGTTTATTTACTTTTACTTTTTACTTTTGATCCAACAACAGATGTATTTATTTATTTGTTTAACGTTAGATTCGTCATGCATTGCCATAAACGTTCAATATTTAACAATATCTCCCAATATTAACTAATTTTGTGATCAGAATAAATAATTATATATAAAGAAAACATTGTTTTTAAAAAATGGCCGGACATTAAAATAAAAATTGTTAGAACTGTCACTCGTCCGTTTTAAACCTCTCATAATTTGATTTCTTTATATTCCATTTGAAATAGAACAGTCGCAACATAAAAATATTCTCCAACCTCATATATTGCATTATTTATTTTTGTATTTAATGCCAGATTCTCTAATTTTAGTTTCTCTCACACAGATCTCGACTATACTTCCAAGAAACTAAAATTCTCTACTTTTTACAGTACATTACACACGGTTACACTTCGTATCTTATAGCATATTAATTAAAATGGGTAATATGAAACAAAATAACGATATTTGGAATATTATATTTTCCCTTTTTACTTTTAATTTTTCTATTCCTTGCCAATATTACTTCGTCATTATCACAGCTCAACTTTTTCGTCAGGACCTGTCGAGTCGGTTACCCTCTCTGTTTAGCAGAGGAATTAAAAGGCGATACGATGTTAGCACGTTCCATTTACTGGCATTTTCGTTTCTCAAGACTGCTTCGGTAGCTAAGCCATCAGGAGCTTTTTTATTCATTCTGTTTTCTAACCCCTGCCCGAATACTTACTTGATGTAATCGCGGAATGATTTCTGCAACAAGCGCGCCGCCTTGTCCTGTCGTTTCCAGATGCGCGTCGACGATACGATTTCTAATTCCTTCCGGGTTGGGAATTGCTTCTTAAATTTGATGTCCATCTGCTCTTGCAGCTAGAACAATACAAGTTTTATTTGAATGAAAGTTTTTTAGAGTAAATTCACAATCATTGTGAAATGTTGGAGTTATTTAAAGAGGTTGCGTATTTTAAAGTCGGTCGGAACATGTTTATTGGACCTAAAATATTAGACTGAAAAACTGAAAAAATGAGTATTATATTGCGAACAATTTTTATTTGATACAATAGTCTCAATGTAAACTAGTAAGGTACAAGCGCTGGGAGTTGAAACTCAAAAATATAATGCTTATAAATAAGAAGATAACTTCTTTGTATTGCATTACACGATTTCTGTACGCTGGTGCTATCTGCATTGTAAATCAGTCACTGTAAATCATACTAATCTGGCAGGCATTTTGATTGGAAGGCTTTGTTTTGTATTCGCATGTTTTGTTCTGTGCTTCTGTGTTGCGTTTCTTGTTCAAATCCGAGAGGACCTTACTAAGTTAATGAAAACCTATAACATTTCTTTATTTAAATATAATGTTAAAGATAGATTTAATATTGGCTCTTGCTACTTGTTTATAGTATACTCCAGTGGCGTGCAGTCAAATACTGCAACCCCAGTACTGCTGGGATAATCAAGAATGAGTATTTAATGAATTTTGAGAATTAAAATTGCATTAAACTGTATGTTACATGATCAAAAAAATTGCACCCACTGTACACTCTACTGCGATCTTTGTAGCGGCCCACTGCGCCTGCGCTGCTCTGACCCCAGCGCTACAAAGTAATCACCGCACGCCCCTGGTATACTCGTACTAGCGATTTTAGGTTATTACGGACACACGTGGGTGCCAAGAACTAGTACCAAAATTTTAGTAGGTTACCTCCCGTCAACTACTAATACCACGTTTTCTTTTGCATAATGTCTTTACAGTCTGCTTCTCTACAAACATAGATTTGTAGGTGTTGTGACAAATTCACTTTATTATGCATCGCTCTAGCAGCTGGCACCCAATGTCAACCTCTGATATGTATCGTGTTAACTTCTGATGCCGGCATTAATATATGCCATTGTATTTCGGAATTTCTAGGAGATGATGCCTCCACTGAAAGAAAATATTCCTAATTATCCAGAGAAACAAATATCTTTTGCAATAGTTGTTGTTCTTAGGGGAATTCCGGAATGCATGTAGCTACAGCTGTGAAGTGTTTTCAGTTCCTCGAATAACATTACTGTAAAATGCCAAAGGTCAGAAACTAAACACCATAATACCTACCTAAATACAGACTGTAAAAGGAAAAGGACATTCTAGTACAGTGGGTTATTACGATGATTAGTGCCGGACTTCTTATGAGAAAGCTGAATTATTGGTGTCCCGTACTAGATTCAAGAAGACAAACGCAAAAAACCCTTTTGTGGGCAACTGTCCAGAAAAAGACATGGTTTATTGCTTTTTTGAAGCGTCATCCTAATTAATATTGGCATCAGAATGACTCAGAACCTCACATCAAGTAGAAGCTGAAGTAGAAGAGATAATGGTATTAAGAAATAGATGAGAATGAAACTGAAAACAATTTTCAAACATTCTCCAACACCCTTAAAGAGATTTCAAACAAGATGAAACTGCATTATTTTTAAGCAAAAGGAAAATATAATGATGGCCCTGAGAGGGGAGAAAATTGTTTATCAACAAGTGAATGCTCATGAAAAGGAGTGTTAACGGGTTTGGTGAATGGAAATGCAAATGATGATGTAGCACCTTCATAGGTAGCGTTCAAATACAGTAGAATATGACACGAATTAACTGATTATGCCATAGCATTAGGGTATAGAAAAATCCGAAAGAGTTTGGATTCCTATTCTTTGAGTGCATGTCAAATGTACTTTATCATTTTCCTGCAGAAAAGAAAATACAGTTATTTCTTACTGATGAACATACTTTCGATACCTTACATACTAGCAAGTTTTGCAATGAGCACGGCATTATACTCGTTGCACTACTGTCAATAGCACTCATCTTATCCAGCCCATGTACTTTGATACCTTCCGTGTTTTAGAGGAACCCCTTAGGACAGAATTAAAATATCCGTTTCAAATTCCCAGGGCCTCGAGTTCGGTCCATCCACATGGGGAATATCAATTTTGGAAAAAATCCTAAAAACAGTTTAGGCGCTTGTGTTTTCCGCAGAGGACAGACTAACGGTCACACAGACGTTTTGTAGTAAACCAATTTTAGATAAGAAGGGTATCACAAATCGTGGATTCTGCCCACATTATGTATTAGAGGACGTAACTTCCTTCAAATAGAACCCAGACTTTATCAATTTTTCAGTATCAGGGACCCACAATAGGAATTTTTCTGCCGGAAAAATCGCCACTTCTCTCTGGAGCATTACAATACTTTCTCTTTGCTGCATAGTAGTATGCGAGAGAAAAAACAACTAAATATCAAGATAGAAACATATACGTCTTGCTGACACTGAACAATGTGTTGCGCATTTCACAATGCATTAGTTTAACAGACCTGGTCAAACCGCGCTCTCCAATCGCGAGCCCTCGCCGGCAGCTCGCTAGCGAGTGGGTGAGCAGGCAGAGAGGAAAGGGAAAAACAATGGGCAGCGGTAGCGCCTTTCCGGGAAGTTCCTACCAAGGCGCCGGTAGGAGAAGGCGGCTTACGGAAGTACTAAACTGCGCTCGTCGTGTGACCGGTAAGGTTAGTCGCAAAAAGAGACGCAGGGCCGTGACGTGACGCAGGGTGACTTATGGTGAGTTTCTGATAACCACTGCTTATTGGACCAGCACATGAGCATGGGTACAATAAGCAGAGGTTATCAGAAACTCGCTATGAATCACCTTGCGTCACGTCACGGACCTGCGTCTCATTTTGTGACTAGCGTAAATGTTGGATCTAAGATACTACAGCAGTATCTGTTCTTTGAGTTCGTTTTGCATATGTTTGTAAGCAGTCGTTGTAGGAAACAAGAACGCGTCGTACCTTTTTCGACGCCGATTTCTCCCTCCTAGATATTATCCTTCGCATTCGCAAAATGGCCACGGAAAAGTCCGGCGCTTGCGGGCGCATCCACTTCCTGTACGGCGCTTGCGAACAGCGAACCAGTTCGGCGAGCGCGAACCAGTTCGGCGAGCGCGAACCTTAGATAGGACTGGTATTTACTATAACTAGCTGTGTGTGTGGCGTCGCCGTCTCTTTAAACTGTTTTTAAAATATTAACGTGCTGAAAATTTCTAGAATGTAAGTTCTCAATAGAAAGAAACTTTACTTTTGTGTGGTTCTTTCATCTTTAGGCAAAGTATGTAAAAAATAATCTATTAGGAACTAAATTAAACATAAAACTGTGGTGGTCGCAGCCCTTGTTCCCGAATGTTTTTTTGCCACTACCCACCCCCCGAAATTCGGTGTTTTTGAGAACCTATTCCGGACGCTCCCGGAAGACTTGCTGTGAAGAGTTCTTTCTTTTAGTGTATTATGAAGCGGCGTTTTAAAGAAAATTTGTACATTTACAATCTCCTATTCTAGAACATACCGTTCAATTCTTATAGATTTATATAAGAACTAGAGGACCCGGAAATGCTTCGCTACTGCGATGTATTAAATAAACACAATTCAAGTTCAAAATCAATTTATTTAATGAAGAATAAATACGTATTAACTACACTTTGCTATATTTCACTACACTTCAAAAATTAAATATTCGAATAATGTTGTGCACCACCAGCGTTTGGTTCAGACTTCCTGCTTTCTAGATCGTAATTTCGATGTGATTCGAGATTATGAGTCGAAGCTAGGCGTATAGGTCAAAAAGATATCCATAGATCGTACTTCATACAAGGTCCTCTGGGAACGGCGTAGAGCTCACCTCGTCGATTAACTTTGCAAAAACAACGCTCCCACATGTCCTGTTTAATTCAAACCACTCTTTAATACTTCTTATACCAATAAGAAAAGTGTGAAAATTTCAGCGAAATGAATTGAGTAGTTTTTGCGTCTACATGCGACAGACACAAGCACATTCGTTTTTATTTGTATACACGTAAAGACATAATTTTGTAATCGAATTATCATACAAAAGGGGATTAATTTTTCTCTTCCAGGTAATGCAAGCCCTGCCCCGCATAATGTAAACAGCGTGGTCCGGGTGATACAATATCTAGCGACCTGTTATATCACCTGTGCGTGGCGCTGGGGTACGTAGTTCGCGTGACCACCACCAGATTTCAGTCTTAAAAAACGCAAAACAGTTTCTGGAGAAATTTCTTAGAATATTCTGGATCGATTCAAAAAAATCATCAGTTCCCCTCCAGGAGACCGAGATGTGTAGAATGATACCTCATTTGTTTCGATTGGTGGGAGAGAAGAGGTCTAACAATGAGCAGACGCACGGACGGACGTAGGTTACTCGAATACCATATAAGGATAGTACGTTGTGTATCATACCTTCTTGAAATCCTCAGTCTCCTCCACGTGACCCAACACGTGTTTGACGAGGGAGTGCAGGATGTCAAGGCAGTGGATCTTGTTGCCTCGTGCGATCGGCAGGTTGAAGCTCACCAACGCCACGACGTTTGGTTTAGGAATACCTAGTGGAGGATCCAGGCTGGCGATGAAGTCGGACAGCTGTGTGAAGCGGATGAACTGCGTCGCATGTGGATCGTATCTGAAATTAGGCAGGGAAATTGTACTGAGAATTGCTCTTTGTGAATAACACAATTTTACTGTTCAGACTGTCTTACACACTTCTTTCCTTGAGCGTTCAAGACTAGAAAAGGTACATTTTGTTGCAACGAACTATGAACTGAAGGGACGGCTGCCCGTTATTAAATGGCTAAACGCAATGAAACGTTACTGATCACAATTTTATTTGATGTGATACATGGACGTACTACTGATAAATTGGAAATGATGTTAGATGTATTGCCAAAAGCACAAACAAAATTAGCATTTATCCAATATTATCCAAGCAAAATTGAATATTGGAATATTCTTATTATTAATAATGTGTTTTAGAAATATTTATGGATATTCTTCTTTTATATTGTTTATTTGATAAATAGAAACATCGTTTCTTTACATCTCTCTTTACTTTTAACATTCCCTGAGTTCGTAAAATCTTGCAAATTTTTCATTCTTTTATTTTGGAGCTTGCAAGTATAATTATTTCTCATTTAATTATTCACTGTAACAAAAAATACTTGTATTCAGAATAAAAACGTATTGGGATTTGCAGATATTGCCCGAGGTGATAATATGTCCTAAATAGCTGGGAACATGTTTTTGTCAAAAATACATTATTTAATAGATCAACGAATTGAAATATGATTCCACTTTTTTTGCTTTTCAAGGAAAATTGAAACTATCAAGATTCAAGGAAGATATTAATTCATCAAAGAAATAAATTAGATCTGCAATTTATCATGATCATCTACTAATTATTTCATAGGCCAGTTTAGCTTATTGTCATATTGAGGTTTTAGACACGATGGGGTTATGAGTCATAGTTACACAAGTTTTAAAGTGCTTTCTTACTTGGACCAACGAATATAAAACATCTCGAGGTCGTCTTCGACGATGCCGATCTCTTCCTCCTGATGCGCTTGATTGAAATTCTCGAGGATGATGGCGATGTACATGTTGATAACTATCATGTAGCTGATGATGATGAAGCTGGTGAAGTACGTAATGGCCAGCAATGGAGAACCACAATCACCGTTGGGCTGACTGTTGAATTGTGGGTCACAGTCAGGAGGCTGGATCATCAGTGACTCAAGCACATCATTCCAACCCGCCGAAGTCATCAACCTGCATCAAATATGGCCAGTTAAATGAGTAACAATGTTTTAAATCAATCCCGATATTAATATTATAATTCTGATACAACTTTAAACCCAAAATATGTAATGTCTCTTCCTTATTGTTTGCCATCTTCGTTGAATTATTGATGTAATACAGTAAACCCTCGTTAGCACAAACTCGCTTAACAGGAATTTCGCCGTACACGAAAAAACTTCGGTCCCGGCAAGGGATTATGGTAATACGGACATTTATAACACTCCGATAAAACGAATTTTTATAACACGAACTCCGATTATTTCGCTGCCTTGGAATTCGTGTAAAGAATTTGCTGTAGAAATAAAATAATTTAAGAAATTTTGTGGAACAGTATCTGTATTTTTTAATTAAAGAAGACGAATATAAAAAGAGTATAAATTACATAATAAACATTGCTTTACTCAGATAAGTAAAAAACTAATCAATACTGAGTAAAATTTTACATAAATATGAACTTGAATACCCTCATTTCTAAAATAAGTAAATTAAAATTAAAATTTGGGCAACAAACAATGAAACAATTTGGTAGTGATGCTCAAAATTTAAGAACACTTTTAGTGCTGCGCTCTACACCACTTTCTGCACAAAGTTTGTTTCTAAAACTGAATGTACAAAAATCTTAAACATTGATGCAATACAAGCAGATAAACAAAATATATACCTTCAATCATAGCATTGTATTTATTCTCGCTACGGAGTAGAGAGGAGTCATGTAATGTTGCGCGGAAAAACGGCGAATTTTTGGCAGAAAAACTCTTATTGCCGGGTCCTGGCAACGAAAAAATTAGATAAATCCAGTGGATAAATCCAGTTGCTAAATTAAAAAAAAAGTCCCCCAACACGTAGCGTAGTCAGAATCCGTGTTTTGTGAGTTCTTGATATCCAAAAATCGAATGACGACAAAACGTCTCCGCCCGTCCGTCTGTGAACAATGCTAGTGGCTAAACCGTTCAGTTGTTTGATTTTTCGGAGTCTTCCCACAAGTAAACTATTAAAGACAGAGATCTATTCTTAATGAAATCTGCTTCTTAAAGATAGATATTGAAATAAAGTCATTTATAATTTTTCAAAAATTGGGTACTTTTTGCATAATTTTGCGTGAAATTACGAGTGAGAAAGTACATGATGTTTTAGCACCACTAGTTCATATATTTGAATCGCTAATTGCAAGAACAATATTGCACTAAGCACATTGTCACATTGACATTGCACTAAGCACTAAGTCACATTGCACTAATTTGTAGAAAACCATGAAAACAGTATAGTTACTACATAAATTGTTACGAGACGAAACTTAAACCGAGGGTTATGTACCCTCGACAAGTTTATTATTAATGAATAACATCAAACTGCTACATTGTTTGAATAGTAAAATATTTTAATGCGGCGAATTTAGGTGGTTTTTGCAATCAATGTATTTTTGATTTTGAAAAATTCCATGAATTTCTCAACTAATGAGTTTTTATTCATGAGTACATTGTTTCTCTGTTTCTTTGAAGATACGTTTTTTCAATGTCTTCTATTTGTTTCTCCGCCTTCTATCCTTGAAACATATTTCATATGGCAAATGTTTCTTTATAAGATCGAGTTTCTAAGAGAAGTTATTGTTTTGTAGCCCATTAATGTATTACACTGATTTTACAACTCCTAGTGTTGACGATTTTAACAAAAACTATAATGAAATTTTGAAATATACAAGGGTACCAAGACATCCCTTGGAATATCTCGCGTTGAGGTCTCAAAAGAAAAGCGATCCTTCTTACAAACTGATAGCAGCACTTCATGAAATATATTATTTCATTTCCGGCCACCAAGTTTACAATGAAAATCCGTTTTTGCTATTACGATACGCGCCTATCATTCCCGGATTTCTTCGATATTCGGAAAAATGTTCACTCTTGTCTAACTATTGGCAGAAAGTTTTTCCTATATTTTCATAACAGAAATCAGCGTTGATGTCTTCTAAAGAGTAGTACCACAAATTACTATGAGAATAATTGAGAAGAAGAATAACTTAAGTCCTGGACATCGGATGTTTCCGCGCTCAGCTGAAAATATCTACTTCTTTGTTTTGGCAGGAAATAGTGACTTCATTGTTTTTGTGCTCTCTCTGATGGATCTTCATGTAAAGTATGCATTTCTGCCTTTAACTCATTTTCAAATGTGTATGCAAAGTGTTCTTACAATCAGCAATTCATTTATGCTACATAAAGGCAGTCTGCTTAATTTAAGCTCGCGATTTGTAAATATCTCTTATTGACGGTCACACAGAAACATATAAAAAAAATATATTCCGTATTAAGACATTACACTACTTTGTGTTTCCAATAAATAGCAGACCACCTGTTTTAAATAAAAATGTATTAATTATGTTTTTATTTTACTAAATAATAGTCTATATAATACTAATAGTCTATATAATACTAAATATTTCGTAAAGTAAAAATTGTGTTGATTTGGAAATAACTATCTTTCACTAGTGCTTAGTAATTTTGTTTGTATAATACAATTTTGATTCTCAAGCATTGAAATAGAAATGGGAAGCATCTCACCTGAAAAGAAGCTGCATGCTGCGGCCAAACGTCTCGAAGTTCACCATGTCGTCGAGTGCTCCCTGCTTCTTGACGTGGCCGAAAACGGACATGCCGATGATGGCGTAGATGAAGTGATGAGCGCTAGCAGCGCCCCGATGTTGAAGAGAGCCGGCAACGACACCACTAGGGCGAACAGCAGCTTCCGGATGCCCTTCGCGGCCTGTGCACGCAAACAGCAGTTAGGAGACCTGTGTTTCAGTCTTTTAAGCTGCGTGTAACGGACGTTACACGCAGTGTCGCGTCGTGTAACGGACGTTACACGTAATGTCGTATCGTGTAACGGACGTTACAACGTCCGTATTTTCACGTATGTCAGTACTAAGGGCAGGCAAGTAGAGCAAAGCGGACATCGCGCAGCGCACTCGTGTGTCATGCCCCATTCGTGTCTGTAATCTCTTCAACGGACGCAATTTTAACGCCCGTCAAAGTGCCCATGTGTTTCCGGCCATTCAGTTACTTCCGCGATCGGACGAATTCGCGTTCGGGCAAATCCGGTCTATTATCGCTAAATATTTTAAACAGTCACCATAAAGCAGGACTCATCGCACTGTTTCCGAAATGTTCTGGCAAACACGGTCGAAGTTCTGTGGCCTCACAACAGTAGCAAATCAACTTGAGTAACTCGTGAACGCTCCCCCTTGAGTCACTCGTATACGGCTTAATGGAGTCACTCAGCATGGTCATAGAAATACTTGTTTCGTTAGGTTATGAACGAGAAGCCCTATGGAAGACTATAGACTCAAGATACCACGCAGTGGCATCAGTAGGAAATTATGACAGAAACTTCCAAAAAAAGCAGACGAAACAAGTGGTAGTAAGGTGTAAGGGTGATCTTTTATAGTAAGTAAAGGTGATCTTATATACTAATTTTCAGTGCGCGCAGAAATTGAAAGGAAACTATGCAGTCTCCAGCCACGAGAGATGTGTCTATGGTTAAGATAGATTCCGAAGAACTCGTGAAAAATCCAGATATAATGAGACAATTTCGATTTTGAATGAAAAATGCAAATATTTGTTTCTGTTATTCTACCTATTCTGATAATGCGAGTGTCGCCTGAATTCTCATGCTAATTGAGACACTGGTTACAATAAATCTTACGTCTTGTGACAGCAAGAATTCGATAAAGAGGAAGCCATCCGCCTAAATAATTGCTCATTTTAAAAAATAATAGAAGTTGCGGTATGGACTAGCAACTATTTTTTATAATCTTGTTATGTACACAACTGTGTTAGAATTATCTTTACACACTATATCACTGACATATTCGTAAAGATCGTTTTTTATAAATAGTTAATTCTTTTCAGTGTTGTACGAGCGTATTTTATGTGTTGTTCATGAGCTTCTTTTTGAAAAACATTTTTTGTGGTTTTGTTGTGCAGCATTTGTGCTGTTGAAAATCACTAGATTTAATTAAGTTTTGGTAATACTGTACTGTTCACGACGACTCAACGCAACCAATCACAGAAACGTAAAACCACTCTTAACGGCCGGCGTCTTTAAAAGTTTGTAATTCCCCTGTCCGATAAGAACAATCGAAACAAACAAGTTAGTGTTAAAATATCTACGAGTATGGTTTCCAGGAAAGTATATTTATTTAAATGCTATTTCTCTTATAAGAAGGTGGAATTATAAAAAGTTCAACGACACGCGGCCGGTATAACAAATACCGAAGTTGGTTATGAACCTTGGCTCTCTCTCGATTTACAACCACATCCGTTTTTTGCTCTATATCGACTAATGACGTTAATCACTATTCAGCTAACATAGAATTGATGTAATCTCTTTTAAGGACATATTTCAGTTATAAGATCAGTTGTTCAGCTATTGTTCTCAGGAATAAAAATCCTCGGTAAAACGATACAAAGTACGTGATAGATTTACCAAATGGACCTAAACTCACTGCAATAGGAATGCGAAGTTTCTTTTACAAATCTATCATATATGAAATATACTTACAATATCATATCAAATATATCGCATATCAAACATAGCTCTCAACTTCCAGTATTAAAATAAGCAAAAGTAAACTTCTGCCTTCCTCAATCTTTCACAAGATATACAAAATAATTAGTGGGGCTAGGCGAAACAGCAGGGCTATTGGCCATATCTTCGCCTTTTTAAAGACAATTTTATTATTATTATTATTATTATTATTATTATTATTCCACTACATCACGGCTTAAGATGTTATGAGTCGGCTGAATATAAAATCTACTACAGGTTGCAAATCAGCTACCCAAGGAGTAGATCTAGGGACTGTCGGTGCCTCTACAACACTTTGCCCAAAATGTCAGCAGTTCCAAATAAAGCAATTGTACTTCCCCAGTCTTTTGAATGACTTGGGAGTTTAGGCAAGTTCTTACGCAAATTTGTGGAAAAATTCCAGAGCTCTGATGATTATCGGGATGACCTGTGCTTATACGCCCCACATTCCGCTGATCTCAATTTTCAAATGCTTCTATTTCATACGTTTTTCTGCCTCCTTGGTTACGACGTTTTGAACGCAAGGCAAGCAACATCAACAAGTATATCCGATTTTTTCTCCAAATCTCGAATAAAAATATCCGGTGTGTTTGCCGCTATCGGGGGAACAGTTGGTCGTACAAGATTGTATAGAGTCCAACAGGCGTCAAACGTCTACAAGTAGACACGATTTTTTCTCCAAATCCCTGATAATAATATCCAGTTTGTTTGCCGCTATCGTGCTATCAGTTTGAATTTGTGGGTTGTACAATACTTTACACAGTCCAACAGGCGTCACCGGTTTTGGTGAGTATTCATACCACTTGGGGCATGTTTAGAACTTTGAGGGCTGTACAGATCTGCCAATGAAAGTAACTACACAACCTGTCATGTATTTCCAAGCAATTCGGTTTTTGCTAGAATTGGACAAAATGAGACGTAATGATCCTTGCTTTATACTTGTTCCTGGCAAATGCGGCATTTGTCATCATGGGAAATTTTGAGAACCGCTTTATCATCATGTCGTGTTCTCAACGCCTCATCTTGGACAGTTATTACAAGTGTTTCCGATTCATTCTTCCCCATTTAAGCCTCATAAATGATTGATCTTTATTGATCTTCTCCATGACCATTCTTTTTAGATTACTGTCCATGCTGTGGTTTGTCACTCCAATACTTTGTTAACATTTTTTGTGTCTCAACATTGCATGTTTAGTAGCATCAAGAGTTCAGTGTCTGTGTTATTATACGAGTCTTGCATAGTTTTCTTCGCAATGCTTCTTGCTACACTTACAATGCCTCTGTTTCCAATTCTTCGGTCAGATTTCATGACCTGCCTCATTACTCAGTCATCTTCATAACTGACTGCCTATTGTCTCATACTGACTATTGTGTTGTGCCAGGAGGTTTCAATTGGTCTGTGGCCTATTCCTCCTTCCTTACGTGACACATAAAATCTATGAACATCAGCTTGAGTACGGGCGACATGATGTATTGTAAGCAGTTTTCTGTTTTTTCGATCCATTATTCGAATTTCATGCTCAGTCCAAGCTACTATTCGGAAATTGTACTCGGTTAGGCACCGCCAAACTACATATTGCTGATATTTTATTCCTGGAATTCAGAGCAGACTGCAGGCCAAGTCTCACTCTTTTGTACTACTCCCTGCGAATTCTCTCTTTCATTGTGTTGTTCGAGATGTTCTCACATTCTACAATGCTCAGATATTTGTAAGTTTTACCTGGCTCAAGATCTTGAATCACATTGTGCATATAAACTTCAATGTTCTCTGACGTCATTTTGCCTGTCTAAGTTGATTTTTTGCACACCTGTCAAGACCAAAACTTCATGCATATGTCCTTTCTAAGTCATTCACGACAGACAGCATTTGGGAGAGAATCGCTTCATTCTTAGCACGCACTTTAAGATCATCCATGTAAAACAAATGTGATACTGGCCTTTCATCACCATGGAGCTTGTAACCAAAGTCAGTGTGCAACAACTATCAAGGTCAGTGGTTGTCAACTCAATGGTCTGTAAACCGGAATCTGCTTTCTTTCACTGAATCGACCGACCGAGCAAAGGTAGAGGCCGTCGCGGCGGCAAACGCACAGTGTTCCTATGATGGTACGGAAGTTGGGGAAAAGTTTCGCTTGGAAAATCGATATTTACGATTTTTAGCTGATAATTATTTATTTAGAATGTTTATTATTTAATAACAATATTAAGGATATATAATAGAAAATACATTATTACATAACTCAAAACAATATCCGATTCTTTATCATAACTAGTACTGTAATTCCACTTATATTCTTCTATTAAATAATATTTTTGGAAAAGACAGTTTTCACATTTCAGAACAATAATATTTTATAATATAACGAATTAGAATTAGAATTATATAATAGTATATAATATAACGAATTCGTTTGTCCTGAAGTTATAATTAATTTTAACAAATAGGTACCAGACAGGTGTCATGTACGAGAATTTTGACCCAAGGCTTGATTATTATTGATGTACAGTTTTGTTTGGGAATGTTCTAAATCATCGTGTCTTCCCAGTATCTTTTCCATAATCTTCAATCTGCAAATTCCTTTACTTATTCCATGATTACGAACTACGTCAATTCTCAGAATTTATTTAATCTCGCAGATTTCTCTGAGTCACAAAGCTACATAATGCATCCGCAGGTGGGGCTTTATAACATACTGCAGTTCTTTCGAAGACACTAAACACTTCGCCATTGTTCCAGTATCTAAAAAATAATACATTTCTTCCCTAACAGAAAGAAAATTGACAGGTGTAGATGGTTTCCCTCTCATGTTGCCTGAAACAGCACCAAAGGCACACTGCTAAGTTTTCGGTACCGTTTGGTCCTCCTTCCCTCCCCCATTCGCTCGCACCGCTTCTCCGAGTGCCTTATATCGGAGGGGAAACAGTGCTCCGACGTCATTCCTTGACCAGTTGCCAATCACTGGTCTAGATAGTGGGATAAAACTAATGCAAAACAGCAGAGGGGATACCGAATCTCCTTGAAAAATACCACTGTTAATCTGAATACTTGTTTCTACTACTCCCTTTCCGCTGTGATTAGTAACCTGGTACTCCACGACTACTCGACGACTTCGTACTGGCCTTGCAAAACTCAATAAGTCTAGGATGAAATCGATAGATATCCAGAGTCTTCAAAATCCAATCATGTGGCACACTGTCAAAGGCCTTCTGATAGTCAATCCAAGCCACGTTTAAATTACGTTTTCGTTTCTTTACTTCATTCAAGATTACTTTATTCTATAGCAAGATTTACTTATATCCATAGGAACCTTTACGACATCCTTTCTGTTCAACTGGCAACAGAGGTTCTTCTGTTGGTGTCTACACATTTTGTCAGCTATAGCTGCAGTTATTACTTTGTACATTACTGGCAGACAAGTGATTGGCCTGTAGTTCTTCGCCAAAGAGCAGTCTCCCGCTTTGGGTAGCAAATACGTGATGCCACGTGTGAGCCATTCCGGGAGTTCCTTTGGGTTTTATACCATTTTTTAACAGCCTATGCTAGACGAGAATGTATTGCTGTTAGTTTCTTAATCCAATAAATCTGGATCTTATTAATCCCGGGGGATTTCCAGTTTCCGATGTTTTTAATTGCTTGGAAGAGACCCTCTTCCGAGAATTCGTGAACATCTTCCACTGTCTCCAAAAGTTCATCGGTTGCATAAACTTCAGATTTAATCCATGATGCGTCTTTGTTGTAGGACCTGGTTTCCTTCCAGATTCCTGCTCAAAAGGCTTCGACGTCATCTTTGAAGAAGTGACAGCATTGCCATTCAGTTTTTGTGTCAGATTGCGAAAGAATCTCTTCCCGTCTGTTCTAACGACCGATTCTGCACACGGAAATGTACTCTACGTTTGTAACGTCTAATGCGTTGAGCCCATACTTGGATTTTCTCTTTTAGCTTCTCAGCTACCATTAGCCTGGTTGTGCCATTTTCAATTTGGTATTTTCGTTCAACATGGAAAACTTTTCGATGAACTTGAGAGGCGTGAGTTGATTTAGAAGATGTCTTGGCTAATTGTGATATTTCACGCCGAGTGTCGGCTATCCGTTTCATAATTCTTTTCGTTCATGGGGATATGGAGCTGTTTACTCTATTTCGTTGTCGGCCGTCGGTGTTCTTGGTTGGCCCCAAAATTATCTGAGATACCAGTTATCCAGTTGCATACACGATGTGATTGATTTCAGCAATATCTAGATCTCTATCTGGGGTCTTTACCACCTCATTTTAGACCATTTTAGACAGAGTTCGCTGTCTCTATCACTCTCTTAGCTTTAGCATTTTCGCAGTCTCCGCAACGGTGCACGAGATTCGAATGGAAGTTGACGGACTTTCTATCTCGTGTCTGAGATTTCGCATCATATCGTGATCGTGTGATTCATTGACAGATGTATTGTCACCAGTGACGGGTGTTTCATTGGAAAGAGATGAACCTTCAACGGGATCATCGTTTGTAAGTTTTACATGTTCGTCATATGGGTAGTTCGATCGAAGAACATACTCCGCATTTCTCTGAATGTCAGCAAGTTGTTCTGCTGTGAATTTTCCACTGCTGGGTATGTATCGTCTTTGACTGGCAAGTTTCTTTGAATCTAGGGTAAGTATAATATTTTGGTTCCCTCCTCTTCATATCTTGACGTAGCCGTATTTCCGTAACCTTATTTTTAGCTTCTGTATAGTAAAAGCACCACATCACCTCCTTCAATTCATGCTGTGCCCATATCTGATGACTTCGAGCTACTGCCGACCCTGAGACTGACATCCGTGCGATGGACAGACGTCGACGAAGTGACATTACCTCGGTTTCTGAGCAGGTATGGGAGGGACATTGGTAGAACACGTCACGTTAAGATACATTATATTCGGTGCACAGTGGCTTCGGGACACTGCGACGCACAGTGGCCTCGGGACATCCCCCCGCAGGGCCCAGCAAGGGGTCCCTCCGATCGCCAGTCGGCATTACTAAACCCTAGGGGATTTTCACTGACTGCTCAAGGCAGCCTCCTACGCGGCCTAATGCAAGGTACGGGCCTCCACTCTAATCAGTAACCTGGTGTGCCAACCCAGTTTCTCTCCTGTATCCTCCATGTGCCGGTAACAAAAAGTCCAAAGGTTCATGACCCTTCCTTCTCTACTTACTTCCCGCTGTGGATGAAACCGCTCCTAACATGGAGACAGACGCTCCAGTCGCCCGCTGCGGATCAGATGCTGCGGTTTTGTTCTAGGTGCCTCTTCCGCCTTCTTCATCATCACCATTGTTTTCTTCTTCTTATTATTATTATTATTTGCGTATCGGTCATTATTGACAACGGTACACGATTAACCTGTGTAACTATGGGGATCAGCATTTCAGTTGTATCCCTCAGTAAGACAAGGTTGTTACGTCTTGAATTGTGAAATAAGAGGTGATAGAATGATGATGAGTGGTGAATCACAAATACGGCCATGCCTACGCAGAACTCTAACCTGCAACCTCCTCGACGCAAACGAAGGCTTTGGAAACCGTCTGCGCCACGGGGCCGAGTTTATTATTATTATTATTATTATTATTATTATTATTATTATTAGTAGTAGTAGTAGTAGTAGTAGTAGTAGTAGTAGTAGTAGTATTAGTATTATATACTTATTATTATTACTAATACTACTATTATTAAAGTGTCAGAGATGCTCTACAGCAGCCACCGCAACCTTTTAAGAATCAAGGTGCTTGCTTCTCTTGTAAACTCACTCTGATGAGTAGTATACGGTTCGTCACGTGACGTGAAGCCATATCATTGAAAACGTCCTAACCCAGCGTGCAGTTCTAAGGAAAACAGTTTTTTGTATTCTCTGGCCAGTTTTTAAGACCATGTTTTTCACACGATAAATTTAGTACAGCATAGATCTGTCTATTTGCAGAGATGACCACAGGAACTACATCAACAGACATCAACCGCCATATGTCGCTCACCTCAGTAGCCACGCTCTGATATTTCCACTTCTTCTCGAGAATGGAGACAGTCTAAAGGAATAGCCATGTCAATAATCTCTTCCGTAAAATATTCATGACCAAAATTACGTCTATCTGTCGGCCTCGACAATGCGATCTACGATCACTACAACATTCCAGAAGAGCTTCCACCATTTCGTCTCCGGCTTGAATTTAATATGGAACCTCTTTTTGACTTTGTAGCCAGGACCTTAAGGGGTAACGCCGTTTTGCTGTAATGCCGTATAATGTTTGTGTAACGACGTACTCTATGCAAAAGGAGAGCACCCAACCAATATGTGTTGAGAGTTTCGCCGTGATTGCAAAAGGCAGCAGCGGCCCTCTATACTCATTGCCTCTATAACATATCTTGGTAACTGCGAATTTAGGTTACTTCGTCCTGAATGGATATGACGAATTTTTCTGAGAGCAATGAGGTAAGATTTTGTTAGTCAGGAGACTGATGATGACATAGCAGGAAACGTGCCATGCAAATGCTTTTGGGTTAATGTACTCAACCAATTTTTTCTGGTGAATCCTGGTCGCCCAAAGTCTGCTTGATTCAGGTTCAGTGTGGTAAAATTTATGACCATTGCACAAATTGTCTCATGCACAACAGATCGGGTTTTGAAGGAATTATTTAACAAGATTGTTTGTTTCACGCACGAGGTCTCAAATCTAGAAGACCTCTACTCCCTTCGTTCCGATGTAAGGATAGCCTTATCATTGAACTGTTGGCATGATGCAAGTGGTACTTGGGAAGTGGTCTAACTTTTCGATTTAGATCCTGCAGTGCTGTTGTTGTCCAGTGAAGAACACCAACTATGTAGACAATGACAGGTAGCGACCAATTATTGAAGTCTGATATGAGGTTCTTCCATTTTAAAAAAATTATTGACTTTTACAAGACTTTATTCTGCGCTTTTACGCTTTATATTTATTACAATTATATCTAAAGTTGATGCATGTCTAAATATGTGTAGGAATTCTCTTTTCCAAGTTCTTAGATATTTGCTCCACTTATCGGAGTGAGTTTGCTAGGATCAAAAATATTCCTCATCTCGTGCACCGCAGCTCATTTATCAATGCCTAATGCATTTATCAAACTCCTTACAAATATGGTCGCTGAAGGACTTAACAAGTTCAAGCAGCGAGGTAAGCTGGTTCTTATCTCTGTCGTGTAGATTGAGATCGTCCATGTAGAAGATGATTAATAAGGATTTGGAGATTTTTGGCGATTTCATATCCCATTTCCGAATCAATTATCATTCTGATTAGAGATTTAGAGTTAGGGAGAACGACAAGGGACTAAGACTATCTCTCTGATATATTACTTGCTTGCTCCTCAGTTCCTTGGTGATATAGCTGCTTCCAGCGAACGAGAATCTTTGTGCCTAACTTGACATGCAGTGTTGGATTAGGCTGACATATTGTGCATTTACTTTGTGTAAATGAAGTATACAGAAAAGTCAAGAATCGAGTCAAAGGCTTCAGTACAGTCGATATACCCTATTCACGCGACTGATAATTTGTTTCGCTAGTTGCAGTCGGTTTTAACTTCATCTTACTTTATACCAGTATCAATCACTCTGTTTTAATATTTCCTTCTACACGATGCCCACTTTCATATTAATGAGTGAGTTAGTCATCAAATTTTCTCACATCCCGATTTGTATAACGGTCTGGTGCAACAGTAATAACAATTTTACGGACCTTCGTGAATCATCCGTTTACCATCTACTTTACAGAGATATGTTCATTACACACAGCTATGTACAAAGCACACTTCATTACATCATTAGTGTCATCGATTAACCATTTCGGAGAACTGATTACACGTTCCCAACCAATCCCAAGCCCGATGCGTAATATCATTATGGTAATTGAATTCTATCCAAAATAATGTATCTACAGGGTCTGTTCATTACAGATTGAAATGCTTAATAGAGACATTGCATCAACAACCCACGCTTAACTCGAAAGGTCTCGAACATACGGAAATGCAAAATAACGTTTTCAAACCCACAGGTTTATTAAAGCTGGGAGACAGCCATTGCATAAAATGACTTAGTACAGGAAAATTGGTATTTTTCAGTAATTCGGTCCTTTCGTGAAGCCTAAAAAATCGTGAACGTAAGCAAACCTATACATACTTTATTTAGGGAAAAACTGGACGACAGTCTCCCTGTTTTAATAATTTATGATTCAATCGTATAATTTATTCAGTATCATGAAGGTTTATTTTGATAGTTGCATAGTATATAATATTGAAAATCTTACACTAGTAGTAAAATCATTACCTAGACGGCCATACGTTTGCTCAAGTAACGTTTGCTCAAGTTTTACCACTACAAAGCTCAAATCTGTGCCAGAAGTTTGTAAGTTGAGTGTCATCGCATGGGACAGTTCTAAAATTAACCTTCGATCAACTTGTTACTGCCTTAATAGCGTTATGAAAGTCATTGACGGCACAGCGAAATAGGAGATTCTACGGCTGATTGTGTTTCCCTTCATGGCGCGACGATCAAACTCACTTTCTGTTACACTCCCTCACCCGATCTATTTGAGGCTAAGTATGGAATCTTATCTAATCGTGAAAAGGGTGTTCCATCTACGTAGTGTACTAAGACTCATCAGATAAGTAGTACATTTTTCTTCAAATCTCTCCCAACGGAAATTGTTAATTTCAAAGCCTACCACTTACCCATGGACGGAAGTATACCACCTTTTGGGGATGCCTTCTCTAAAATACAATTTATGTGTATCGTTAAGAACATGCTTTATTTTTTGAGAACACCATTTTCTTCGTAAAAGATGGCTAATCATTCACCAGACTTTGGAATGGAACGGCAAACTACATAATGCCGGAAATGGAATACAATCTCAAGAAAAACATAACGCCAAAGAGGCTGCGAAATGGCTTATTCTATTCTAAATTAATTGAAGATATCGGAAAAATAAGAAATTAATTGAAGATATCGGGAAAATAACAACTTTTCTTTTCAATGAATGGTTATTCAATAATTGTTGTATAAGCCTTTAACAAAATGACGATTATAAGAAATGTTCCAGTGGGTGGAAAAGTGATTTTTCGGTCAAGCCTTCAGAGAGTTAATACCTGGACCACCAATGTCCATATCCGAAATTCTACATTCCAAATAGTAGGGTTGGAATATCTTCAAAATTTTCATTTAATACAAAACGTGGAAGTAGTATATAGCATTTTGTAAGTGAATATACGGACTGGGAAATGAAACCTTCAATCTAATGATAATATTATTCAAACTTCTAAGAAACTGGTAGAGGGCTGTCTGATTAGTGTGTCGTTTTGTTCAGAAGCTACCTCATACGAATATCATAGTTATTACCCTGTCTTTCTTTAATCTAATTGTTTCATTCAAATGTTTAAAATATCGCCCAAGAGTTGATCAGATTTTACTACTACTTGTCACTACTTATCTATTGACATGGAAGAGTGCTATTAACATTACGAAGCTTCCCGATCTCGTAGTTCAACAATGCAAGGAATTGCATTGCCAACATTGCCAACAACATTCATTAAAAACAAATTTAAGAATTTCATCAACATGTTCATCATATTCGTGAAAGGTTCACGTCGATAAACAAATTATTTTCGAATTATGAAGGAAACATTTACTTCTACCCTGATGAAATCCAGTGTTCTCAGCACACATGTTCATTTTAAATTCTGATTTTAAACGTATATTTCCACATTTGTTTTCCAGATAACTTTTAAATTAATACGCATTTTTTTATAATTTTCAGGAAATATTATGTAGATTAATTTGGGTATTACTTTTAATATCTTCATGTTCGAGAATAAATGATTTAGCTACTTGATCTTCTTTACGCCGTGAGGCTCGAAAGACTGTGTTAGTCTGTGTATGAGAAACTACTTTTTTCCAGAAAAAATTTGGCTCATGTGCCCACCATTGGATTCCCCGATGTAATGGTAGGGAGCCAGGTTGCACCTACATTAGATGGCGCTGACCGCAGTTGCCCATTGGGCTAATGCGTTGCACACATTCTCTCCTCTCGCACTAATTACCAGGGTAAGGATGGGAATGAGGAAAATAACTCGGATTCGAGAGTGACACATAATGTGCTGGAAACACACACCATACCACAACGCTGAAAACACCCATTTTCTAGGCAAAACTTGAATCCTCAGCGTTGGTGTGACGCGACCTTGGTCGCATTTCCCGTGCACTACTATACAAGTAATGTATGATATCAAATAAATTAGATTAAAATTGGAACAGAATTTACTTGTTATATAAACCTAGCGCCCATGGTATCTAAAACATCGCTCTACAATTCCAATGGAGGAAACTAAAAATCAATACTATAAATGTGTTAGGGAAATAGTGAAGGCAACATTTCGGAGATGTCCTGTTCTAATTTCTTTTCTACGGCTTTTATCGAACCAACGCAACGGTCGGATACTCTCTCACGTCCCGACGGGACGCTTATTGGCCCATGCACTAGACGCAAACACACTTGCGGGCCCCTCTGACCTGAGATCAGCAGAACGCGAGGCCCTCCGCGACAACACATACATTAGAAACAAGGGACAACCAACCATGCCCAAGGACTCGATCCCGCGACCCTTCGGACCAAAGCGCTGAGTCGGTACGTACTCTTAGCTACCTCGGCCACCCAGGTTGGCCGTTATAATTAAAATATTAAAATTTGCAATACTTCCTTCATTCGAATTTTCATTTGCTATTAATGAAAAAGACTGTAAAAGATATACTCCTTCAGCATAAATCCATATATCCCAAAGCATTTATCCTTCGATTTTGACATGTAATCCGTGAAGTCGTCAGTTCCTACAACTTATCTGTGAATACTTCTTTATTACGAAGTATTTTACCTTGATTAATCTGAGAATGCGGCCGATTCGGAAGACGCGAACCACTCGTAGCAGAGTCGGCGACACCGGGAAGTCGATCATGATGTCTTCCATGAGGATGCCGAGGATGGACGCCACTACCAGCAGGAAGTCGAACAGATTCCAGGGCACGGTGAAGTAGTGATACCGCAAGCCGATCATCTTCACCAAAGCCTCTGCAGACAGAATGTAAATACACGAATATGTAAATTACATGATGCATATTGTGAAATAGCACTCTTTGTGTATGCCCTTCGAATTCAGTTTTCATTCAAAAATATTTTCTGTAGCATTATAAAATTCCGAAAACATAAATATTGTGAATGAATCTAAAATAATGCTACAAACATAGAATCTGTAACGATAATTACAAGCGTGCTAGACCTCGATTTTAATTCGTAAGTCCCGTTAATTGATTTTTCACACTATTATTTCCCATGAATTAATAATTATACGTTTCTATTCAAAGATGAATAGAAGTGTTAAAAAATACTTTACTTTTGTAAAAAAAGTAAAAAATTATGTGATTTTGGAAAAGAGCTAGTAAGTGTGTTTAACAACATTAACATATAATTATTATAGTAGCAATTTTGTCAAACAAGTACGATCTTTATACACCGAATTATAAAAACATTACAAATAAGAGAAAAACCGAAATAAGTAAAATAATATGTAGAATTTCGGCGTAAATATTTTTAGAGTTAGTAAAAACACTTTTGCACATATTTTTCATTTAAATATATTTATTTGCGAAAGATCGACTTGTTCTCAGTAATGTAGGGAGTGAAATAAAATTCTGCATCTACTGGTGTCCGAGTATACTGAAAATTCACTGAGCACCATATTCCAAAGTGCCATCAATCAACATTTATGGAAGACATATACTCCGTTCTAAATAGCCTCTAATTTACAGACTGCAGGTAAGGATACTTTTTCCTAAATCGATTTTACTGTAGGGTGGTATAGCAATAGTTGCAGTTACGTACTACATTTACGTGTTGCGCTGCTTCGTAAAATAATATACATACCATTTTTTACCTATTCAAAGTATCAAAATTCTGACACATTTGAAAGTAAATAAACAAAATTATTAACGTAGAGCATGTTCTGCATCTTAATAATTTTGTTAATAATTTTCTTTATTTAGCTCCAAATCAGTCACATGATGATTATTTATGTCAGAAAGCCTACGTAGTTCGAAACATATTGAAATGTTCACAGTAAATAATCGATTTAGTAAACTGAATACTGATTTGTTTCTGGTAACATATCATGTGTACAATCAATTTTGTGAGCCATTGAATTTATTTATTTATTTATTTATTTATTTATTTTATTTTACGTCAAACAGTTAAAAACTGTGTGACGTGCCACGCGGAGAAGTGAATTCTGTACAAGTTTTCCTAATTCTATTATCCATACCCTAAGCCATCTCTGGTTGAATTTGGAATACAGAAAGAAATTAGCGCTTTTTGCAAGGATTGTTAATAAAATATTCGCTTCGATGTAATCGAATCTATTTTCAAGGGTAAATTAGCTATAAATTTGGATCTTATCCTTCATAATATTCTTCGTAAAGGAATTATACTTCCGACAACATAGAGAACGATAATTTGAATAACTATATTTCCCACTGAATTCTAGAAGACATGCAGATAATAAAGTTACATTTATGTCCACAAGCAAAACAAGGGGGCCATCTCAGCATTTGCGCAAAGGATCAGGGAAACTAAACGAAAATCATGATCGAGATGGGGTTCATCGACTCAGAAGCTGCGGTACAATACTTGTTACAGGTTGTTTAGAATTATACAGTCCAAATGGTAAATAATACATTAAATATCATTGTTAATGTTAATTTTTTTTGATGCTCGGTATAGTCTCTAATTATATAGAAACAGTTATGCAGCAGAAAAGACTTTACTTGGGACTTAAACTTTTCTATCGAATTTTAATCGTTTAATGTCATCTCGCAAAGAGTTGTAATATAATATACAAAAATTTTTGTAAAATAATGTATGGCGTGTGGAGTTTTTGTAGTAACCTGTTGATACTACCATCTGATGAATATGATTACTACGTCATGTGATAAAGTTACATACATCGGCGTTGGCTGAAAATATATCCTCCCCCCTTAAGTGTTCAATTTCTCTTCTTTGGGTGGCATTGATACAAAATGTATCGTTTACCGCTCAACCCTGTCGCCGCAGGTTCTCGGACCTGAATGCACATATGACAAGAACGAGAGCAAAGCCACTTGTCTCAAGACGGCGCCAGAACCTGCTTTAAGGCGCGAGCTACAGCTTAAGACGAGCAACTGTGAGGCTTTTCAGGGTAGTGTAAACCGGGCTAAAATGCGCCCATAGAAAACAAGTGAAATAACACTTTGTGTTGCAAAACTGTTTCTTGAGTATGAAACTGTTTTTGAGTAATAAAACAATTTAAGTATTAAAATAATGTCTTTTCAATTTCATTGTGTTTGCGCCAAAAATGATACTAGTGTGTATCTGTTGTCCTGAAATTAAAGATCCCTTAATCTTTGCCCAACCATAGAGCGTAGGTCAAAACGTATGCGATTTGGCAGGCGTCTAACAAAACAGTTCAAAGCTCACGCCGCTCGCACCGTTATCAATGCCGTCTGCGAGAAAATGGAAGCGACAACTTTCCATTCCCTTCTGCCACTTGGGCGCGTGACTGCGGTTGCCTACAATGGCTGAGTTGCGCGATAAGTGAAACATTCTAAAGTCTAAGGATTAGAAATTCGAGACACCCTGTGCGGAAACGCTTTCTCTATACCCTCTCCGCACACACTCGCTTCACTTCACAGGGCTTTACGATCGGTACACACTTAAGGTAAACAGAGCCGAACCAAGCCCAAACACACTATTCCTAATGATTTGAAAGCACATGTATATTGAATCATCTGCTAATCACTGACATGGAGGTCAGTGACATTCAGCGGCCTCAACAGCCCCGTTGATTGGGAGGTCTAATGTTCGAACCCAACGTGGCGAATTTTCGGCACTAGTTGGGTTGAATTCAACTGCCTGGAAGAAAATTCTAGCTGTAGGATGCTCTGATAAGTTGTTTTACATGGTTTCTCCAATCAGTACAAAGCAAAAGCCGGAGCTGTACCCTACCAAATAGGACAAGCACTGCGTGCGATCTTTCAGTCCCCTTTCTTGTCGTGTTACAGTCCTCTTACACACAAGTACACTTACATGCTTTACACTATCACACTTTTCGAGAGACCAGTCGGGGGCTTACAGCTTGTCCCGGCTGGACGCGGTGCCCTGCTGGTGGAGATAACTGATTGGGGAAAATCCCTGCAAGCCGACTAGGTCGGCACCGGATCTGGCCAGCCAGCAGAAGATCACCGACCGACGTCTCCCTAGATGGAAATATGCACTACACTTACGGGACTAATCTTAGAAGTTGAAGAGCGACTGGAAACACTTATCAACCAATCCTAACAAACGGGCAATGGACCGCGCGCGATCTTCGTTCCTCATTCTCTATCACCTCAAACACA
>JAHLJT010008446.1:59350087-59411871 GCA_031308135.1 Acheta domesticus | reverse complement strand
TTCACCGTCTTGTTGCGGACGAAGACGGGGAAGCTGTAATGCGTCGACTTGTAGCGGCCCTGGAGTCGCGGCGTAAGCCACAGTCAGCTCGTCCACGTACGACACGAGTGCGTGCCACGGGTGCTTGGGCTGGCCAGCGCCGCCGCCCGAGCCGGCGCCCGCGCCCGCGCCCGAGCCCGCACCGGCCCCGGGGCTTCGCCCCCGGGCCCGGGCTCGGACCCGCGGCGTCGGCGCCGGCCCCGCGCCCGCCGCCGCCCGGCGCCGCGCCCGCCGCCGTCGCCCCCGCGCCGCACGCGGGCGCTTCCGCCCCGGGCAGCATGCTGTCCGTCTCGCCCTTCTCTAGCGCCTCCAACTCGGCGCTCTCCTCTGGGCCGCCTGCGCAGCGCCGCCGCCCCCGCCCGTCACTCGCCGCCGCGGCCACGCACCACACACACTCTCACATCACATACACAGAATCTATTTAGCGACACAATGAATTAAAAAGAACCTATCGCTTGGGAGAAACACAAATAGCTTGCTATGAATTCCAGAAGAGAAACACTGGGACAGACTACGTGTTAGTTCAATAGGGCGATTGTAATTCGTCGAAAAAATCCGATCGACATTAAACAATACGTTGTGTGAGGATTCATGTGTTTGGATGTGGGTGATTCAAAAATCTAGTTATAATTTGTAGGATTCGTCATCATAGAACATCGTAATTACTGCGTACAATGTCTTAGTTCATTTTCGTGTCTTACTTAAATCTCGCTTTTGTTGTGTCCTAGGAAGTTTCGTCATAATATTGCCTAACGGTGTGTTGGAAGAGCAGTTTCTCCTAACTCCCTGAGAGAGAAACTAGATTTATAAGGGGAAATATACCGTCTATTACTAGAATAATCGATAAAGATTATGATCCAAGTGAAGTTATGACAGGTGTTCAACTGCGTTTGTACAGGGGTGATTATTTTGATCGGTTAATACGATCGCACAATCACACCTAACACACAATACTCGTACAATGAGACATAATGTAGAACAACTCTCTTAAAGAGCACATGGTTGGAAAACAAACTACTATTTAAACAGCTAAAACAGAAGATGATATATTACTGAGGAAGACCAACTTCATCATCAGGGTCTCTGCGTTGAAAAATGGTGCAGAACATGTGTTACATTGTAAGATGCTGGTCATATAAATGCAATTCTTTAATGTTTTTAATTATTCCTTTTACGTCCGTCATGTAAATCAATCTAATCTCTATTTAATTTTTGAGTGAATTTATTTATTTAATCCTCAAAACGGTTATAACTGGTGCGATGCATAGGGAAATAAATCTCCGCTTAAAACAATATTCGCTTCTAAGCAAAGAGACGATTTGCATCGGCAAACGAGCTACAAATATTATTTGAATATTCTGCTGAGAAAATAATAACAGCAATTTCTCTGGCATCAACAAAATGAGAACTCAAGAAAATGTGAGGCGTCGGGGGTCATATTTTAGTTCAGAAGCAATGGTGAGAGCATCTCAGAAAGATTAATGGATCCAAGGGGAACCCGGGATAAAAACCTGATGAGCCGTCCCAAAAGATTTGCGATACTTATTACAGGTAGAAAATGGAATAGAAAGACATTTTTTTAAAGTAGCAGAGGAGTTGATATTTAAAGTTTTGTTGTACTGTTTAATTTTCCAAATAAATTGATTTGCGATTGTTCTTTTACTGAGTACAGTATAGATATACAGATAGTTTTGCAGAATAGAATATTTTATTTGTTTTTTTTTGAGAGAATGTAATATGTATTTACAATAGCGACTATAAAGAATGATAATGAAGTGTACATGAGTTGACAGTGTATTTTTAATGATCTGCTGTTGAAACTGATATCTAATACATTAATTTCATGGTGTACTGTAATTATGAATACTTGCATTAATTTAAATATTTGCCCTGCAATGTGTGGATAAGATTTTGATTCGTAATGAAAAGGCACGGCAGCAGTAATACTTCCAGTTGCATGTAAAGAGGCCTATAAGGATCACGTGGGTGAATCTTATTCGTTACACGTCTAATACTGTTTCTGCAACCTGAATATTTATGTTTGAACGAGGTATATTTTTCAGGCGAATACATTCCTGAAATATACGAGCCAGATATAGCCTCACTGAATATGCGAAAATTTGAATGCTTAGCTCAACTATACTTAAAGTTTAGATATTTAGATGTGCATACACATTCAAAAATGCCTAAACTTGCTAAGCGGTCGACACTAGAAGCGTAATAATGGGATAAAACGCTGTGCTCAGCATAAATTACTCTTTATCACTGTTATTTCAAATGTGCTCAAGAGAACATGTTAGGCGGATCTCAGCTTGAAATACGCAGTTGCATTGCCTCCTAGAAAGGCAAGACATCAAAGCAGAAATTACGCAAAATGGTTGGATCTGCCTTTGTACATTCTTAAAAAGAACTCTAAGTATTGGTAGTTATTTTTATCGAAGTTTACTGAATTAAAAGAAGTTATTTATAAATACAATATTAACCGTCCTCTGACGTTAACGAAATCTCCAAGGTATTGACGATTTATAATTACGAATAAAACGGTCACAGTGAGTGTGGCATTGCTTACTTCAATTTATTTCAGTCTTTAGTATAGTACGCAGGAAGCATTTCGAGTGAGTATTAGTTCCGGGTGCGTAAATAATAATATAAATAATAATTTATATTTATAATTTATAATTAATATATATAATTTATAATTTATAATAAAATATAAATAATAATTTGATTATTATTTCCGTGAGTGCAATGAATGTTATTTCCTTAGTGGTGGTGATGTTCCTTCCCCGCTGGAATACTTTTATTTGTGGTTTTTCCTTCATCAGGTATCTCTTCTGGGGGTGGGACCACCCAGTGGAAACCCCACCGGTCTCCCAAAATGTGTGGTAGTAAGGGGCATGTAAGTATAGTATAAGTTTGTAAGGGTTGATGAGAGGCCGTATATGAGGAAAGAATGATTGTGCGCGGTTTATGGTCCGTTTATGAGGGTCATTTCCCGGTATTCGCCAGGTAATGATTTGAGATGCCACGGAAAACTACCGATTAGAGCAGCCGTTCGTAAGAATTCTCCTTCAGGCAGGGTCCCAATTGCATAGCTAGTGTCGAAAACTTACCATCGTCATGTTTCGCAACCTAGGACTTCCCGTTAACGATGTTGTACGACAGCTTTGCCACTGACCTATCCCAGCTGGTGTGCATTTTGACTTGGAGACGCGAGAAATTCACGACGTGTGGGCCACCTAGACCTCGCCGTCCGAGAGGGCTTCGCCCCGGGAAATTAAGCTCTCGTAAATTACGCTATTCGGAGCGGCTGCAGGGTTCCGCACGCAGTGTTTGACGTGGAAGCCGAGAAAGTTGGACCTCACGCGGGCCTTTCCGACTCGCGGCTCTCAGCAGCACCCACGGCAGATTAATTACTTGGACGTGAGTCCTCGCGGCCGTCGGAGCGGACGCTGCCCGAGACGGAACAAGGCTGGATTTGCAGCTACGCAATCGAAGCAGAACCTGCTTGAATCTAAAAAAAGATGGCGGAAAATGGTGGATCTAATCACCTGGTCCTTTCAGCACCTTATGTGGTCGTGTTTTTGAGCAGGGAATGAAGTAAAAATAAACGTTTCTACCACTTATTAATGCTAGGTAGCTCTTGCTAATTACAGGTATCTCACATATTTTTTCTTAAGAGAAGATTGATAGTAATTACTTCTGCGAGAAGATTATTAAAACCAGGCGACACAAAACTATAACAATTACACATGCACTTAACAATTAATTTCACTAAAGTATGTTTTTAGACATAATCTTACTATGAATAAATGACTCAACTATATGTGGAGCAACAGATCAAAATGTATTAAATTCACAATACGTTTTAAGGTACTTTTAAGCGAATTCTTCACCGACTTCAAACTTTCTGAATGTAGGCTTAAAATATGCCCATTGAATGAATATTGAGTTCATTAACAAACGGAAGAAAATATAACTATCACATCAGAATATGCTATATCCTGTAAAATGACTAAACTACATTCTATTCAATTACATGACTTGGAGTAAGTACTTTTTAATCTGTTGCTATTTGTATCTACGCTATATTGCTATGCTGCTATTCACAACGCTCTCTAAACGAGCAATTGGATTCTACCAATCTTTATAATTTAACTTTTAATATTAATTGTTTATAAAATACGTTAATATACGTATATCTAATAGTTTATTTTCAAGATCACAAAAAAAGTTCCTTCTTTTATTTCTTGCATCCGCTATTGCAAATTACAGTGTTAAATTTCCAATCTTGTGTTGTATTTTCTTCTGACAAATTGTGGGTAGTTCAAGAGCCTCTAGTCGTCTGTTAAAAAGAAGCAAGTCTGCAATGGAACAACTACCAAAGTCCTGCAGACTACCAACCTCATTTACGCAAGATAAATGCTCCATTCCTACCTTTGTAAATTAAAATTGCATTCCAGCCTTAGTTTAGGCGCTTACATGAAAAGTTAATACAGTAATTTTCATAAGAAATGCAATCAAAACATCATACGAACTTAGTGAAAGAGAAATGAACGGTAATGATTTACTTCCCGTCAAAAAAAATTGATTTAAGATTTAAATATTAAGGTACTCGCACGATAAATATTATGATTTTATGAAATGTAATATTGCGTAAACAAATTCACGTGAAAACAGCAAATTGCATAATAAAATAATTCTGAAGGTAAGAAAATACAAGACAAGTCACAACTACGTTCTTTGTGTATTTATTTAATTATTTAATTGATTCATTTGATTATTTGTCTTTTAACTTTCGCCAATTTTAGAATTTGTTTAAATCCAGTTGGTTACCTTCTAAGCGAAGACAACGAAAGACTTCTTTTCTTCAAGTATCGTATTCCTGACTGGATGTTGACGAAGTGGAGAGAGCTCACACGTTTTTTCTGGGCAATTATGATATGAAGAATGAGTTTTTATATGATTTTATTGAATACTCGACGATTCAGTCAATTACAAATTGTACACAATCGTGTCTTACAGCACTACAGAAGAGTGGATGTCGCTGCACACGCTTGCCCGAATTAGGTCCACAGTGCGTTGCTTAAAAAGTTTAAAAAATCTTGCTGGACTTCGCGTGGTCGAAAAGTAACGGAGAAGAAGGAAATCACCTCCTTGTGGTCCATCTTCTTCATTTGATGAGATTTGCCTACGCCACAATTGTCGACGGAAAAGAGGGCTGCTCTTACCTAGCTTGTTGGTGGGCTTGCTAAAGGTGTTAAACGCTACAAAATTATGAGAACAGTGTAACCGTCACAGATGAGTCCCTCCTCTCTCCTGGAAATCATTTTGATGCGAATGAGTGAGCGAATCAGCTTTAGTAGCTGCGTTCCTTAAGAAGAACACACGGCAGTTGTACGTGGGTGTGGCGTGCAGATTCACAAAGCGTTAGGTAAGCTGCACCCTCCACTGTTTTTTCTTTGTAATTCTCACACGATTTTCGAAGTTTGGACAGGCAAGTTCATTACCATTATCATATAATAGAACTACATTCTTTAGTTTCTGTTCTTTTTTACTCTCCGGTACACGGACTATAGAGTACACTACTGCAATGCGGCAAAAAATCGATGACTATACTTTTACGAAAAATAGTAGTCCTGGATTGTAAAATTGGAGTTACAGCTACCAACAGTAAGACGATCTCAATGAGTATCAATAGTTGAAATTGATAAATTATTGAATCAAACAAGCTAAAATACAGTAAACCCTCGTTAGCATGAACTCACTTAACATGAATTTTGCACGAACAAATCATCGGTTCCGGCAAGGGTATATGGTCATACGGATATTTATAATACTCGGATAACACGAATTTGTATAACACAAAATCCGATAATTTCGGTCCCTTGGAATTCCTGTTAGTGATGGTTTACTGTAGTACAAGAAAAAACAGAATGTGTGCATAGGAGCAGTATGCAAAATATCATACCATATTAAGCACACATACAACTATATATACAATCCATACAAGAACACATACATTCTTACCATCATTTTTAAAATTTCATTTGCTATGAAGAAAATTCCAGAAAAAAATCGTTTCATAATAAAACACCCATGCGTTCTTATGATATTCCAGACACAAATTGCTTATTTACTCGTAGAATATACTCCCATATGTATAAATACAACGAATAATAATAATAATAATAATAATAATAATAATAATAATAATAATAATAATAGTTTATGGGAGTTTATGCAAGCTTATGGGAATAGGATAGATATGAATTCGTAACAAAAAGACGTCGATAAATACGCTTTGGTCTTGTATAACCTGTGTGTTTGTCCTTATGATAAAAGAAAATAAACATTAAAATAAACTGCATAATAATAATAATAATAATAATAATAATAATATAATTAATTATTATTATTATTATTATTATTATTATTATTATTATTATTATTATTATTTACACTCCTGGAATTACATTAGTATCGAAATGTCTATCGTGCTTTCGAAATTCCAAGATGAATGCAGTCGCAGTTTCAAGGCTCATGAATTTATCGGTAATTCTGGATGCACTTATGGTATCATCTGTAATAGAAGCATCCGTCTGTTTTGTCATTTGCCTTTAGTACAATTTTAGCAAAAAATACGAGATGTTAACTGTTACGACTCAATCATTCTATCAAGTAAAATTTTATTTCTAGTGGCTTGCTTTTATTTCTCATATCCTTTTGAGATCCTGATTTAGACGTGGTGGTACGTAATATATCGGAACCATGGTTCTCTACTCCGACTTTAATCAGGATAAAAGTAATGGCACCAAATATATAAACTAGTGGTGCTACAGCACACACTTCGCACTATTTGTAACCGCTAATACCAAATGAATCTGCAAATGTGTTTCTAACAAGCAAAAGTTCCTTCTCCACGTTGGGATACCAATTCAAGATTTTAGAATCAGCACGCCATTCACGTTACCACTACATCATCAGACTTACCGCTCAATTTAACTTTTCTGACGCTTTAAAAAAATTGTGCATTTGCATTTGCGATTTTAAAAAGTTCATAGATTTTAATTTGCATTATTTCAAGATCTCGATTTAAGGACAATATTTCGTTAAAGAAAAAAATCTTTTTCACCAACATTGAAGTTCGGCACTGTTAATTTCATGTTTCTAATTTTAAAATTACGTTTTAAAAGTTATTAATTAAAACTCTAAAATTACAGTTCATAAATACAGAGAGTTTGCCGAAAATACGACCTGCACTATTTTTAAGCGTCCTTTGTTCTGTGCGAAGAAAATATTTAAAGATACTTTTGGAACTGTTTGAGACAACTTTTTATAAATTACATTAACATCAAGCAACAATTATAAGAAAACTACTGTTTCAAGAAAATGAACATATATATGTACATATGCCATATAAAGATCTACTTTTTGAAAAGAGAAATTAAGGAAAAAACTTTTATCACGATTATAGTTTTGCTGTATTATATTTTTCTTATTTTGGAATATACAGAGATATCATTATTTAAACGTCTCATGCTCTATCCGAGGGGGAAAAATGAAGAAGAAACTGGAAGCTAATTTTGGCAAAATAATTGTGTAATAATTATATAGTAATATAATAGTAATATTCCAGCAAAATAACGGGAAAACTACTATTTTCGCAAAATTGTGTATGTGCTTATGTAATGATATCTTTGCAGAACAGATTTTAATAAAGAAAAATCTCTTTCTTCAGTTTTGTATTTGTGCGAAAAGTCGAAAAAATTGATTTCTTGCATTTTACAAAAATTTTAAACGTCTCATGATTTATTCAGGGATAAAATTGTAGGATAAATTAATAATCTTATGTTAAATTATCGTACTCTTGTTTCTTCACTTAGAATCTTGGCGCAAATTTATTAGTTCTGAGACACTATCAACTCACGATAGCATAAACCTTGAAAATTGCCGCACAAACTTCAAATATCGGTCTGGTACACGAACGCAGCAGCGTGGTAGTCGCTTAAACCTAGAGCTCCGAGTGTTGACAGCACCGCCATCTCTTAGGGAACGGACGAACTTCTACGACGAGGTCAGCCGCAGTGTGGCGCATGTGTATCTGGGCGTTGAAATGATCGAAGTCCGGCGCGTTAAACACGCGGCAGGCCGGAGATAGAATATCTCGTACTCTTGTACTGAATCGATCCTCGTTTTCTTATCCGCCGAAATGAACGTCGTAAAATCATTTCAAAAAATATATCAATAACTGTAAATTAAAATATAAATACTATTACAATGGCCAATAATCGATGGCCAAGTAAAATTAACACCAATAAAGAATGTTTTGAATATTCAGCTCTTTTTCTGGTTACTTTTATGTGTAAATATTTCTTAAATAAAGTTTTGTAAAGTAGCAAAAAATAATTTTAATTTAATTTTAAAATATTTTGTTTGCAAATTGGCCGCATACTGAAGTACTGGAAATCGCTGCCTTCAGTTAACCTCTGATTCAATATTCTACGTGAATAAAATGCGTTGTGATACCATACATCTAACTGTTTCAGCAAATATTTATAACAAAACTAAATAGACACTACCGAACTTTTCGCACGCTGTAAATATCATTTTTTAATATGATAAAAATTTGAAAATTCCTAAAACTAGATTTGCTGATCGTAACTCTTGTCCACTCAATCTTGACTCTGTTAATAAGGACTTTCATCGCAAGCTTATCTACCGCAACCGACAGCAATATCGGCCTTCTGCGCATGCGCAGTTAGAGTTGTGAAAGAGCAGATTCTCAAGAGTTGAATAGAGTAGTCGAGATAGAGTAGAATAGTAGATAGATAGTAGATAGAGTAGTACATAGAGTAGTAGTAGAGATAAAGTTGAATAGAGTAGTCGATTACTGTCGATTGCTGTACGCTACGCTGTGCAAAAATCCTAATAGTTCACTCATTCAGCTAATGATCCTATATTGTAAATGGCCATCAATCGACTGACATTCAACTCGAAAAGATGGCGTTTATACAATGAACAATCGTAAGCTATTATTAATATATATTATTCTATTACTTAAATACGTCCAATTTGATTCCCTTCGTTCGTATACTTAAGTCCTCTGCGATGCTCCGCGATAACAACCTTGAAACTCTGTAATGTATTATTTCCAGAATTTTTTTGCCGAAATGGGTTTGGATTTAATTGGTAAGTTTTGCTCACTTAGCTGCTTCTAAAGCGTTACTACTTAATTAAATGAAATGTAACGGAAAACGGACTTCATCCATTTTACTGTTACATTTTAAACATTCGAATAGGGAACCAATTATCACATACTTTGGACACCACAATATTATATTAGTCTGACAAAACAAACTCGCATTGGAACATACCGTTTGCTTCGCCCAAAATCACAAAAAAATCTCGAAAATGCAGTAAAAAGTGTGAATTCGGCACGCAGCACACTATTTTCCAACTCAAGAATGAGTATTAATAAGCGTGATTGGTGCCTAAGAGAAACAATAAATTATTGCACATCTCAACTTAATGTGAAACCATGTAAAACACTGTCAAAAATGCTTTTTTTGTATATGAACGGTGTGCGAAATATAATTCAAGACCCTTCTGGCCTTGAAAGCTAGGTTTTAACAGCCTAGGTCGTATGAATTCCGAATTATGCACGATCGATACGTCAACAACGAATAATTTGACAATACATTATATCAGTTATGCCTGGATAGAAAATTACAAAATATATAGGAAGTACGAAAATGGTTCAATTATGTCACACCTAGCTGTTTAATTAAAATGAAAATTAGGCATGTTTTCCCCCCAGACTTTTTTCTATTCTGAAATTCTAAAAAAATATGACTTTCAACATTGACTCTAATATTAAAACGAGAAATTGTTCATAAATTTACCGCTTGTTTTTTTAAAATATTAAATAAGAAACAAAGAGAAAAGTCAAGTAATTAACACATATTTTGGCACAACACTACATGTTACAATGCTCTTTTATATTTTAACTTTAGGGAAAAATATGACACTCTCTGTAAAACACATTGGAAATTAAAATTATTATTGAAATTGTTTTACTTTAATATTCTTAAAGAAACAATTGAATTAAATTATTTTGGATTTTTTATAAACAACTTTCAACAATCAATATCTCCGCAGCCAACCATTTCACCAATTGTCATTAGTTTCCGCTTTGTTAATTCTTCCATTTTCTCAGCTAACTTCATAGATTTATTGTATTTTACGCGCGCAACTATTTGAGAGCAGGATTCATGAAACTTTAACTTTGCCTCTGTGTATTACTGCAATCTGGATCTGAGCCAGTTTCATTCTTACACATATTTTATGCAAATGAACTTTCTTTATATCAGCTACAGAGACGTTTAAAATGCAATTTTATTTTCCAGAGCGTTACAAATTTAAGCTTTTCCCAGAATGTAGGTCGGAAACCAAAGTTTTGTCACGACTGAAACTAACAGAGGGCATTGCTTCATGAGGCGAAAGACAGTTATCACTTATTATGAACTACTGAATAGTTTAATGAATTAACAAATTCGCATCTATGCACAAATTATTACTAAGAATCACGCTGGTAAATTGCTGAAATTCAGTAATGATGCGTTATCTCTTAAACTTAAGTAGTACGATATCTTGAAATGTATCAAGGCGGGTTACATTTTTTTCCATATGTCAAATGTTAATGGTTCTGAATGGATCAGTGTCTCAAAAAATAGACACTTGAAAACTTCTGTTCGCTGATGTTGAACATAAAACAGAAAAGAAACATATCGATAGTTTGAGTGGAATATCACGAAACTGCGTGGAGTTCTCCGAATAAACTCCGTCCACAAGTCTTGTATCGACTCCGCGCGCTGTGGAGCGGCCAGTGCTTGACATCTCTCTGCGCGGAGGAAAGGGCGAGCGCGACTGCGGCCGAAACAGTGCGGAACGGCGCGAGCAGCTCCGAGCAAAAGAACAGCGACCGAGAATCAGAAATATTCCGCCAACGCCATCGATTGGCCTGGGACAAAGGCACAGGCGGAGCCGAAAGTAGGAAAAACAAGAAAGGCGAAGGGAAAATGGGCGGAAAGTGTGGGCTGTGAAGCGGGAGCGATCGAGGCCGGTGGCCGCGACAGGGGGGCCCACGTTGATTGCTCCAGTGACGACAGAGAGAATATCATGTGATGATGATGATTATGGTGGTGTTGGTGACGTGGTGGTGGTGATCGTGGTAGCGACTGATGGTGGTGGTTGTGAAGGTGGTGGTGGAAGGGGTGATAGTAATAATAGTAGAAGTACTGCTGGTGGTGGTGGTGGTGGTGGTGATAGTGGTGGTGGTGGTGGTGGTGGTGGTGGTGGAGGTGGCAATATCGGTAATGATGGTGACGGTGACAATAGTGATGGTGATATTGATGATAATGATGGTGATAATGAGATAAATTTAAGGGTTATGGCGAGGGTGGCATGATAATGATTATTGTGAGCGTGAGGATGGAGATGGTGGTAATGGTAATGGTGAGGATGGTAATGGTAATACCAATGGGGAGGGTGGTCATGGTGAAGGTTATAATGGTGATGGGTTTGTTGTGATGACGAGAGTACAAATGGTGATAGTGGTAATAGTGTTAGTTATGGTGATGAAGATGGTGATGGTGAGAATGGTGAATGTAATAATGGTTTGATGTGTTAGCACCGACTTTCTTGACATTGATTGTTTGCGGTCTCAACTACTGTGGTCATAGTCTCGAATGTAGTGTATGCTATATTCTAGGAGGTGGTGATCATCTTCAGCTGGAACGAGGAAAGGATTGGAGAAACTAAGAAAAATTTCCGATCAAAGCAACTAACCACTAGAATTCTCCTCCAGGTAGTGGTTGAATTCAACATAAGCTATTTAGCTAGTGCGTCGTTCTTGGTAGTAGTAGAGGGATCATTCTTACGGTGGTGGTGGTGATGGTGGTGGTGGTGGTGGTAGTAACAATGGTAGTTGTCGAATAATGCTCGTGAAGGTATCGAAAATTGAAGTGGACATGGTGAAGTTGACGGCGGGGCATGGGGAGGGTTACTTTTGGTGGAAATGCTAAAGTATCTGCAGCGGAAAAATGGGAATGAGGCCGTTTGATTGAAACAATGGCAACAAAAGTGAGAATCGGATTGACAAAAATCATAAGGAACAGAAAAACAATTCTGGTGACGGGAGCGATGAAAGCAGCCGGAACGAATGGGCTAAAGAAAGAGGAAGACGAAAAAGTCGTATAGGAGTGGGCGTATCGGAAGGAACACGTTATTTGGCAGCTGAAGAACGAGATTAACGAGCCATCTACCGGCAAATTACTGTTAGTCGGATCCGAGAAGGAACAAGGCAGATATGAATGAATAATTCATTTACTTTGGGTGGATTTTTATTATCGATTATTCTACCATGCATAATGCATGATCTGTAGTCACGTGTGGCATGGCACATTTTACTATTTATATCCTTTAATGTTAGAGGGTATTCTAAGACCGAATTTAATTAATGCATGTGTACTTTTAATCCTAACCAGTATTTGAATATATAGTCTTGTAGCAGCTGACCCTCCGTAGCTTTTCCGTGAGGTCTGAATATTTTTCTAAGGTCTTGAATATAATTTTTAGACCTCTCCGTCGTTATTTATCTACAATTAATTATTCAAAAACATGAATGAGAATTTTTTGTGCAATTCTCTTCATTCTGCAAGAAATTGTGACTCAAAAAGTACTAAGAAATCATAAAATTTTGTGTATCTTGTCTTTTATTTCCAGTTTCGAATTTTGTTACGTTCTTACACGAATGTGAGGAATGCGAAAAAGGAAATAACTTCGTTTAAAATTATAGAAAGGAGAATGTGCAGACCTAAAAAATGTAATCCGGAGAAGGTCGGAAAATCCGGGGCGGTAATATTCGATATTACAGTACTAGTATTAGACAAAATGAAGTGTAGCAAGATGGATGTTGCGTTGGACAGGCGGCGAGCTCAACGGCAAAGCATGTAAACAATAAAGGGGAAATAGGCAGGAACGAGAAAAAATACATTAACCAGCGTGTGACTCCCTCACAACTCAACTATTTTTTATATTCATTCTTGTTATCTTAAAAATATTAATACTGTTTTGAAATTGTATCATTTAAAGTACTGATACGTTTATTAATAGTTAACGTATTGAACTGTCTTAATCTATTATATCAACCAGGATTGGAAAAATAATTATTTTGCTTTCAGGTTACTTTAAATGTATGCTAACGAAGTTTTTAAAGTTTTCCCATCGTGCTAAATCACGTTACTACACTCATTTCAGGTCTAATGATTAAAAGCACAAGCTGCTCATTGCAAACGTAGAAGGGAACAGGCAGTGAACGAACTTTGTTGTCACTAACAAATATTCTCCCCGAGGCTGTTTTAATTTTCCTTTTCATTTTATCCTGTGTTCGCCTCGTAGCGACGTGACCCTAATCCACCCATTCAATTTAAAAAATCTCAGCGCCCTACAGCAAGGGACAGGGGACAGGGGGCAGCCACGTGCGTGGCCCACCTCGCCGCCGTCTCCCCGAGAGAGCCGTTTGAGGGTCACACCCATCAATTCCAGGATCGTGCACTCACGAGCCGCCGCGTCCTCAACGAGAAAGAGGACGGCGAGGGTGGCGCGAGGGTGGCGGCGAGGCTTGGAGGCCTGCTCCGGCGAACGCGGCGCTTGTCAAATTCACGGGCGTCCCGCCTCGCCCGTCCTCCCGCGCGCGGACTCCCACGTGGCCTGGGGACCCGCTCTTTCCGAAACAGTCGTTACTTCCCGCTTGACAGGTCGGAAAACAAACGATTTTGCGCGATACGACTCGCCGGCCAATCGCAGAGGCACCCCAGCTTCGCCCGCCGACGCAGACAATCCGCAGGGAGAGTGTGGAGTAGGGAGACGAGTATTGGAAAGAAGAGAGTTCGCAACCCGGCAATCGGATGGCGCAAAAGGAAAAGGATGACGTAAAAGATGGCAAACGTGTGAAGCAGAAATTTGCAACGAATTAAAAAAAACAAAAAATTACAGAATGTGCTACTCTTTCTGACGTCTGGAACATTACTGGTCGAGTATGAGTGGATACTTCGTAATCATAGATGGTAACATTTACTCTCGTACTCTCTTCGGCAAGCATACGTTGTAATTTTCATATTATTGTCCGTTATTTTCGCTTGTACGTAAGAGATACATAGATATTGATGACGAAAACGAATTATTCGAGACGAAATGAACTGTTAACGAGGTTTGTGGAAAAAAACATCTAGCTTTTATGGAAATATTGGAAATATAACTTCTCCCTTTGAAATGCTCTTCTGGACGTGAAACGTGAGAGCGCACCGTTCTGTCAGGTTACAATTTTCAGTAAGGGGCGAGAAAATATAAGTTTTAAAAGAAAGCAAGAAAACGTTTGAAATATTCCTTTTTGAAGAAGCTCCAGCACGGTAAGGAATATTTTAAAGAAAAATGGAGAGGAGAAACAAGGGAGCTGGCTCTTTTATATACGAACACAATTTCAGATGTCACATACGATACATAGTGACGTACGATATTAAGCTATATATCAGAAACGAAGTACAGCGTCCACGTTTTTACTTGCCCCAACTCAATCATTGTGTATGAGATGATACTGATCAGCAGGGAACGGAGGTTTATGTAATTTCGTGTTTTTACAAAAATAAAGTACCAGCATCAAATAATATTTTTTAGAGTTTTCTATAAGACATTCTGAATGAATTAGAATCATTTTTATTTATCATACATTTAAAATGTGTATTGTAAATAAAAATGATTCTAATATGAATAAAAATGATTCATATAAAATGTGTATGATAAATAAAAATGTAATTATAGTAAAATTTTTTAAGTATAGTAAAATATTTTACTATAATTACATTTTTTACATGTTAAACCTATTACCACATTTATCTATATATTTCGTTATATTTGAATATATTTATACGCCAAAACGGAATATTTCAGATCCGCATTTGCAATGTTACGGAATCATCTTTCTTACAAAGATAGCAATGTACTGTACTATGATCATCATATCTTTCCCACGAATTGTCAAACTTATTCCCCTCTTGCTCTTTGGAATTTGCGTCTTCGGAGTCAAGGATGAGCGCATGTTTGTGAAGCAGAAGCAATTTCTACCACGTGTTTGCCCTTTTTAAACAACACATTCGTAACTCAATCGAAAAGTAACAAATAATTTTTACAGATCGTTGTTTAATCGCATTGTTGGATCTGGAGCGGGCTATGTTTCCTTCAAAATCCTGCCCCTACCTTCGAAATCCATTACTGGCTACTGTTCCTTTGAACATCCGATCGTAGTAAACAACATTGTATATACTACGAGCGTATTTTATATTTCGAATAAAACTCTTGGGGTGAAAACTGTTGTCATTTTGGACAAGTAGAACTTCCTTTTAGACGGTCCGAATCCGTGTTAAGATCTGATCGGTGGCGGACTGACCTCGGAAAATACTTGTACAGTGCAATTTTTAACACTATAATAAATTTTATTTTATATATTTCTTACGCATTTTGGAAAAAAATACATTTATATGCAAATATTTTGCTTTCATATTACAATAAATTCCGTTCCACACTGATGAGCCTCACTTTATAACCAGTAGACAGTAAAAACTCTTTTAGAAGTAATGTAATTTGGTTTTTCTCAGAAATAGGTTTTGCGGCGGTTCTATGCAATCGTATTTTATAAATTTTATAAAATTTTCCATATTGGTGAACGACGTCATGCTTTATAAAAGCAGGGAACATATAGTCAGGCCGGAAGAACTAATCATACAGGAAACCTCAACCACTTCAAATATCTTATTTACATTTTCTGGTAAGTTCAGTGTGGCTGCAAAGTCGCGTGAAATTTATAACCGTCCCCTTCCGGAGACTTCGAATGAATTACAAAGATGTTGCTTACGACGACTGCATATAATCGCCCTTAGGAAGCAGAAATGTGATTAGAATGTTGAAGTTCATTTTGTTTTTTCTTAGAGCAAATTCAAAAATGCATATGTGACTTTTTACCGCTGTAGTAGGGAGATGCTGAAATTTTCGACAGCCAAAAGAGAAAATATTATTAAAATTTGATTTTCCCGACAAGTAGGGTCAGTTGTGCCACCTTACGTTCAAAGTTTTGTAATAACATTGGAAATTGCAAGCTATTATTTTAGGCTTCGCAGGAACCTTAGATTACATACAACGGCTGACATTACAATTTCTTTACAAACAAATCCAATAGGATCCTCAGGATTCTGTGGAGAATTTGTTTCATCTCGTAAATATTATTTGAAGCAAGTACCTTAAAATGATGTTAAAATAAATGAAATCAGCCAAAAATACTTTAAAAGTGACTAGATATAATAAAAATACTTGAAAAAAATGTAAAAAAGTGACTTATTAATCGAAATCGACGAAAACTGCAAGGAATATCATATAAAAATGGTTCATTTCCTTTTGTCATAATATGAAATTAATGTCTATACTAAAAAGCATTGTTCTAAAGTGAAAAGAAAAAAAAGACATTTCATTAAAATCCCGCCTATTAATCTCCTAATATTAAAAATATTTTCTTATATGATGAACTAACATGAAACTTGATCTTATCAGGAAATTCGACAAAGATATAATACTTATAATTGAAATCTCTGCGATATATGACAAAAAGTACAATAAAAGGGCAATTCAGTAAATTGAATATATTAAAAATAAGGTATCACTCATAATTAATTGAAATAGGATGGAAATTGTCAAGATAACTTATATGTCCAGAATACTGTACTGTTTATATACGGACTATTTATTGATTTGCGTTGCGACACACACACACACACACACACACACACACACACACACACACACACACACACACACACGTACACGATAACTTTCACATGCGTAAATAAAAGAAAAATGAACAAAACTTTTAAAATTTTCAATAATATTATACAATCCGTAGGTTTTAAATAGCGTTGTACAACAAGAACGTAATAACAGTAGAATATTTTGCCAGTAGAATGTTTTCATAGAAAATTTCATTATTATTTATAATAAAAATAATAACGTACATTACTATTTCGTAGAGATCCCTCTTGTCGCTCTCGCAAATAGTCAATCTCAACAACAGAGTTGTCAGAAAAAGAGAATATCATGGAGTATGCGAATTGCACTTTCAATTTATAATTATTACAGTTTCGTTGAAGAAACCCGTCTAAATAAGGCAAGAGCAAATGCAATCCGCGAAACATTCTCTTTTTAAAGGTAAAGGTATTTTCTGACGTATCGATCGTGCAAAATTAAAAAACGATGAGTTCTAGGCATGTAAATAAGATTTACTAAGCTATTAGCTTCGAGATATCGTTTGAAACCTTTCATTATATTATCGAGTTAGCTCGTATGGAAACTCCTACACTATGGTAACGGTTAGCAGAGACGAATTAACTTATATTTTATAAATAAATTGAGAGGTTTATAGATTTTTATAAATACATCTTCGATTCGCTAAATGTTTCCCTTCATACGATGTGGCGAGGAAAACGAACGGGAGTCACTTTTCCCCATGGGAGTATTAGTGCGGATTCCCTAATATTGATAAACTGCTGCCCGCTTGTCATTCTTCACAAATAATGGAGAGAGAGAGAAAGCGAGTGTATTTAAACTCAAAACATTTAATTCTCAAGTTGTTAGAGCAGCTATTTTTCCGCCCCGATAATAGTAGTTCTCTCACGCGGTTTATGTAGAACGAACATTTACCTATCGACAAGAAATCACATACTGCATGGTTACAGTTTAGGCTGCGCAACTAACACGCGAAGATACTTAGAACAGTAAATCTAGAAAACAGTTCAACAATTTTTCACTTTTCCTCGTTTAACAAAAACAAAAGGAGTGGTGCTTCATATATTTTGGGTTGTTGAGGAAGAAAATCACACAAAAAATTATCTTCTGTTTGACGTTTCTGAGTAATTTCACATTTTACCTAAAAAGATATGGGAATATAATTTTATGGATCAATCTTACGTTTGTTATATACCCATCTCTTTGTCGCTTGTGGAAAACGTCTACAACATCTCTCCGGAGTATCTAACAGAAATCTGCTAACACTGAAACGTTTCACTTTCTTTTGTAATGCTATTTCACCGCAGTAATATTCTGGTGGAATCCTTTACCTTGTCCGTCACTAAAATCTCCACAATTCACTGGGAAGATATCCGGAGATGAATGTAAGATGTGCATTTTTAGTGACACATTGCATTTTTCTCGCAGGCACATAGTTCTTCTATCATGTTTTTGGAATGTTCATCAGGCTAGTCGCCCAAGAATTGAGCTACTTGACCAGCAACATTACCACATCAGGACTTTGAATAGTTTCAAGTTCATTATCATGCAATAGCTGGCTAGGAACTAATAAATATCCCCTGCTTGATCTTTTCTGCACTATGGACGACGAAACTTTGTGCACAAATAAGCAAATGTTTGCAATTTTGTTAATGGTCTTCAAAAACGCCTTCGGGAGACCGAGCTTGATGTGTATCGGATGTCAGGATTCACTAGTTAAGTTCTACAATAACACTAGTAAACATTAAATACCTCGGAACAAGAAAAATGCAAGTTACATCATTTCGGCTTTCAGGGGCTCAGAAGAAAAATGTAATAAGTGAAATTCCTCGGAAGTCTGACTTAGGAGAGAATTTTTGGTGTGATTTTTTGTGCTCAGCAACGACAAATATATAAGATAGGAGTACTTTTGTTTCTGTAGAAAAACATTGTTAAACAGTGAAATCAAAATGCAAGTATACTACTTCTTCCTATTTTAATTTACCGACGCTTTGGGACTGTAGTCTCTGTAAAATGAACATACGTCGCAGTCTGCATAAGTAACTTGTTAGCAACCATGCAAACATATTTCCTGAGGAGGATTATTATCTTACGAAAAACTTTTTTTCGGCTCATCAATTTCAATTGGGTGATTTCAACTAATCTTAGATCACATTTCACAGATTTTAATGCTATATTTCTCCACATAAATATTTATAATTATTTCATAAAAACGCAATGAAACAAAAAACTAAAATTACCTGTGTAATCAGAATGCAAACATTCATAATTACACATTTTTATCAAAAGCAACAAATGGACGCTTTGTTTTGTGGATGAACGAAAGTTTGATGCGGTTATAAACTTGAATTATAAGACCGGTCAGTAATTATTATCAGGAAGACAGAAAAGGTTGGCGTCGCTAGCCGAATTACATGACTGCGTTTCGTTAAATCACAGAAGTTAAGCAATTTGAGACATCACGAATTCCTGGACGGGTGACCGTCTGAAAACCCCATTTACTAACGGCGCCGAGCCCATGGCCGAAGGGATAAAAGGCATTGACTGACTACGATGTTAGGAAACACGACAAATAATATAATGGAAGATTACTCCAATAAACGCTCAATGACCAGAAAGGGCTAAAGAGACGTGTTGGGTAGACCACGCAACTAATTTTATTATATAGGTGTCCAGGGAGGAAACAAAAGGAAATGAATTGCGTAAATTGGATTTTTTTTATCTCTGTGTTAATTTTTCTTTGTGGACAAATATGTTCATTTCTTTTATAAATAATAAACAATTTTCATGTTTCTGGAGTATTTAAATGTTTATGAAACGCAAATTTTTGCACAAAAAGCCTTTTTTCAAATTAATTTTGAGTGCTTATTGCGGCTCAGCCATCCGAAATCTCGAAGGAGATTATTAGACAATCTATACTCAAAATTGCCTTAAGAGCTTATTTTCAAAGTTTTGTTGACCTCCTTGGACACCTGCATTTATACATACACATATCAGGAAGGAAATACGAAAAGCCAGGCCGTGCGTCGCGCGTCGCAGGGTGATGAGCATACGTACCCAGCCCGTCGTCGGGCTGCTGATCGAGGGCCGCCGGCGCCGCCGCCGCCGCGGCCGCCGCTTCGAGGCGGCCTACGACGGCGTCCACGTCGGCGTCCTCCACTTCGACGGCGCGCTGCACCACCAGCGAGGCGCGCTTGCTGGCGTCGGGAGCCGCGTGCCGGCTCAGCGACTCTTGCACGCTGAGGAACTGCGGGCCTGCGCCCGCCGGCCGCGCGACGATCGTCGGGATGTTCACCGAGTGCCGATTGCTCCCTGCGGACACGTCACGTTGGGTTCGTGGGACCTTCTGGGGAAACTTGCACGTCGTACTCACCTTGCATTTTCTGCTGCCTCTGTATTTTCAACACACGTTTTGGGCGTTCGTCCGACCAACCCGCTCAATACGTTCTGTCTGCCCGTCCGCCCAATACACCCGTCCACCCAATCTTCCCAATTTGCCCGTCCGTCTCGCCCGCCCTCTTCATCCGTACAATGCAATATGACAGGTGCAATTGCGTATGTGGTTTAATTTCGGTTACCAAAATATATGAGTACCTTTTCTTCGCTCTAAGTGTTAATGGCCTTGCAATTTGTTATTCTTGTATTTCCGGGTTTGCCAACTGCTAAGGTCATTAGTCCCATTAGTGACAAACATGTTATATTCTAGGAGTTGAAGGTGTTCCTTCCCCATTAATCCTGAAATCCGGCGCCAAGTTACATATTGGCTTAATGGGGTTTCCCCCTCCAGACATCTCCGTCAGCGGAACAACACCTCAGACGAGACAAGTTCTAAGCTCTTGTCTGGTCTCCAGGTATGTATGGTAGTGCATGTAAGTGTGAAGGGGTGTAACTGTATGAGAAGGGAACAAGGACGAGGAAGGAAACATTCCGCGTGGTCCGTAGCTTGTTTCCTACAGTATTGCTCCGGCATTTGCCTTGTATTGACAGGAGAAACAACGGAAAACTACCGTTCCGATCACCTTTCAGAATACGTGACAGTTTAGGAAGCGATATTTCAATCACTAAGCAAAATTCTTTGCTGACGCAAGAGATTCATTTAATGCAAGGAGCGTTTTCAACGAGTTTTGCGCGCTCAACCTGATCAGTCCCCTTTAACATGATCCACAGTTTCTTCCTTTTGTTCAAATAATATTAAACCACAAATTGTTAATTAATACCAAGTAAATTCAATTTAGTAAACAGTTCTTTACCTAGTTGCCCGAACCGAAATAATGCTAAAACTCTGATATGTTCGGTCTTAATTTTTCGCGGTTGCCTGTTGGCTACACATCGCAAGTTGATTAGAAGAAAATACTACGTGACACAGTAAGTTTGAGATGGTACATCCACCGTTAAGTTCCTCTACTCAGAATTCTAACAGTACTATCCTTGCATTTTACCGATAGAATGCAAGGCCTTGCTGCGTAGATTCAGCAACTACAAACGGATTATGGACTAATAGGTATCAGACCACTTTTAAAAAAATGATGGGCTTAGTATGGGATGCAATGAAATTGAGATTGCTTGCAATGTTTCAAGCAGTTTGGTGAATGCAGATTAACAAGAGATAAATAAATATTGCATTGCCATATATTGTGAAAAAATTAACATCATTATATGTTATTACATGCGTTACAAATAATATGAGAAACAATGCGTTATGTCGCAGCGTCGTTAATTTCATTTGGTATTGATTTGTAGTGGTTAATTTTTGTTTGCTACTCACATTTATTGAAATAATATACAGTTTGTTTAAGATTTTTGTAGACGTATTCAGCATGTTTATTTTTCTCAGACCTGTAAAAATTAATCACTCATTCACTCACAAAACTTCGCTCTCCGCCCCGACCCGGGAGGGGGCGGGGGTTTGGGCGGGGAAGGGCCGGGAAGAGGAGGGGAAGTGCAGGGCGGGGCGGGATAGGGCAGGATAGGCCAGGACGGTGCGGGACGGTGACCAGACGGGGTGAGGTGCGGTGAGGCGTTGCGGAGCGGGGCGGGGAAGGAAGGCCAGAGGCGCCGCGTGACGTCACGAGCAATGACGCAGAGTCCGCAAGGAGAGGCAACCCTATGCACGCTACAATAGAAGCAGCAAGAGGAGAGGCGTCGGCGACTGGGCCTTATATAGCTGTAGGCATTACTATTCTACTTTGCTCACGAACGTCGTATTATTCTTTTATTTAAACTGTGAACTCTCGCCTTGTGACTAGATTTATTTTCGGACTGATAACCTGGTTCGTTGGTATTATCGTTGGCTGCTTTGCACATTGTTTGCGAATAAAGATGTTATGTGAGAACTGCTGCTTTGGCTCCGTTTTTTCAATTTATTTCTCGTAATTGTGTAATTAAAAAATAGTAAACTTCAGAGACATAATGATAACAATTTTAAATCAAGATTTAGACAGAGGCAAAGAAGATGAATTTTCGAAGTCAGTTTATTAACATTGATTTTATTATATTTTCCTGTTCGTAAAAAAAAGAGTGAAGAAAATTTTATTTACCAAATTTTATTTACTTCCATTCCGGCTCTGGACCACTTCCATAATCAGTGGACATGTCACGGCCAGTTGCATTAAAAAATATTTTTTTGGTAAAGTAATATCATAGAAAAATTATTACGTTTTCCACAACAACGTTTAATTTACCTTGATATTTCATTAAATTTATCTCAGAGGTTCATGACTTAGTGAAAGAATATTCACGTACGCCAGGAAAGTGATCCTTTTAAAAATTTGTTAAGGCGAAATTTCAGACACGGCACACGAGTCGGGAAAATTACACATTTTATTTTCCTACATATATAAAATAGTAATTTCAGAGAGTGCGCGGTGAACAATAAAAATTTCAAAAGCATCATTATTACATGTCGTTTCACTTTTTAATCTGCACAGGCGCTGGAACGTATTTAAATATGCTTAGAACAGCCACTACTTAGACATTTCCGTACGAGAAAATTGTAAAATTTAAGAAACGTGTTTTGTTTTCATTTCAAGAAACTAATAATATGAAATTTTGTTCAAATACAACTCATACAAAATTAAATTAAAAAATAACTTTGCATGGAAACTGTTCGGTGGAATGCATGACCTTAACATGTAACATGTGGTGTCTTCAAAAGTATTACTATTTATTAATGCATTCATAGAGAAAGACAAGAATAATATTTTAAAATTTAATAGACAAATTTCTAACGGGTTAATTTGGATAAATGACGTAATTTGGATATCTGTTCGTTGCGGTTACAGCTAATTTTAATTTGACATAACTTGTTGAGCTGTGTGTTTGGGAATGTAGTGAATTGCTGCCGGGAGCTCAGTGCTATAAAAAAACTCTTTCTGCACTGGATTTTGAACTTTGTTTAAAATATAACATTGTAGTATAGAAGAATCAATTAACTTCGAATAAACAAATAACGACTTCAAATAATATTAAAAGATGATGTTGCAAAGTAAGTTTTAATGTTTGACCTTTTATGTGGAGATGTACGTGTGCATGTACGTATACGTATACACAGTACACAATATTTCAAATATGAAAAATGTAAAATAAGTACAACGATCATAGACAATATAAAATGAAATTTTAAAAATCATGTCATTTCGAAGCCAAGTTTGTTTCGGGAGACCCTGCTTAATTTCATATGGGCCTAATGCATTGGAATACCTGTTGAGAACCTTTATAAAAAATGGCGAATAGAACTCACGTAACCGGATTACACTATCGTAAATTTAAGAATCATTGCTATTGAAATGCAATTATTTTGGGTTTATGAATTTCAAAACTTTCTGTGTCCTTTCATGCCAAGTTGTTACTCTTGTGAGGATATTTGAGCTCAGCCATTCGTTCAGATTGGTATACAACCTTCAGTGTATAAGGTGAACGGATTTGTAGAGAATGTACGCTTGTGATGAAGTTGGGAAATTTTGGCGTAGCTACAAGTAATGCGGGGAAATGTGGAAAACTCGAAGCGCGGCTACAAACTCTCTCCTCTGTCAGAAATACTTTCGTTATAGAAATGGAAACACTATCTCAAACACAGAAAGCAAGAAACGTAACAAGGGAACCACGGACGTTCCTGCATTATTAAAACCACACTTCAAGACAAAGAATTGAATAAAAATTATACTTTTATCACCGAGAAGTTGATTATTACTGTACTATTTATAATACTACAGTAAACGTGCTCCATGTGAAACGTGTATAATGCATAAATCAATCCAATGTGAACAGGAAACCGAGGTCCTGGCGAAATTATAAGTAAATTCTTAGTATTTCATTGTATACTGCGGAATCTGTCTAACGTGGCAACGGGCACAAATATATTTGTATTTTTGTCAAAAAGTATATTCCTTAAAGCGGACTGGGACAAAATTTCTGGCATTGGTTCCTCGTTATTATTTGCAGGCGCCCGGTACCTGAGCTTAAGTAAGGGTGAAAGGATTTCGAAGATTCTGAAATTTTCTTAGTTCATTTTTGGACTGTTTCGTGGAAAAGATAATGACGTGCTGGGTTTTGTCGTGAAGGGTCAAGGAAGGCTCATCGTCACAGTAAAAAAGGGGAAAATTTTCATCAGTAGAAACTGAGGAGCCGTAGTGTGAAGATGACTAAATCATATGTGTCTTTCTGGCTAAACAATAAAATTAGAATAATTGAATCTAAAGAAAGACAAACTGTCAATACGGAAATTAATGTCGAAGTTAAAATGAAGCAAAACCCAAATTTATGAGACACTGTAGCACAAGGAGGAAGAATAACGAAACAGTGGATTGAAGGAAATTGTGAAATGAAGAGAAAAGCGAAGAAAACCGGCGATGAAGTAAACGAAGTAGTTTGGGAGTGGTTACGAGTAACAATTGTAGGAGTATTTACAAATAGTGTTTGTAATACTATATATTGTACGTCATTCACAATAAATTCAACAATATAAATGTATCAAAATTATTTGTGAATGAACTTTATTCTACAAGATGAGTAAATATTTCCTTTGAACTGTACATAGTTTTGTGCTGTATTCTTACGGACTTTTGGTTTCATTTGCCTAATTATCTTGTCTAATGCGGAACAAAATTCTGGTCCCTTGATATTCCGCTATGGGCAAGTTTTACTATATAGTTTTAATATAGTAGGAGTTCAAGCCAGCAAGTTTGAAACGAGTACTTGTAAAAACTTCCAGTCTCATGACGAATTATATTTTAATTAATACTACGTCGTTTTTCGCCTGAAAATGCAGGGAACATAACAGAAAATTGACTACAAGCAGGTAAAACGAACTCGGAGCAGAATATATCTCGTTTTATTAATAAGGGGATATGTTTTTTAATTGTTGACATCAATCGTTGGAATTCTTGAAATGGACTCAAAACTATGTTCGTTTAAACTACAGTACTAACTTTCTGTACTACGAATCAAAATAGAATCTATCAAAACTGCACTCCTTTAAACGTATATTTTAATATTCTAATAGTGTTGTTTAGTTTTGAAAAATAATTACTGAAATGAATGCCATAATTTAATATATGCTTTGGTGCACAAAAAGGGCCACTGAACATATGGTATCGAAAATGCGACATCTTAAATTAGAAGGTGAAATCATTAAGGTAAGTAAATTGCGATGTGATGCTTCTCGATCTCCGACTAGTAACGTACACGCGCGAAAAGCGACCTCCTACGAAACATCATTTGTTGCTAGGGCTAGACATTCTCTCTTTCGCCACCTGTGGCTCCTCTCGTGCTGACGTGGGCCAGACGAAACGCGACGAACACTGCAATGCGGAGTTTCCCTGACCTCCATTAGTCCCCTCACCGGCCCACCTCTTGACAGGAATTCAATCGCTTTGTAGTGCGCTGCAACCTCCGCTCTACATAGCAATGAGGTTTTTACTCGGCTCCACCTCATCTTCTCACGTTTAACTTTGCGTAAACTACTTTGCATACCCATGACTAACTCAGCGTTCACGTGTACACAGGTACAGATTCTCTTCGAATTTCTAAATAGAAATTTGGTTCTGAACACCTGTTTGCACTTTCGCCTTACTCGTATTAAGTTGAATTATCCTGTGCAATCTCTTCTTGACAACATGAGACGTGTGAACCCCCGTCTTTCGGAATTCTGCTATGAGAGCTGCCTTAGGCAACAAAGTTTTCTGCTGCACCGTTCCTGGCACTATCCTATCTAAAGCAATTGATCTAGCACATCGTCGAGCGGGGCAAACTGTTAGAAGTTGACTTTGTCTTTAGTATATGTAGATAATATTGGTCCGTTGGATTTAATTTAGGACTGACATTAAAATCGGTTGAATTAAGTAGCAGATTTTACTACATGGTTAAATACGTGTAAACACTGTGCTCTCAATTTGTTTAAATTAAGTAAAACTTCTTCAAATTGAAAACTCTTTTAAAAAAAAATCTAATTTCATACATACTCCATTTAATCATCCAATTCGAATTTGTTGCAAAGTCATTGTTTTTTGAGAAAATGAAGTCTATAACATTGAATACTAATAGTTCTAAGAAAAAAATGCCCCTACTTCACAAGAATTGGATAACATTTACATCAAATTACATTCAATAAATCTCATTTACGACATAAGCCGTCGTGTACAGAATGAAGTGTTAGCAACATTTGCATTAGAAGTTCAATATTCTACTTACGCAAATCATTTTTAGGTGATGCTCCACACCATTAATGAGTTTTAGGTTAACACCTGATTTACAATAAAACTTAGCGTTGAGAAATTTTCAGAAAGCAAAAAACGTTCCGATCTCGCGGTTAATCAAAGACAGTCATGTGCACTGTCAGAGGAATGACCACATTATTTACCCGAGGGGCACCTGAAAATCGTGTATATACGCGGCAAGGGAAGCCAGATTCGGAATTTCCCCAATCAATCAATCGTCGAAGCAGAAAATTTGCTGTCATTCAGGAGTTCTGAACCACACCCATTGCAAATTACGACACTACCCGCATTTGGATCAGTACGGAATTGACCTGGATGAAATTACACGCGTAAGAGATTAGAGTATGTACGAGAGTATAAACACATTTTGTTTAGTTTGTTCAATTTTATTGAATCTATATAAAAGACAATTTAACATGTTTACTACAGACTTGTTGTAAAGACAATTTTGCAAAGACATTTTTATTAGAGCTCAGTAACGAGAAACTGAAAGCAAAATTTCTCATATATAAGTTCAAATTTACCGAAAATTGGAATATAATTGATAGTTGATTTGCTCAGAAACAAATTTAGCACATTACTGTGGAGCTCAGAAGCTTGGAATATTCAGTATTGGGATTTACTAAAAGATTTTAAAAAAAGGTCATAAATGCCGAAAAGTACTGTTAATGAGGTAATGCCAAGTATTCATATCTCATCATCTACACAATATAATTACTCGCAATCTACAGAACGATATTATCTCTGCACGAAACTCAGAACAGTAACGACATTCGTAAAAAGAGTTCAGTACATTTTGTTTAGTCAATATAGTTAACTTAGCGTTCAACTTGTGTTCTTTTCAGGCGTTTTTCCTCTATTAAAAAATTAAATAAAACGTTTGGGCCCGTTTTTTAGATATTTGTTATAAATTCTCTTTACTTAGTTAAAAAATTACGTGAAATTTCTCGTCTTGTCAAACAAACTTCACAGGATCTTTTATAAATGTGTAATTTTGAAATAAAATTTTATTAAAGAAAAAATTTCCATTATAAAAATTGTACTTTTGTAATATTATTTTTTTGCAATTTTCAAAAATACAGAAAATTTACCGAAAATTGAGCATACGCCAGTTTTTAAAAGCATACTTTGTTCTACACGAGAACAAATTGAAGAAAAAATTTGGAGCCTTTTCCAAAAATATTTTTGAATTGCCTATATTTCATGCAAAACTAGGCGTAAACTATTCATACATTCGAAAAATTTTCGAAAAATTTTTCAAATGTTACATTGCTCCTTGCGTCTTTTGAACATTTCTTTATGATATCCTAAGACAAAGTTTAATTAATATTGGGGGCAATTTAGGTAAACATTTGAAAATTGTGTTAACGCTTTATGTAAACTACCCCTAAAAGTGAAAATACACTAATCCCTCGATATCCGCGAATTAGCTGTTAGCAATTTCCAAACATTCACGATTAGAGAAATGCTACCGGTTTTAAAATTCGGAACTTCAACATTCTCGAGTGCGTCTTTTGGTCGTACTACATTTTTTTTAAAGCAAGCGCATTTCATTTCCTGTGTCAGTGCCATCGCGGAAACGAAATCGGCCGGATTTCAAAGTATCACGTTCTGCAAAAATGTTAAATTTGGAATGTCATTTCACATTAACAGAATAATAGAATTGTAAAATAATTAAATTCCGTTGGGTGAAATTAGAGGTAAGGCTTTTGACCACATAAACAGGAAAACCATTCAGAATCTGTGTGACTCTCATTATAATGACCTCACTAAAGTGAAGCTTCGGGAAATTTTTTTGAACATGGAAATAACTTCGAAATTTAAAAGAGAAATAAAAACAGAAACTCTTCCATATATGGATACTAAGACAACGAAGATGGTGATGAAACAAAAATACTACCAAACCTTATATCCAATCACTTTCAACTTTGAAAACTTTCAAATATTGTTTTATTTCTTCTCTTTGGGATGTTTATTGTGAATTCTGTTTCTAGAAGCGCTTACTCAGTTCTACTACAATTTTTTGTCAGATACGTTTTTCTTTCTTGTTTAAACAGCTTTTTGATAACCAAGAACCTCAACCACCTATTTTCATGAAAAGATAGACTCAACATTTGCAAATTTGACATTCGAGATGCTTTTTAGACCCCTAACTCTTGCGAATGTTGAAGGATTACTATATTGGATTCATACTCGCAGTGTATCGAGTTTGTTCAGATCAATTCAGGAATTATTAATTTTGAAGAAATCGTCTGAAATACATTTTTTAAATGAAAAAATATTTTTTGAAAAAATTATTTACAGAGGAATAAAATACACATTTCAAAGTATTAAATGAAACACACCAGAAATTTTTATATTTAGTACATTCGGAGCAACAATTTATCTTATTTTGTGAAGAAGCCGTAAATTCCAAAATTTAATATAGGCATAACTGCACAAATAATCAATTTTTAGGCAAATAAAACACGTGTCTGTTTTTTGATGTACATATTTAAGAAAAAAATATCTTATATTTAAAAAAATCGTGTTAACTCTTGTGCGATTTGACGTGGAATGGCTCTTTTCCGTAAATAATCGACTCTGAAAGAGGGTTTCCAAATGTTCACTGCTGCAAAAACCACTTGAATACGGCCTATTCAAGCTCTTTTCTGTTGCTTTCATCGCTTTGTTCGGCAGACTCCTAACTTTATTCACAAGGAAAGACACAACGTTTGAAATTGAGGACTTTTTTAGTGTCCGAAATTGTTGATGTTCTTTGCGCTATAAACATCGCAGATAACTACTTACCACTCACGCCTTTCTCTAATTGTTCAAGAATTTTATTTGTTTGACAACGATAAAAATGCGAATTCTTTTAGAAAGCACGCCGCACAGTAAACTAAAACAAAAACCCGCCATACAAAAAATAAAAAATAATAAAAAACATGATGTAACATATAGTCACATATCAGTCTTGGTTGAAGTCACGATATAGATTGACATACTTATACGGCACTGACAGACTGACACTGACAAAAAAATGTGCTTGCAGCGTGTACTTTTATACATTGTTCGTTGGAAAATATTGCCTTTTAAAACATTTGCTACAGATTGATTTAAGAACGATAAAAGAACGTACAGTTGCTGTAATAACTGTCGAACAAATCCAATTTGTTATTTTAACCCTCAATCGGTTCAGTGGTTTGTGAAGAAGTAGAAGGTACGGTCGTGTCGGATCCGACCCGACCTTATTTTGATGATGTTTTTGATGGAAAAATGTTCACAATATACATTATCAATTGTAAGAATTTGTTATTTGTTTAATGACATCATTATTGTCAGTTACGTGGAATATTCTGAACACTCATTTTTAATTTTTGTCGTAAACTTGTAAGAGTAGTAAAAATTATAAGCACTCGATTACATAAAAAAATACATAACTTATAAGTATAGCAAAAAAAGCTTGCCGTAAATACTTGATATCCCTAACGAAGTTCCCATCCCCATCACAGTTGAAAATATCATCTTTATCACTGTTCAGCAGAGTTTCACCCTCCGATTCTGAAATATTTTCTTTATTGCCAGAGTCGCCCTCTTCACTGTCTGACGCTGAGAATTGACGTAGCAACTCATCTAGAATTTCTTGTGTAAACATTTTTTTACATACAAACAGAATTTCTATTTGTAAACATTTTGGACTAAAATTGAGAAAAAGGACGAAATTTTTTGGTAAAAATCCATTGTATTAACACTACGGTCGGGTCGGATGCAACCCCATAACGCCTCACATCGCAGGAAAACAAGGGGGCAGGACGTCAAGGTCACTCATCCGTATCAATGCGACAGTGCCAACGCTTTTCTGAGGTCAGGCTGATATGGTACCCGGGTCACCCGACACCCTGAGTAGTATTGCAAGGGAAGGAGAGGGGAGAAATAACCGCTCGGGTCGGATCCGGCCCCGACCGTACCTATTAAGGGTTAATACAGTAAGGGGCCCTCCATAAATTACGTAACGCAAATTTGGATACTATGAATAGCCACTCTCCCCTCTGTAACGCACCCATAACGTGCGCTTGAACCCCCCTAAATAATTACATAACGCTTGCGACAAACCCCCTACACCCCCTTTGTGAATGCAAGAATTGGGTGCAAGTTGTGAGTGAAGGACGCAAAGGCCGTCATGGGTGAGAGTCTACTGCGCCAATTTAAAAGGATTTTAGAATAAACTACATATCAGTTTTGAATACTTTCTTCGCAATCTTACTAATTCAATAAAAATTGATCAAAAAGTATCTCAATTTGTGACAATTTATATCTTATAACTTTAATTTATTTAACGTTATTTAATCAATTACTTGATGTTTTAGTACAAGTCTAAAATAAAAAAGAACTTATTTCAGCAAATGTTAAAAAATGTAAAAAAATAAATATCCATGTTACGTTACGTTAAACTAATACCCCCTACCCCTATGTAACGCAGCGTAAAGCTGCCTCAAATCCCTCCCCGTAATTTATGGACGACCCCTAATATTCGTAATACAAATTTATTTTTCCTCTAAGAGATCCGGATAATTGGTGGTCCGGATAGCTAGTGTTCATGTAATAGTTCAGCTAAATTTTAATAACGTCTGCGTTAAATATTACAATATCATTAATACTACAGCGAGTGAGGTTGATACCTTCTAATAATTTGAGAAAAGTTGTTTTCAGGTACCATATTTTTTACAAACTTCGTTTCCGCCTAGGCGTTTCAAGATTAGCTGTATTGATGATTGACGATTCTAAAAATATTTTTAGAATAAAAGTAATACCTGACAACACCATTTTTCAAATTACAATATCAGTTAGCAATACAACATAAATTCATACTATCCTCTCAAGAAATGACTTATTTCTATTTGTAGTACTGTGACTGAAGACTTCATAAGATAAAAAGAAAGTGATACAATAATTTAAACCTATCCGGTACAGATATTTTCGTCTCTCTAGTAGTTCGTAATATTGATTTTACGTCATGCTCAACAGTTGTTATACGAAAAGATGTAGTTTTATTTTATAAGTACGGTGTTTGGTTTCGCGTGATTTGATGTCGCCCCGTCTTCCTTGCTTCCCCGTTTCCGACTTTTCCACCTTTTACGAGTCTTCCACCACTCCACTATTTCGCTTCTCCACCACCCACTACCGTCCGTCTGCCCCGCTCCCTCAGGGTCCCAGTGCTTTACTGCCTCCTCTGCCGGCGCTGCTCTTTCCCCGCTCTTTCTACCCCTCCGTCGCCATTGGCCCACATATCAAACTCTCCTACAGGCGTGCTATCCTACCCAGCTACACCTTGTAGTTCGTTGCCCGTTGACCACGCTCTTCCGTTGCCCTCGCTCTCCTGTTGCCCTCGCTCGCCCGTTGCCCTCGCTCGCCCGTTGCCCTCGCTCGCCCGTTGCCCTCGCTCGCCCGTTGCCCTCGCTCGCCCGTTGCCCTCGCTCGCCCGTTGCCCTCGCTCGCCCGTTGCCCTCGCTCGCCCGTTGCCCTCGCTCGCCCGTTGCCCTCGCTCGCCCGTTGCCCCTCGCTCGCCCGTTGCCCTCGCTCGCCCGTTGCCCTCGCTCTCCAGTTGCTTGGTTTACCCCCTGTCCAACTAACATACTGTTATATTGTCTTGCTGTTTCTTTCTCTCTCTACTCCATTGAAGTGCACGCCGTTCAGCTCGCTACCTCGTTTGTTCTACCCCCGTTACTCAAGCGTGAAGCAGAATCCAAAGACTGCATTTTACTCTCTCCATCTTCACGCTGGGCTCTTCCTCTTCCCACCGCCCAGGTGTGACCGCTCACTTTCGTTGCTCACTTTTTGATTTCCTTGCATGCACTCGAACAGCTGTGCCAGCGCCGAGCGCGTCGTTACTGCTCTCTGCCGCCTCCGTCGACCTCGGGAGTTCCTTCCGATCCCACCTTGGCTCAACTCATCCCAAAATACCCCTCCGCACCCCACCGTACCCCATTCCGCCAACCGTTGTCCGCCCATGCAGGAACTCCTCGTCTCTTCGCCCTCCGGAAACTTGTGGAGTTGCGGGAACAAACGTTGTACGCACCGTCTGCAGCGCGGCACGGGTGTGGAGCGGGGGTTGGGGACGCAGGCGAGAGGGTGCGCTGCATCGCGGGGTGGAAGGAGAGCTGCAGTTCACACAGGAGAGAACTACGTACTCGGGGAAACGCACGGCTCTTAATTTAAATATGCAGGGGAAACAGGCATTTGGTCCCGACTTGGAAATTTGCAGAGAACTTCCCCCAAGCTTTTCACGCGAGGATGTGCGCGCAAAGGGCAGCCAGCGCGGGCCAGGCGCTCGAGAGCCGCGCTGAATGCACACTCGCGCTCCGCTCCGCCCCGCCCTCCCCTCCCCTCCCTTCCCAACACGCTTCCACGCGGAGGATCCTCGGTGCGTCACACGGGGAACGCGTCCGAGTCGCGCCTGCTGCTTTGGTGGGTCAGCTGTTAATCTCTGCGCACCGGCGCTGGGTGCGAGTATTAGGCAGTCGCGTCTGTGCAGGTGGATACCGACTAATTCGATGCCAGGATTTGATTTAAATATCAAAGGACGTCGCAATTTGCTCGAGAGGAAGGATACTAAAGGCAAATGTAGAACAGGTAAGGAATAGAAGAAAACCTTGATGGCAAGAAGGAAATAGAGAGGGAAGAAGAAGGGGATTCAAAAAGAAGGCGAACACTCGAAAGTAGTAGTAAATAAGACAGAACAAAGGAAACCAATTTTTTTAATCTTAAAATATTGATATCATATTTTGATTTCAAAGGAATTCACTTAAAGTTCACCTCTGGAAATCAGGAGATATTGTGTGAAAGAAAATGAATTGAACGAGTAATAAAAAAATACATATTCCGAAAAACGAACAAAGAAATTAGTGGTGCTACCATAGATTAGAGTTTCTCGTACTATTTCTAACAGTTAACTCGGTAATATTATAATATTTTAATTTTTATAGTACAAATACTCTAAGCAAGTCTTAAAAAAGTGTTTACCAAACAAAGCACGAAGCTTAAAAAATGCAAAAGTTTTAATGAAAATGGCATTTACACCAAAGAACTTATTATATTGCAACATTCCCTTACATAAAACTTAAAGCAAACATTTTAAGCAGTTTTTTGAGGTAATCCTTTTAGGTAGGTACTATTCGTGAAAAATAGCCACGAGTCTATATCACGCAGAAGATACAATTGTACTGAAAACTGTGCATGAAATTGTTTAAGATATAATATCGAAAAATTGATTGCATCAAGAGAGCGATCTTAAACTTCAGTATTGAAGGTGTACGACAAGTTATAAAATATATTCCACAATATTAGAAATTTTAGAGCTTTACCTGATAATAGGAACTGCGCAATTCTTATAAGCATGAGAAGCTCTATTCGATCCACAAATTAAAGAAAAAAATTGAACTCGTATTTGAGAGAGGTCCTAAAGTCCAAGTGCTTTTGAAATTCAAATATCCTTTCAAAATTTGCGGGCCTGCAAGAACATTCAGTTCGATTGAGAAATATCCATTCTGGTGAGAAGCTTGTTTGTGGCTAAGCTCTAATATTATTAAGTTGTTGTTATAGTTATAGTTAATGCCTTATTTTACGTGGCGAGACTCGGGCCATCAGGCCCGCTCTTCCGTCTGACCACGCAAATTTCGCTACGCTCCTTTCACCTAGCGGAGAAAGAAGGTATTATCTCGAACGAACAGGCGATTTGAATTTAGCTCAGAGGCGTCATTTAGGCTTGAGGATCTTTTACATGCAAGTAAATCTACTAACATGGGCCAGCCGGCTTACTTCCCCTCCGCGGAAGGCGTACGAAGGATTTTTTCGCCCTTAAAATCCACGGCTTCGATCGGGTTTGAACCCGCGAACTTGGGTATGACTAACCGTCACACCATCGAATCCGCAAAAAAATTAACTGTCTGAAGAACCGAGTGACGGACGTTAAGGAACAAAAAACACTTCTTCGACATCAGGGACCCCGAAATGTGAATTTCCATGAAAAACGTAACATAGATTCCTGTATAATTTCATAGTTTGCTCAGTACGACGTTTAGGAAAAAATAAAAATGACAAACTAAACACTGAGAGACTAACTGAACATAATTTTACTAGCCTTCGAGACAATCAATTTAATAAACATTACGAATGAATCATTGGTTATTGGTTGTATTGTGGGCGTATGATTACTTTCATCTTCAGATTTTCAAATGTATTTTTTGTTAACATACAATAATGTTTCACTGCATATGCCTTGGTATTATTTTAGAGGATCTTGTATCACCATAAATATGTAGAAGCATTCACGAGCTACATAATATGCAAAAATTTAGTGAAATAAAAATTCCACAAAACCTTCAGAGGTTTACATCTCCTATTTACTTATGGTTTAACATTTAAGTACATTATGTTTCTAGATTTGTAGATCTTAAAGATGAATTACTGAGCAGTGATAAAACGGGATGGTACTATTCACAGACTCACAGTTGATGCGCATTCGGCTTGTCACAGTTAAAACCCTTGATAGTATCATCCAACACCACCCTATCTGTGGGTGGCATCTTATCATTGAATAACACAAACACACTCGAAACTACATCCTCAGAACCGGTTGAAGAACATTTCGACAAGTTGGATAACAAACACTGAAGAAAAGCTGGCTGAAAGGTATGAAAATGAAGAAAATTATTAGTCACCCAAGTTTAATCTATCAACGTTGGTGAAACAAAACTGATCCTACTAAAATAAAAAAAATAATAGAAACTGATTAAAACCCTATAAAATTTCTGTGGTGATTCTAAGGCTCGTTGTTTTATGTCAGCAAGTGTCTTATTCGCCAGAATGTTTGATCGCCGACGTTGGTGGTATTAAATTTTAGTTTCCAGTACTTCCAAATTTGACCTAGAAACACACGTTGCATTGCAATTGTTCTTCCGGGAACGCATCCAATAAAATGTTCTACCATCTTTGCCACTTCGTCTCTAGTAGTAATCGAAATTGTCATGTTTTTATGTACCATTACCTTAGTTGGATATCACAGAGTAGGCGACCATTAATTGTCATTAGTAGCTTTGAAATAAAAATGGATCACCTAATTTTATTGCCGCGAAAACTCATTCACTTTTGAAAACTCAGTCATGATAATGTACATAACTGCATATTGTTATAAATTTTCAATTTATTATTACAACAGATTGAACATTTCAATGTAATACTTGTTAGACATTTTTGGTAGTCGTTTAGCTAGAGGACATTTATTTAGTAGATATTTCTGCTAGCACACTTTCAGCTGGTAGACGATTTAGTTAATACTTTTTTTGTTCATAGACAATTTAGCTGTAGACGTTTAAAAATTAGACTTAATGTAATTGAAGATCACATTTTTATTGGACATTTTTTTCTGTTAGACTTACTGATCTTGAAAGTAACATTGAACGATCTTGAAGGCAACGTTATGAAAAGCAACTAAAAGATCCAAAACATCAATCATTCAAATTCAACCTATTAGTCAAATAAATTAATTTGGCGGCAGATAGTAAGCAGAAGGCACAACATTTTTCAGAACACCTTTTAGATATCTTCCAATCATTGATTCGGACGTACACATGGAAGAAAATACGAATAGTCAATGTGAAGAAAACGAATATGTTACTCTAAAAGAATTAGTTAATGAAATTAAGACAAATATTAATACCTAAAAGGCACCTGGAATTTTCTCATTACGGGTGAAATTTTCCAAATAAAGAGAAATTCTATTCGCAATTCTATCTTATTTAATGCTTTAGACTAAAGTATATTTTCTAGACTAAAGCACGCTCGCAGCATACGGAATGTTGCTGTAAACTGCTAAATGAAGTCATATCTTATAGACCAATATCCTTGATACAATTGAGAAAATTTTGAAAACTTTCGAGAAGTTTTTGTAAAAAAAGTCTGTTCTTCAATATAAAGAAAATAAACTGATACCCAACCATCAGTTCGTCTTCAGACAAAAACACCAACAATAGATCAAGTGATTAGAAACAGAAATACAATAGATAAAGCACTGAAAGAACCCAATTTTTTCAGCTATTTTCCTTTATGTAGCCAAGACTTTTTGAAAGGACGGGCATCAGGAATTGCTCTTGAAACTAAATAAGCCGTTTCATGTACAGTGTGTAGAATCGTTAGCACCGTATTGTGACGATACCGAATATTTATTATTTTAATAAAGGAATTTCTTCCGAAATCTGCGTCACAGAATATCAGCTCGTGCGTGTTTGCGCCGCGCCACGGAGTCGGCCGGAGGGGGTTTGTTTAGCGGACGCACCCCTTCGGGTCAACCCCCCAGGGAATTCCTAGAAACTTAGCGACTGACTGGCACCAGGGCCACCCAGGCACTCTATCTACATTTAATGCAAGAGAGAGCGCCGATTACGGAAATTTCCACTCAAATCAGTTTTAAAACGTTCTGACTGATTGGAGGAGAATTTTGTACGACGCAGGACCTCCGTCCAATCGAACAACCCTTTGCAAAATTTTGGAGAACGTTCTAGAACTTTTGAGCGATTGGAGGGGAGGAGAGAAACCTGGTGTGAGTTCGGGAGTACCCGCCGTGATCAGAAGGGGCGAATGTCCGTCGAGAGCAGATCAGTCGGAGCAGAAGGGCGAGAAGTGCCCATCGTGATTAGACGGGACGAGTGCTCGCCGGAGTTCGGACGTAGAAGAGAACATCTTGCTTCGGGCAAGTGCCCGCAAAGTTCTGCTTCATAGTTTAATGTTAGTAGAACTAGTCTTATTATTCTTGGAATACTCTGCTATATGACGATGCAAATTATTATATTCTTAAGATATAAAATTCTCTCTGCTTAATCGCACTTACAAGGGAATGCCGTGATGTGACATGTCGAAACATACCCTCATATTTTTTCATTGAATGTGCATGCCCTTTTGATCTCATGGTGTAAATTTTGGGTGCCGATACACATTGCAAGTCAATTAAAAAAAACATCCTGAATTTGCAACTTGGCCCTTTGCTTTCGCCGGTGTAAAAATGGGCAACCCTACAAAGCAGGCGTTACCCAGGCAGGCAGGCGCTCGCTTGTGACTCAACCCCACCGCTCGCCGCAAGCGGCTTCCATGGTCGTTTCCAGCGAGGGGCAGGCGGGGAAGCAGCTGCCCCTCCTAGCAGCTAAAATAATAAAACTAATAACACTAATAATAACTATATATGTAGTCCTAACTACTAATACAAGTTTTTTCCGAATTTTACTTTTATCTGTTATTAATTTTTGTAAGAAATACGTCGTGATAAGCATTGCTGCAACCGCTCACCTTCCATCCAATATTAGCTACCTCCTCTAGAGACCCTCCCCCACGAATTTGAGAGCTTTTGACCCCTGCGAAACAGTTTAGTTGTAAAATCACAAGCGAAATGTCAGTGCAAACTGAAAAAGTGCGGAAAAGTTGTAAGTTGTTTCTGAATTTCCAAAAGAGAGAACTGATTTATCGACAGGTATGTTGCTATAAACATTGGTAGTAGTCATGAGAAAAGATTTTTTAACCCGTTTTTTCCGGTGTTCCCAAATGGGAACAGACTGTAATCGAACAGACTGTTTCTATAATATTTTGCTTCTGGGTGATTGTTGGCCTACCCGACCTTTATCTAACGATTGCTGAAATTTATCTGTGTCCGTTGGAATGTCAGTTGCAACTGAATGTTCATTTGAGCAAGAAGTATTGGTCCATTTATTTCGCAGTATTTACAGGTATAAATAATATTTTAAAGCACAAAATTGAATGTTTTTCATTTCAAAATATGAATTTATTTAATCTAGTATACAAAATTAACATAGAAATTTAAATAATTCTTCTGTAAATAGTAAATAAATTGTTGTTTCTTGTTTAAGTTCTTTTACTAGAAACAAATCACATGCAAAATAGCTTGTTATATTTTGTATTTCTCTCGAAGAAAACATTTCTTGATGTCAATCAGCAATTAAATGATGAATGTCCAATTTAAAATTAAAACCAGTTGTGATTATTTCTTGTGCTTTAGATATCTACAGTCACTGATATCTTAAAAAATTCCAATAATTGTTATTTACGTACAATGATACTCGTGAATAACATTCCCGTGAAAAATATACTCCTTAAAACATCGTAAGGGAAGAAATTAAAGAACGGGAATTTGGTTCACAAAACAACTCTTAAATATCTTCTTTAATAATTACAATTAAATATGAAGCGATATAGTAGTTATATGATATACATTTTCAATATTTAATAATTATGCATGTTGACGATATTCACGGTAATGAAAAAAGGAACAAACTTTCATTGTGAAATGGTTAAGTAAATAAAATATCTCAAATAAAGTGGACTTATACAATAAGAAAAGCAATGAGTGTCCTGGGAATGGCCTGCTCCCACCGAATGTCATTTGACATTGAGGAAACAACCCTCTGCAACGCCCGCCTCGGCTGTCGCGCGCTCATTGCTCGGCTTGAGAGGGCTGTCCAAGTTCTCTGTAGAAACGAAAAATAGAGCGAAAATGTTGGAAAGTTTGAACATTTTTAAAGTAATTGGCAGTATGTATCGGCAGCCAAAAGTTTCACCATGAGATCAAAATGGCATGTACATTCAATGAAAAAAATATGAGGGCATGTTTCGACATGTCACATCGCGGGATTCCGTTAGTACGACGTGAGGCAAAATTTATCCACACCAGTTCGCGTCGCGTGTTGCACGCATCTTTTAATTCTGTGGTGTGATTTCAATTCTATCGGGAAGATTATAAACCGATTAGTATCGTGCGATCCGGGCACCTGTCTACTGGAGCTGAGCTGAACTGTCGTGACCTTGCGTCACACTTGGCGGGAGTGGAAGGACACAACCCCAACCTCCGCAGAGGGCCGTTTGGAGGGTCCCTTCCTCTTCCGAGGCGAGAGAGGACATTGACCGGAGAAAGCGGATTCTCCACAGCTAAAGTCGTCCTCGCCCCAACTGAATGGTGACGTGAGTAGAGCGCCAGGCAACGGCCTCCGCACTGCCCTCAGGCGCCCTTCAAATTAAAAGACTCTTGTTTGACAAAGAAGGAAATTGGAGTAATTCTTAGAGAAAGCTTTGGCCACGCAATGACTACTTTTATATTAATGGTTAACTTTCATATTTTCTGTGTAATCTTAAATTTTAAGATTTATTGTATTGATTTTTTGCACTTGAATTAAGTATTTGAGAAGGGAAGATAATATCGCTGATCTCGGCTGCAGGATTTCAAATATTTTTTTTTCATAATATGGTTATTTTTATTAAATGTTACGTTCTTTAGATCATTTCTTTTTCATTTCGTACAGTAGTAACGTCCATCCATCAGCCCTATTTCAGGCTCTCACTGCTTCCTGAGTTAACCAGCACCTTGACTCAGGTAAGAGAGGGAAATTTACGTCGTAACTCGCCTGCCCAACGCGCGGTTAGAGACACCGGCGTCGCAATGTACACCTCTGAGTCTATTTTGGGTCAGAGAAGACAAAGGATGTTCAGAGCTGAAAGGGATAAGAGCAAATGTACCGCAGGTAACGAACTGCGAACAGCTCTCAATTTACTGCACATCCCACAACCTGAAAATGTAATTGTGGTTACATTTGATGAGGACACATCCCTGGTGGCTGTGTATACAGAAGTACAAGACGCCACAAACAGATTTCACAATGCCTCTGATCAAATTCACTATTGACCGATAAATTGGAAGTTCAAACTAAACGACTCAAGATCTGTTAACGTCACGAACAAGAGAATCGTAAGCACTCCTCCTCTCACTTTGCAGAAGTGTTCGAACACTATTTAAACACTGCTAATTACTTCGATATGCTATTAGATGTTAATCTGAGGTGGATGATGTATTTCAAACAGAAAAAAGAACAAACTAAATCTCAAATATAGACAATTATATTAGCTGTGGGGTCGAACTTCTCAGGTGTGCATACAAACAAAATGCAGCTCTGAGCTTTTGCCAAAGAAAGCAATATAAAATATATCCAGACATTTACAAATAAAGTACTGCGAAAAGTGATAAACGCGTCATAGTACATTAGAAATAAGAGACATACATCGTGATCTTAGTATCCTTTATGTCTCAAGTGAAATCAGAAGATACGCCTCCAAACATGAAATGCGACTGCACGAACGTACCAATGCGGAAGGAATCACCTTCTGATTAACAAAAGCCAGTTAAGTAGGCCATTTTAAATATTGGGAGTTTATAAAAGAGTGCCTCACGACATTTCACCCAATTGAAATACATATAACACTACTTAGTGTACAATTGATCCGGCTCCTTACTCACCCTTGAAGAGCAGATTGCTGAACACGCAACCCAGCTCTCCACCCCATTGCACTACATGTGTTCCCAAATAGTCCTTATATGCCTATTTGCATGATTACCTAAACACAGTACGTCTCTGCTGGCAGTTGTATCTGATCTTCGTCGATCCTAGGGCGCTTGGCTCTGGGGACGGACACGGACTACTACCCTCTATTGAGCCTACCACTCGACGACTCACGCCGCCCTGTGTTACCGCACCCTCCTTCGCCCCGCGAATTCCCCTTCTGCTTGTCACGCCCGCGCAAGGTCGCCGCATCTCGACGCCCACGCTCGCCGACCCAGTTGCCTCATTTGCTTCCTCCTGCATCCATTCCCCTCCGCCATCCTCCTGCAATGTTAAATAGCGCGACCCGGCTCCTCTGTTTCCCCCGGTCCATGTCTCGTTCTGACAAGTCCGGCTCCGCCCCATCCACCTCCGCCGAAATCCACCTCCACCCCATCCCCCTCAGTCCATCCTCCTCCGCCCCATCCCCCTCTTCCATCCCGCTCTCCCACCCTCTTCTCCCATCCCCCTCAGCACCATCTCCCTCAGCCCCAACCCCCTTTGCCCCATCCTCCTCACCCCCATTCACCTCCCCCCATCCCCTCCATGACCGCCCCACCCCCCTCCACAACCGCCCCATCCCCCTCCACGACCTCCCCCTCCACGACCTCCCCCTCCACGACCTCCCCCTCCCCTCCCCCATTCCCCTCTGCCCCATCCACCTCTGCGCCATCCGCTACCGCCGCATCCACTCCCTCTCCGCTCCATCCCGCTCCGTCCCATCCCCTCCCCCATTCCCTCCGCCCCACCCACTTCGCCCCATCCCCCTCAGCCCCATCCCCCTCTCCCCGTACCCTCCCCCCACCCAATCCCCCTCAGCCCCAACCCAATCCACCCCATCCACCTCCGCCCCATCCACCCCTACCACATCCAGTTCCGCCTCTCCGCGTTCACTTCGCTTTGGATTGGTAAGCTTCGCTCTTCCCTGCCCCGCTTCGGTCCGCCTCTCCCGTCCCGCGCTATCCCTCACCTCATCCCCGCACATAGCAGCCAGTTACGCCACTCCGCATTGCTTCCCCTTTCCCGCTGCGACCAGCACGCGTTCCCAGCAGACCTCGTCTCCCGCGGCTCTCCAATTCCATCTCGCCCCCTGCGGCGCCGCTCCCCTTTGCGAGCGGCCCCGTCGCGCCCCGCTGCTCGCCCGGCCGCCTCCCACTCGCCCGGCGCTCGCAACCGCATTTCATGACTCGCGCGGCGACGCCGCCGGCTAATTCTAATGGAGCACCCGCACCGTGAGCAAAGAACGCCCCCGCCCGGAAACGCGGCTAATGGTCTTTATGAGACGCTCCACTGGTTGTGGAGATGTTGAAGGTTCAGGTGTGCTGTTCATGACTGATGGACCTTCGTGGGTTCGCACGAATGAAAACGTTTCATCGGCTGAGGTGGCTCGGGGCTTCCACTGAGGTCATTGCGGAGTCTCTGATAGAGAGGTCCTGTTGTTCGAATCCCGACGGTGGAAGAATTACCAACACTAGGAAGATAGCTAGGTTGAATTCAGTCGCTGTGTGGAGGAGAATTCTAGCGGGTGGCTGCTAGAATTCTCCCCTCTAGTTTTCCGTGGCTTCTCTGATCAACACCAGCAAATGCCAGAGCGGTACACTAAGAACGGGCCAGGGACCGCGTGCGATCTTTCCTTCCCCTTCATTATCCTATCCTCACACCTTACATGCACGTGCATGCACTACATCACATATGTCGGGAAACCAGTCGGGAGCATAGGGCCCAACGAACTTTGCCCCGGCTGGAGAGTTGCCCCGCTGATGGGAGATACCTGGACGGAAAACCCCGTAAATCGACGTGCAGGTCGGCTCCAGATCTCGCTATCCAGCGGGGAAAGAAGAGAGGTATCTTCCGAGAAAAAATCATGTACAATCCTTACTGGGCTAACGACCATAGCAGTTGATGCGCTCGGAAACGCCAAATTAGCAATCAATGAAAACTTTTCCATTATCTCTTACTTACCGAAAGCTGGCAAGGGATGACCAGTAAGTGAGAAGGCATGAAGTATCTTTCTTCTTTTTTTGCGATAAATAGGAAAGCAGCAGGAATTCATACACCTTACGGAAACAGTTATTTTATGAATAAATTTTAAACTATATTACTTAAATATCTATACAATTTTATAACTTGTGTAACATAGCTCACAAGTTATTGATCGCTGCTTCTAAGAATAACAATATATTATATATTAATTTTTCTTTTGATGTTTAACTTCTGAATTAATTTGATTCTTTTGTTCTCATTTCGGTTCAAAGAGAACTGATGTATTGAGTAATATATTTTAAAGAAAAAACACGATTTCCGAATTACTAAGTTCATTAAAATGTATTAAAAAAGAAATATTTGTATAAATTACATAATTTGAATGCATCGAAGGGCAATTCGCAAGAAAAATAATGAGAATTCAAGTTGTATTATCAGTTTAATTGAAATTAGTAACCGCACAGATTCCGGTTTCGCAGAGATGAAAGAGACAGAGGCATATCATGTGTTTGTACAACAGAGATGAATCCATTTTTTGACATATTTAACACGTGCATTTAACAACCCGGTTTGTGAACGACGAGGAACGTATAAACTCTGGGGACTGGCCATTTTCTGTGAGTGAACATTTCATTTATTTCATCTGTCGAATAATAATCGCGATGCATGTTCATGAATTAATGAAGATATTTCGGTATACAGCTCACACCACACAAGAGACATATAACATCAGTTTACTCTTGATCAATGCAGCAACACAAAGAAGCCCGATCAATTCTGCAACACAAAGAAGCCTGTGTTCAGCTTTGAATATGGAATTCTACCGCCTCGACACTTAAATAAAGACCAGCAGCAGAATTCCACATTTATCTTTAAATCCAACCACGAAACTATGTTTGTTTATGCAAAATTAAGCAAGATGATCGAAGGATTGTATATTCCATAAAGCGAAATGAAAGTGTAAGATAATATTTGAGTTTTATCAATGCGTGATCCTACTCAGCAATTCTGGCGCACCCACTTAGTACACACTCTCTGGACGTTTAAGAAACATAGTACTTCAGAACGTTGAGATACAAAGTACTTGAAGACAATTCATGCTTGAATCACTGTAACAGTTTCGTATTTATTTCATATTTTTGTCCGTTGTGTCTAATGGAATACTTAGCAAAGAATGATATTTTTAATAATATGTCCTATAATACCTATTACAATATACAAACAAATCCACTTTCCTCTGTGAAAAATGTGCACAATACTCGTACAATGAAATAGATTTCGTAAAATTTACCTCTGAGAATAAATAAGAGTATCGCAGTGACATTCGAGAAAACTATCTCTATGTGATCTTATAGGAAAGCAAGGACAAAGGAGATTTGACGAGGAGGATGATGGTACTGACATTGACTGTATGGAAGCACGAAGGTAAACTCAAATGCTTTGCGAAGTACGAAGAGTGCAGCCGTATGTTTACCTGCATTGCGATCGTTATCACCTAGGGAATCGAACAAAGCTCGTGAACCACCGCCGTTGTTGTAGTATATGCATTCACCCGAATCGATGCAAACATAGAATGTGTGCTCAGAAAGCCGATTTTGAGAAGAGCATATACAAATCTTCAGTGGCGCACTCCAGGGGTGAAGCTCATGGGGCTACAGATCCCATCACTGAACCAATGATGTATATTAAATACACAGCCTTTTCTAATAAATATGAACTAAAGTTAACAAATAAAAATTCATTTTATTTTCATAATAAATGAAAAGTTATTTATACGAAAACATCAAGTTTGTTGGACTTGGTATCTGTAGCCCTTCACTCTACAGAAAAATCCTAAGCGAACCTCTCGAAATCAAGCCAAACAAATATTTGAGAGCCAGAAAATATTCGCCATTTTGTAATATTTTGTGTTATCTTCCGTAACTAATTTTATTAGTTGTTTATTAGCCTTGACTTCACAATAAAATGTATTTTCGATTGAATGAGTTTTATTAATTATAAATTAACTTGGTTTCAATGCAGAATTTTATTATTACTCCGGTTTTATTTTAGAATTATATGCATAATAATTTAATATAAGTTTCAAGTAAACCATTAGCGTCATCTGACTAAAGACCGTAATGTTTTAATATCAACATATTTATAATGTTGATATTCAAAGCGTCAATTAAATTGTTTTACTTAAATTCAATCAATCAAATACAAAATAGTTGTGAACATTTAAATCAGGAAAGTCCGAATACAACACCTACCCACCTTTTATGGTAAGTTAGATTGTTTGATTATTATTATTATTATTATTATTATTATTAATACTATTTCTATTGTTATTGTTATTATTATTACTATTATTATTATTATGCACGTAATCGACATGGATAAGGAAGACTCGGACGGCTAAATGATATGGTCCCAGCATATCAGAAAAGATACAAACAAGTTGAGTCTAAGCATTTTAGGTGGGTAGAAAGTGAGGATAATTTACATTTGTGCTAAACGGATTTCAAAGAGCTGAAAAATAGAGCAAATTTTGTGCGGAAGTTATTCACTACACAAATTAAAAACCAGGCACTTCTTGGTAATCGATCATAGTGAATTTCTTCAGGACACTATTTTCAAGAAGACTATTTTTATGATTACACACAGAATTTGAAATTAAACAAGGTTAAATTTTATAAGAAAATTAAGTCAAAACCACAAATATTTAGAACATGTTCCAAGGATGGTCACATGATTGGAAATTCCGTGGTTTTGTGACTGGTAAAGTGGTTTGCTTTGCCACCAATTAGATTTCAACGCATTCCGAATTCCACCGACCCCAGATGCAGACGTCCGATTGACGAGGCAAGCGGCTCGGACGTTAGAGGCAGCAGAAATCAATTTCGCAGTAACAAAGGCCGAGTATTTACCCTCCTTTGCCGCCGCGGGGACGTTGGACGCGGCGTTTCGGGCGCGAGGAACCCCGAGCGCTACCAGAGGCAGATGAAGGAGTAGTACTCATGAAGACCAGTCGCATCATTGGTATTACCACGACTGCATGGGGAATTTATTTGGCAATTTCCAATGTACGAATAGTATTTAATACAACTAATACACGAATGAAATTATGTCGACCAGAGTTGGAGAATGCTCCAAATATTAATTCTATTAATGAAAGTCGTACTTTCGGCGCAGTTCCCCTCGTATGACTAACGAACTGTCGCTTGGTCAGAACTGTCGCTTGGTCAAAACTGTCGCTTGGTCAGAACTGTTGCTTGGTCAGTCGAAAAAAGGGATAAAACAAATTGAAGAGACAGAGATATCATTTTTTTAGATATGTCACTTTTATTGGGGATTACCAGATACGTCAATTTCATGAGTGGAATAGACAAATACATTTTAGAATAACTTGATCTTTCTCCCGAGAAAAATAAAGCCCATATATTACGTTGTTTTTCATTCAAATTTTAATTTGACGCTTTCTACCTTTCAATATTGTTTTATCAAAGAAACGATAAATTAACTACTGAATCAAACGAAGTAATTTTTTTCCTAGGGGTTTTTCAGCCTACAGCCGGTTACCCTTTACGTCCCGATGGGACTCATATTCGACCATACGCTAGACACCAACGCACATGCGAGTTCCTCTGATCTGGGATCTGCAGAATGCGAGGGCCTCCGCGACAACACATACATGAGAGACAAGGGACAAACATCCATGCCCAAGGCGGGACTCGAACCCGCGACTCTTCGGACCGAAGCGCTGAGTCGGTACACGCCAGGTGGTTCAACAGTTTACATGTCCTAATATGTCTCTCAAAAAGTATATGTTTTTTATCATTGAAAATCCAAAATTTCAAAGAAACCGAGCATTGTGAAAAGTATTTAGTATATTGTATGAGGGCTTCAGGTAAAGAACCCCTCAAAATAAAAAGATCCTTATCAAAATGGAGGAGCTGCGGTAACAAATTGATTGAGGAATATGAAATACATTAAGACGTTTAGAAATTAAATAAAAATTGTTTAGGATTTTGTGTAGGATGTTCTAATCCCTCGCATTATCCAATTGCTCTTCCGTGAAATGTTTAATTTTCTTTTTTAAGAGGGAAGAACGTTAAATAAAGCGTCCAAAAAGCAATTGTATTTGTCATTTGTATCAACAGTATTGTAAACCACTATCCATGATTCCTTCGGTAAGAAGTCTATGAAGTGTTTTATTTTATTTACTTTAGTAGTAAATAGTGTACACATACGTATATTATTTAATGTATCAGTGTTTGCGTTTCTTATAAATGCACAAATGTTTGCATCGTGTGAAGCTGACTTTTAAGTTTCCAGAACAATTATGTTGAGGGAAAAAATAGTTGTATATTTACTGATATTGATATAGTTTATTTATTTTCATTAATACGTAAGGGTGATAATATATTTAGAAAAGTTTCATTGGCTCCCGTTTTCTACATTTGCTTCCAGCTGCTCCCACAGAGGGTGTATTTTAAATAGTAAATAAGTAATAAACAAATACTACTATCAACAAAGCGAATTACTAATAAGTTGTAGGCTGTGAAAAGCTGTCAAAACCATCTGCTAAACCAACAGTTTGATATATCAAACATACGTCTGTATCAACATTGTTTCATTTCAAAACAACGATAAGAATTGTGCGAGACCCTACATTCCCGAGAAGGGAAATTCAAATACAATTAATGTGAAGACCGGAGAAACTGGTTGTTATTGTACAATGTGGGGTACGGTGCACGCAATAGAAGGCAGAACATATTTAAAGAGTGAAAGACCGGTAATCACTTGAATTACTAATATTTTTCACGAAGTTTCGTACTCTCATTCAAGTCCTTAATCCGGAATATTTTATAAACTGTTGGTATTCTTAACCCTGGATATCTCTGCAAAGGATTCGCAGAGGAACACTTTAGAGCAGGCACGTCAAACCGCGCTCTCACGAACTACTTGCCCGCGCTCGTACGGGAACGGGCAACTTCTCGAGACTCCGAAATGATTTCCCCTTAAAATCCAGAAAGGGGTGTACATACGGAATTTGAATCGGCGCGGGGCGGTGAATAGTGAATTCTTACGAAAATATGTTTGCCAGATTTTTTTCTATTAAATAACCGGGAATTGGATTATGTTTCTATTCTTCACTATATATTACTATTTGATGTTTATTTTCTTACTAAATTCTCCCTTATGTAAACATCTTTGGTAAGTGAAAGGAATATATTCGAATGGCTTATTCTTTTCTTGCTTTCGTTTTGTGTTGCGTTCTCCCAAAGACTGTCATGGGCCAAATTATCCAGTGACGTACCGCCACTCCAGAGGAATTTGTACAACCCTTAATTTTAAAACTTGCGCCCATTTCTCTGGATGCAGTGCCCGCGAACTCTAGTAAGCTTGTTGCCTTGCTCGCGACCTTGACATGCTTGCTTTAAAGGAACGCTAATACAGGGAAAAATCATTTTAATCATGGAATAAAAAACCGTAAACGCGGTTAAAACGGACGGATTCATCATTCCGAGTACTACAGTTGCCTTGATCCAAACTGAAACCAAATTCGCCGATTTACTTTCTTGCTACGGAGAAGAGAAAGAGTAAAGTAATGCCCGAAAAAACTGCGAATTTTCTCCAGAAAAAACCTTTTACAGGGCTCTGGTAACAAAAAAGTGGATAAATCCAGTTGCTAATTTAGAAAAAAAACCTTTAACTTGTAGTGTAGCCAGAATCCATGTTTTGTGGGTCATTGATATCGAAAAATAGAATGATGTTAAAACGTTTTTTTATCCGTCCGTCCGTCTGTGAACAACGCTCGCGGCTAAACCGTTCTGACGATTTTCTCCAAAATTAATAGTTCCCAATCGAACTGGCTATCGTGGTCCCTTGAATTCGAAACCGATATTTTAATTTTGGGGGGTAATTTAAGTGAAGCTCCTGGGACATTTTCCAAATTTTCAAACAAATGGCCCCATCGATTTTGATAAAATTTCGTTGTTGGATCGTATGAAGGACATTTAAGAGAATGGTGCAGATCTCATGTTCGTTGAAAACCCTGAATTTTTTCGAAAATTGCAAAAGTTCAAATTTCTTTTCGGAGTCTTCCTACAACTAAAATATTAAAAATAAAGATTTTTAAAAATAAAACCTCTTCCTTAAAGATCAACTTTGAAATGAAGTCTTGTACAATTTTTCAAAAATTTGAGTACTTTTCGTGTAATTTTGCGTGAAAGTACCGGCGAGAAAGTATGTGTTGTTAGCACCAATCGTTTTTGCGCAGCTTCACATAACATTCTCTCTACTCCGTGGTGAGAAAGTAAAAATATGAGACAATCAAAAAGTAAATTAATTGATAATGTAGATTTCACCTATCCTACTATTTATACCGGAGCAATTTTTATGCTCTTCTCTAAACTGCAGGAAATGGTGCATTGAATACTTCTCTCAAAAACATTTATATTCACATTTTCATATCGCGAAATGAAGGTACACGTAGTATGTTGTTCCATGTAAACACAAATTAGTTCAAAGAAATGGAAACATGTTTGAATTCTACAATTTCACATTTCCCGCTCGAGCTACGCATTCAGCTATTTCCATCTAAATTCCAAGAAACAAGAACAGTCCACAGGGCTTGTACTGGTTCACCCTAGTCACGCATTGTCGACCTCGGTGGAAATTACTGTTAGCACTAGCAAGCATGTACTATTTTTTCGCATAAAAATCACAAAAATGGACTGAGTAAAAAGGTGCTTTCTCTTGTTGTCTTGTAAATTGTAATAACAGTAATTGTTTTCTTTCCTGGTCATGTAGTGTACAATTCATTCTAACATATTCTGTTAAAACGCGTTTTAGTTAACAGGAATCGCGAATGTCTTGTTTACGATGTAATTAATTTAACTAAACGTATTTAGTATTTTCTTATTCTACTCGAAGAAAGACTAGTTTAAACGCCGAACAAAGAACAGACACATACAGATGTCTTATAAAAATGCATGAAGTAGGCAGTAGTACGTAAAGCCGAGAACTATGAAACAAAACGTAATATTATCTTGAAATAGAACTCAATTTACGATATTTAAGCTAATTACTGATCAGAAGGACACATCTAATGGGAGTGACATGACCAAAGTCGTGGTGCTCACATACTCTCTCGCATTAATTCTAAATTTGAGATCTTCAAATATGATGAGACAGCTACAAAAATGAGAGCTTATCCTTTCTTTGAATCACCCTAATTCTATCCATGAAAACAAAATTGATGAAAAAAATTGAAGCGGCTTTGAGAGAATACTTTTTTTTATAATTTGCATTAACTTCAAGCGGAAATTACGTGAAAATTACATTTTTTCAAAGAAATTGTACAGAACCTTTTTAAGATCTAATATTTTAGAACAGTTTTATGTAAGACAAAATCTTTATCTTCAGTTTTGTACTTTTGCAATTTTAACTTTTTGTAAAAATACTGAGTCTAAAAATTATAATACAAGTCCTTTTTATACCTTTTTTGATACGTAGGAAGAAAAATAATTAAAAATTTCGAGCAATATTTGACCAAAAAATTATGAAAATGTTTATTTCGCACAAAATAATGCCAAAACTACTCATATTTTCAAAAATTCGTACATGACTTTACTTCAAGATCTATCTTTAACGAATATATTTATTAAGGGAAAAACACTATCTTTAATATTGTAATTGTAAGAAGATGGTAAGAACAATTTTGAACGTTTGCAATATTCAAAAAATCAGGCATTTTACGAAAGTGAGACCTATATCATTTTTAAGCATCCGTTATTCTATGCTATCCAAGGACCTACTCTATCCAAGAAAAACTTTAATCCACAACTTTTGAGCCTTTTTTTAAAAAAAAAAATGAACATATTTTTCAGGCTTCATGGAAAATACCCCCAAAAATGAAATTATCTGTTTCAAACTCAAAGGGCCTCGAATTCTTTTAAATCGACCGAGGAATATCAATTTTTGAGAAATCAGCTGAACGCTTTGGGCGCCACTGTTGACCGCAGACAGACATACTTACAGGCAGACATTTTGCCGGCAACCGATTTTTCGGTATCAAGGATTCTGAATACTCAACGTATTAGAGGAAGTCTACATACAGGAACCAGATTTATCAATTTTTTTTGTCACCAGGGCTCGGCAATAAGAGTTTTTCTGTCGAAAATCCGCGCACGATTTTCCGGCTCACGATTACAATTATTTATCTTCTCTAAGGCAAGAAAGTAAATGCACATGAAACTTAGGATGCTTAACCTATATATTGGATAAGATTGGTACACTTAACTAGTATAACCGCGAACATATTCGTACTTGTCCACAATTATTTCGCACCTCTCTTTTGAATCTACTATAATCAATCTGTCCCTTTTGAATCTATTATAATCAAATTTGCAAAGGACGCATATATTAGTACTAATGGGATTTCGAGGGCTAACAAAATTTGCTACATACGATTTAATTGTAAGTCTGCATGGTGCCAGTTTAAAAATACGCTTTATTTTCAAGAAATATTAAAAGTCTGGTTACAACGTTGGAAGACGCCACAAAATTCACGTGGTTCACTGTGATATGCCTATGCGCTTACTCATCAAACGCACACACTTACATTGACCAACCCGAGTGATTAAAGTGGTAGGATGTGTTGTAAAAATGTCATCATTCACTGAGCCCCGTCAGAAAAAGGTATACTTTACTTTTTATCTGATGCCCTTAATTAACTTTAAACTCTGGCTGACATATCTGAAGGGACGTCCACAACATCTCATTAATTTCAATTTATGAGTAGTGGCTCGTCATTTCTTATCGTTGAGATTTAATTGACGATGTTAGTCTCTCGTCAGCTAGTCAGTTAGAGCCCACATGAGTAGCAATCAACTCTCTATAATTTTGCTGAGAGAGTTGACCAATTATCACATGCATTTTTACAGGTAAAACTTTTTATAGCATGTATTTATGTACGTTTATAGATATGATTATTTTCTTTGGCATTACACATTCCGTGGATATCAAAAAATGAGTTGATATGTCGCCACAAGGACACTGACACGACTGTAAAATTATGAAAAATGGACCTAAGAGCATGGATAAAACTAAATGTACATGAGATAACACTGGAATAATTGTAATCAAGATAATGGATAATGCACAACGTAACTAATTTTATTGATCGATAAAGTAAAAGCAATATGTTTTTTCTTCTGTTTTGTATAATTTTCATTTCTACAGTTGCGCCAATGGTTATCTCGCACTCGATGTAATTCACACACAGATGAAGATGTAACCGCAGATAAATTTCTTTCCCCACACGTCATATACAGTTTTTACTGTTTTTTGACTAAATAAATAAATAATCATTTCTCTCTCCCATACGTCAAATAACTCTCTCTCCCATACTTCAAAATTTAACTTGTGGAGTTCAAACAGAATGTACTTTCTCGCGCATCTTTCACATAAAATTATGCGAAAAGTACTCAAATGTTCGAAAAATTGTACATGACCATATTTCAAAATCCTATCTTTAAGGAACATATTTCATTAACGGAAAAAAAATCTCTATCTTCGTGTATAGTTGTAGGGAGACGCCGGAAAAAGTTTGAATGTTTGCAATTTTCGAAAAAATCTGCTCTCAACGAAAATGAGACCTGCACCATTCTTTTAAACGTCCTTTAGAGTACCCAACAATAAAAAATTAATCAAAATTTATGGAGCTAGTTTTTGAAATTTTTCAAAATATTCCAGGGGCTTCATGTAAAGGGGTCCCAGGGGTATTCCGCAAAATTAAAATATCGGTTGCAAATTGAAAGGGCCGTAACATCATCCAGATCGATTGGAGAATATAAATTTTGGAGAAAATCAGTTGAACGGCTTAGCCGTTTGCGTTGTTCACAGACGGACAGAGAGACAGACGTTTTGCCACCATTCGATTTTTCGGTATCAAGGATCCACAAAACATGAATTCTAGCGACAGCATGTCTTAGAGGATGTTTCTTTCTAAATTTATCAAGTGGATTTATCCACTTTTCGTTACCAGGGCCCAGTAATAGTTTTTCTGCCGAAAATTCGCCGTTTTTTACGCAGCATAACTTTCTCTCTAGTGCGTAAGCAGTAGTGAAAAGGCAAAAGTAATACTATACGACGATTGCAATGAAAGAGAAGAATTCAGTCCGGAGTTGTACAACAACTTTCGTTATTGTAGTGGGGGCTAGAGACAGAATCCTGGTTGAACCATCATTTTCCAATAAAAACATTTTTATTATTTAAAATATATTATGCGACTAATGTATGTTTAATTTTATTGCATAGGTACAAGTTTTGCATTCGAGCTACGTTAGGAGCGATATTTCAATTTTGTACGATAATAGGATCATCATAAACTAGTTATATACGCTTATTTTTGTTTAAGAGCATAATAGACTATTATTATTATAAACTAGTTTATAATTATGCAATTAGTTTACAATAATATGATTCATTGCATATGTGCATGTTTCGAAAACTATCGACATTAGGAGCGAGTATTCAATTTTCTACGAATGCAATGAAGCAACACAAGCTTAAATTCAAGAAATAAATGCATACATTATTTTAATATTTTAACTTTATACATAAAGTTATAAAATTATTAGGAGTAAATGCTTACAGAAAATGAAACTTTTTTTGTTGTTATTTAAGGTCGCATCAACTAGTAGGTCATTAGCGACCACTATTGGATCTAACGTTATAGTATGAGGATCAAACGATATGGTGATGATAGGGGGTGAAAGGACGAACACAATACAACCGTGCCCGAGGCGGGACTCGAACCCGCGACCCCACGGTCCAAGATCACTACGGAACTACTGCTTTAGCGATTTCGGCCACGGGTCCAACAATGAAAACTTTGTAGTTTCGTATGTTAGGTACTTAAGCTAGACCGGGGGTTCCCAGCAGGTACGGTATAGACTCCCTGAGGGCCGATGAAATTTTGAAGGGGTCGATTGGGCGTCTATGGCCGAATATGAACAAGTGATTGATAGTATGATTATATAATCAAGATTCTATTAATTAAAAATATTAATGAACTTGGTAATTAATTGCTTTCATATAAAGAGAAACAAAACATTTTATAATGAATTACAAACTTACTCTTCTTTCGTATTCGTAATTCGTTCTTAGGGTCAGAGGCGTGGTGAGGCGGTTAGTGCGATCAGTCCACCGCCCTGGTACCCAGAAGTAAGGGACCGCTAATAAGGTCCACAGGAGACGGATATCGGCAAAGAATAAAACAATTCGCACTACATGCCCATTTTATTCATTGCACCCTCATATTTTTATACCTTTTTGATTTAAAACTTTTAATTTCACATTTTTCGCAGTGAGGCCCATTTGACTTTCTGCACCGGGGCACTCGAGAATATAGCAACTGCTTAGGAAATTTACAAAACTCAACAAATTATAACTAGGTATTCTCAACGATACTCTTCCGGTTAAGAAAATACTTCAAGCAATACACACTGGAGAAATGTTAGGGCGAGTTAAAAAACACCCAACATTTTGCATGACAACGATAATCTAAATTCAGCTTTTCAGAAGCGGAAGCTCATCCGATTATTGAAAATCTAGACATTTACCAAAATATTGGTGTATGGAATTGATATTTGTAAGATATTTATTTGTAATTCTCATTTCTATGTGTGATTATATATGCTATGTACGTAATTATGCAGAATAATGTAATAAGGCGATGGAGCAATGCATTATTTGAAAGTGGTCGATGAAAGAAGAAGGTTGGAAATCCCTGAGCTAGAGTGTAAAGATTTTTACGTTTAACGCCCATTACCTTGCGGATATGAAATAGCCCATTGGTTAAGGAAAGAAGAACGTGACAGAAACAATTAAGTAATCATTTAAACTCTATCGGACAGAAAGCCCAAAACAAATGTTGTTCCTTTGAGAAGGGGTATGCGTGATAGTGGCGGTATTCTTCCAGTCTCACGCAGTTTCCAAGGTAACCACTGAAAGAAGTCGTTTACGCCATCTAGTTCTCCTTCTTACGCACAATAAATTTGCAGTCAACGGTGTCTTTCCCATATGCGGCGCGAGAAAACGCGTGAATGTACAGGAAGGCGCAGATGAGGTGCAAGATGGCGGCCGATGGCACTTGAGACGGTTTGGAAAGACGCTGGAAGGAAGGAGAAGAAGCGGGGAGGAGCGGGGAGGAGCGGGGAGGAGCGGGGAGGAGCGGGGAGGAGCGGGGAGGAGCGGGGAGGAGCGGGGAGGAGCGGGGAGGAGCGGGGAGGAGCGGAGAGGAGCGGGGAGGAGCGGGGAGAGCGAGGAGGAGCGGGGAGGAGCGGGGAGGAGCGGGGATGGGCGACGGGATCGGGGAAGAGCGGGGAGGAGCGGGGAGGAGCGGAAACGAACGGAATAAGGCTGAAGGCGCAGGTAGACACCGAAAGAAGCGGGAAGGCGCGGAAAGAAGCGGGAAAACGCGGAAAGACGCGGGAAGGCGCAGGAAAGCGCGAGAAGTCGCAACAAGTCCCGTGGGCGGCGCACTCACCGTGCAGCGCCCTGGCGTCCGCGGCCGCGGCATCGATGGGGTTGACCTTGTTGCGCGCCAACCTCTCCGCGGCCTCGAGAGGCGGCGCGGCGGACTGCGCGCGCGGGCTGCGCTCGGCCAGCGCGACGACGGTCTCGCGCAGGGCCGTCTCGCCGATGACGGTCGCGCCGAGAGCGTCGCCGTTGCCGTTGCCGCCGCCCCCGCCGTCGGGATGTTGGGCCTGCGCGGCCGCCGCCGCCGCCGCCGCGGCGCGCCCCGCCCGCGCGCCCGCCGCCAGCTTCTCGGCCGCGTGCCGCGACATCACCTCGCGCACCATCTCCTCCAGCCGCATGTTCTTCTCGTTCTCCGCCTTCTCGCGGTTCTGCCGCTTCTTGCGCACGATCGAGCGGATGCGCTCGAAGCTGCGCGCCAGTTTCGACTCTTCCCCCACTTCCTGCAAGAGAGCGGAAGGCCGTGGTCGCGTGTCGCCTAGGGCGACTAGTGGCACCCCCGTCCGGCGCGGGCTTGCCCGACCCGGCGGCGCCGCGCGGGGACCCGGTGGCTACTAATTAATGAGTGTTGGCAACAAGGCTCGCAATTTAAATGCGGCACGGTAGGCGCTCTATGTAGGTGGGGCAGCTTAACTTCATAGCTCAGCACGTTTGTGTAATTCCGAAAGCACGTAAAGCACATGACCGTGTCCAAAAGCGAAGTTAGGTAAATGAGTGATAATGAACAAAAAGTGGGAGGGTTAACATTTTCAATGGAATTCCGAGAATGTGATATTATATATTATTGTCAATCACAATAACCACAAAAATGAAAGGTGGGAAATTATATAGCACTGAAGTGTTATTCCACTGGCTGAGCAGATGAAATTACAGGCAAGTGTAGTTCAGACAAACCCATTATAATATCTATTTTCAACTATTTTTGCTCTGTTTGTTGTAATGCATTATAACATCATTACCCTGATCTGTAAATTTGTAAACAAATAAAAATAAATATCAACACATTCGTTGTAAATTGCTAATCTATAATTTTCGATCTTTTGTTTTGAATTTTAGCCAGATGGTTATTTAATTGTTTCAATTTGGAACCAGTATAAATATATTTAAAGGAAAGTCATTTTAAAGAAACATTCTACAACGTATTTTTTACTAGTCTGAAATATTAATTATTTCATAGCTCACGATTGCAAATAATAAATTCAATGTAAACTGCCACTTTAAAATACGAGGGTTGGGGCATAAGTTATAGCAACTATTATGTTTGTGAGAATACCGGCACGGCTGGAAAATGTGAAACATACACATGAAAGGGCAAGGTAAGACATTTAACGACCCACCAACTTTGGATTTCTCAGATTTATTAAGGTACTTGAAATGACAGTACTGGTTTCTTGTTTCAAAGCATTTGAGCACGTACTAGATCGCAACATTGCAAAAGAATTGCATACCCGTTATAAAGGCTCGATTAGGCCGATGCTCGATTACCGTACGTGCCACATCGGTCCGCACACTCACAGGTCGTCACGTGCGTTGCAGAATCTCCATCGCATCCTCGCAAAATCTCTCCTGCCCATCTGACGACTGTCCGATATGTCCATGGCCTTCACCCATGAGCATTATTCCCATGACCTGGCACCAATTCCTTGTAACATTCTCCGACATTTCTTCCACAGAGAACGTCTTGAAGTATGCGCGCTGTTTATCTCGCACGGCGGAAGGCACGGCGGAATTAATTCACGTCGCTCTCTGAGCTGATACACTCACTCAGCAATTTGTGGATGTGAACACACCCTACTGTAGCACTTCTTTCACGTTACAAATGAAATTGTGTGATCCGATAACATTTTTTTAGAAAACAAAATAGTTGCCATGACTTCTGCCCCAACCCTCGTAATATTCAATTCATAGTATTTAGCTTATTTTCTTGTTATGATTGTGGTAAATGTTCCTTTTTGCCAACACTTTAAGTCAAGTCCCATTACTACTCACAAGAAACAGCAGAATAGCAATACCTCAGGCTCTTACATACCTCTTTCTTCGACTTGAGCTCCTCCGAATTGAAACTGTTCAGCAACAACGCCAAGAACAAGTTCAGCACCATGAAGTTGCCCATCACGAGAGCGGGCAGGAAGATGGCGAAGCAGGCCTCGGGACCCTGCGCCACAAAAAGGTGGAATGTCCTTTGTGTTTAGACTGGGGAGGGTCTTTGCCATCAATGGCTTCGGCAAAAAGAGAAGACGCTAATGACTTCGAGGTTATTCAAAGGCATTTACCTTGTCCTTCTCAGCCCGCATGCAATCCCAAAGCGGTTCGATCCACTCTCCGCAAAGGATCCGAAAAATCATCATAAAAGAATGGAAGAAGTCGTTGAAATTCCACCTAGAAAAATAGAAATACGTCAAAATTAGTGAAAGAGATACTTAATTAAAATTAAAATTTTCCATTTTTTGTATTATTTTCATTTTTTATACTCATTTCTGTTCCTTTTTTGTAATGGCTGTTTTGAAGATATGTTTCCATTTTTGTTTATCTTAGTGGTGTGTTATGTTTTATCAATTTTGCAAAAAGATGTATTCTTGTAATTGGACTTCTGTAATTTAGTTTTGTTATATCATTTGAAACTCTTTTTTATTATTGTGTATGTTTTGTATATTTTTCCTAGTAATGCCTACTGTAATTGGGGCTTTGCCCTGTTGTGGGTAATTAAATAAATAAATAAATTTTAATCATTTTCCAAAACATCTAATCTTGGATATTCGTAAGTTTTCTGTAGAGATCATTATAATGAATTGGCGCGAATAATAAAGTTTAATACGAAAAAAAAATTAATTTTATATTTAAATTGTGGTATTTTCTCTGCATATCCTTTATCTCCAACAACTTTTTTGTTTTTTTTTTAATTCTAGAATAAGACAAATATTTTTGACATTTTTAAAGCAAGGGTCCATTATGAGGTTTGATCATGTTCTTCTACAAAACCAAAATTATTCTTGATTATTTAAAATTATTGTTATTATTTTCTTAACACCTTAAAATGTTTGCAGGCACGTACACATTGTATTCATTCGCTGATTCATAATTCTTAATATAAATTTTTAACTTTTCAAATGAATGCTCAAGAATAGTTGTAGATAGTAAATCTTGTGGTAAATAGCTGATAGTAAATGATAGATCTTGTATAGATCTTGTAGATCTTGTGATAGTAAATCGCTGGTATTTTTGAATATATTTTAATTTCCTTACATTAAGTATAAAATTTTTTACACTAGTTTCCCTTCCTATAATTGAAATTAACTTCGATATAACAGTACCGTCAAATAATCGACCCTTAATGATGAATGGCATGACTCGCAAATATATAGCTTTTTTCTAAATTTCATTCACCAGCGACGCTTCGATTAATTTAGTACTAAATCAGATACAACGTAATATTTCTAAAATTAGAAGATGGAAAAACCGTGTGTAACAGTTTTTAATCTGAAACCGAGAACATTTATAATACAAAACCGAATTTGAAATATTTTAATAACCGAAACAGATTTTTGAAACGGTTTGGTGCTTTGTTTTTTAACTCGAATAATTGAATCCTTCCATTATTATATGATTATACGAGTAAACGATGGAATAATAAATCACCTAGAAAATAGTCAGTGCGAGAATTTAATGCACAGTAAATGCTAGCTCGTTAAGCTAAAATCGTTGAGCAAAAATCAAATAATGTTATTTTCGGCTGCAAGAAAGGTTCTCCGAATAGATTAAGCTAATGGATCACTGAAAATGCTATAATTATGATATACTGATATTGCATTGAGTATAGAAATGTTCAGTTTTATGAAACTAAGCGAAGTGGTTAACAGCAATATTTAAATAATAAGTCAAAAATAGAATACGTATTTCATTATGGGCAATCATTTATCTAATATCTAACGAATGTCTAAAAAACAATATTTATTGGATAATTTTTCTTTAATGGCTATTAGTATGACACCTTTCTCCTAAATGTCCTTTTTCGCTTATTTTGTACGCAAGAATTGTTAGAATGTTTTGTGAATTTCGAGGTATGTGTAGAATCTGTTATTTTGGTGAATTATTATATTCATCCCTTTTTTACTAGATAGTTTCAATACATTTTTGTTCTATTTACATTAGTAATATGGGGACTGTACATTGCCGATTTCAATGATCTTGTCTTCATTTTTTATGTAAATAGTAATGTGAAGAATTAATGATTCTCATTCGAGTATAATGTTAGAGGTTGACCTAAATATCAAGAACATTTGTCTATTTACAGATCTAAATAGGCGTTAGCTCTTTCTGAAAACACCTCGCGCTCAATACACACCTTGGCACAGGATCTGGGTAAAACTTCTCCCACGTGTAGTCTTTGGAGAAGAGCTGCATTCCGATCACGGCGAAGATGTAGATGACGATCACGAGCACGAACGTGAGGTTTCCCAGAGCGCCGATGGTGGAAATGATGATGCTGAGCAGCACCTTCATGGTGGTCCAGGACTGCGCCAGCTTCAATACGCGGAGCTGCACAGACCAAATTACAGGATTACTTACTACGCATTAGTACATCGAAGGGATTAGACAATGGCGACTTTCGACATTCTCCTTAATAAGATGAAATTTTGGTTGTTGTAATTAAAATACGCTTAGCATTATTAAACAATACTTAAGACACATGTCGCTTAGTTTAAATTATGATTAATTTACACTATGACATTATATACATTGCACTCTATACATAAAGCCTCTAAAGTACTTTCAAAAATTTTCTCAAAAATGCCTCCAAGTTTTCTGATTAAGCATTTTCTTCGGATAGAGCAAAGGACTTTTAAAAATGGCGCAGGTCTGAGTTTTGTTGAATTTTGAATTTCCAAAAATTCGTGCTCAATTTATGTTTAATTCTTTAATGTAGTATGTTCTGAAACATTAGAACCTAAAATAAGACGCTGTACGTTTTTGGAATAGACTAGTAGTTTTGGCAATTTGTAATTTTTCTCTACCAAATTAGCTCGACATTTTTCTGAGATGTTTTTGCTCGTGTAGAGCATAAGACGTTTAAAAAAATGACGCAGGGTCAAATTTCAGTAGAAATGAATTTTCGAAAATGGTGAATGTTACAAATAATGCGAAAATGTAGATGCTGTATTGGCACTTCTAGTTTAGAAAGGATTATACACATTGTAAGTTCTATAACGCCACTACAACTGACATTGAAAATCTAAACACGTTTTTTTGTTGTTTATCTCAAAGTACAATCATATTTATTGTTAAACCCACCAGGTGCATTTGGTTCGATATATGAAATAATGTCATAAGTATTACACCATATTTTTCATTATCATCCAAATTATTCCGTTGTTCTCTAGGCTTTAGGGTCTACGCCTCTGTACCATCTTCCTGACGACGACATTCCCGATCAATGTGGCAATTGCAGTGCTGGCCAGAGGCGCATTCCACAGCGATTACGGCTGTCAGAGCGGCCTATCATCGCGTTCGCTCAGGTCTGCGTGTTCAACATCTGTCACGATAGGGACTTAAAAGGAAGACCTACCTAATATCTAACGGTATCGCCAAAAGACAATCAAAAGATAGGTCTCACCTATACTCTGATTGAATTCTTTCAAATTCTCTCAGCTTTCATCCTGCTCGTTGTGTATATTTTTTGAAGGTTCATTCTCATAAACGGTTGAAAATTGTCAAACTACTTATGAGAAACAACATACCTAATCTAAAATCGATTGTCATACCAGGATTGTGATGATTGTTGTGCAGGCAATGAGGTAGTTGACAGATTTCCAAGATTTGAAAAAATATTCTCAAGTAATGAACTGGTGTTAACGAATTTAACTTTAATATAATAAAATGTCCACATCCAAAAGTATCTCATGGTAGTTTGGCGAAGGACGCCACCTGCAGACGGGAGCTTAAGCAAAACTACGGATTTGGAAGTGGTAGCGCATCCACATAGTCTATACGCCCCCGTCGCTTAAAGCGCTTCGCATTAGCATTGGGAGTAATTGTACAGAAGCTGCGTACAACATGGGAACTAGGAATAATTACTTAACTCCATCCTTCCTAATATCCAAGGGTTCAGAAAAGAAATATGCTTAATGTGTCACCCTGAATGAATTTAATTCATACATATATAATTATATTAATCAAATCGAAATGAACTCGCTTGACCTCAAGTAGGAAGTTTTGTATATCAGTA
>JAHLJT010008446.1:59334545-59349087 GCA_031308135.1 Acheta domesticus | reverse complement strand
GCCGCCGCTGCCGCTGTTGGGGCCCGGGGTGTTGCTGTGGCGCGGGCTGGGCGTGGCGGAGCGGGAGCGGGCATCGGCGCCCCCGCTGCCGCCCCCGGACCCCGACCCGCCGCCCTAGCTGCCCGCCCCCGCGCTGCGGCCGCGCTTGCGCCGCCGCGTCTTCTTGCGCGAGTACGACGCCAGCAGCACGCCCTTGCGCGAGTCCAGCCGCTTGCGCTTGTTCTTCTCCAGCGTCTTCACGTTCAGTCTGCTCGGGTCGAAGCTGAACGTGGAGTCGTCGCGGTGCTCCGTCAGGTCTTTGCGCCGCTCCTGCACACATAGCATACATATCATTTGAAGACTGGCGGGAAAATTCATGCCATGGAATTTCTGCGTTGTGAATACAAGTATAAACAAGAATCAAAAAGTCACAATGCATAAAAATCACGTTCGTTGATAAATGGAAAGAAATATGTTATCTCGATAACCACAATATTCTCACATTAACGAATATATCCCTTGATTTGGGATATCAGGAATAATGAAACTTGCTACTTCTTAAAATGGTTTATATTACTAATTTCCAATGCAGTGCAGAAATCGGATGAAGAGTCTACAACCTCTGCTCATTGAAGAGGTGTCTATAATTTTGTTAGATACCCAGGAACTCGGGAAAAAATTCCAAAAACATCTATATTAATAATTTCGAACATTCCCAGAAACTGAAACAAAATTAATCAGGTGTCCATGTTTTCGCTATATACCCAAGATTCTGGAAGAAACCATAACCAGTGAGTTTCGATTTTGGACTGAAAAAATGCAATATTTCACTGTGATATTGCGCGTTTTCCCATTCTGTGCGTACGGACAGAATTTTCATATCCAGCGCGACTCTGCTTATGACACAGTTGACGTCATGCGAAAAGCAAGGCTCCATGGAGTGTCGGTCCACTATTCAATATTGCTCCTATGCTGCGTTACAGAACCGCAATGTTTTTTATATTCTTGGTTATTAAAAACGTATTTACTCTATACAATGTTATTGTATTATTCGTTTGTTAACATATTTTAAATTATTATTGTGTTACACAAGAGTATTTATTTGTTCTTGAACAGTTTGCGTGCTACTTTTTCGAAAACTATTTTTGTGTCCGTTTGTTCAGGAGATTTTTTCCTGCTGAAGGGCACTAGAATTTACTTATTTTTTTACGAGTGAAAAATTAAATTCTGACATGCAAGATAGCTTTTATAAGACTGGGTTTGACGGGAATCCAATTTTTGTCCATCTACCGAAGACATACATCTTTTAAATTCTGCTTCAATTTATAAAACCGAACTGACTACTACAGTGACCGAGTTCATCCCCAGATTTAGTCATCGTTTCTTGCGTGCAACGCCATTTATCAAGGTGACGATGTCTTGTTCAGGAGTGTTTGAAAAAGGAACACTTACGTATCACATCTTTTATGGCCAACGCATCTCATTTTGTCTGACCTCAATATTATGCAGCTCGTGTGACCAAGAATGTAGGCCTGTGTCCGTCTCCGTCAACGTTGAAGGAACTACCAGAAGTGCATGTGTAATGATATCAGATTCCCTTAACTAGGATACACTAGCAACATTCAGTAATAAATTACACATAAAAATTTAATGTCAAAGATGGCGTTTTTAATGTCAAGTATAATCCACAACCACTAATCAATAAAGCTTGCTTTCATAAATTTTTTTAAACCTTACTTTTATAAACGTTTCTCCCGAAAGTTATTAGAATCGTTTCATTAAGACACAAAATTAATTAGTTATCCATAAAAATATCTCTCATCACCAAACCTAAGAGCAATCTCAAACGAAACATTTTAACTGTGTAATGCATTATTTCAAATTTTGTAATTCTCGGAAATCAAGAGAGTTCAGCAAAAATTAGACCTGCGCCATTTTTAGGGATTCTTGCTCTATTAGTGGAAAAAATTAAGAAACAAATTAAAGCCATTTTTTAGTATATGGTACAAGTGCTATTTTTAAAGTCATTTAATGTACCAGAGAAGATAATTTAAAGAAAAAATGGAGCCGTTATTGAGAAATAATGGTTGAAATTTCCTCTACTTCATGCAAAATTTCGCGATAACTACTCATACTTTCGAAAAATTATACATGATGAAATGTTAATATCTGTCTTTGAACAACAGATTTCATTAAGAAACGTCTATCTTTAATATTGTAGTTGAAGAGGACGTTTAAAAATATTCAACTTGGAGTTTTTCAAAATCATTGATTTTATCGAAAATGAGACCTGGCCCATTCTCTTGAGTATCCTTTAAGCTATCCAAAGGCAAAATTTAATCCAAAAATTTGGAGACATTTTTGAAAAAAATTTGAAAATGGTAGAAAAGTGCTCCCAAAAATTAAATCATCCGTTTCAAACTCGCAAGGTCTCTAGCTTCTTCAAATCCTCAGAGAAATATCAATTTTGGAGAAAGTACTCTGAACGGTTTAGGCGCTGGCGTTGACCATAGGCAGACATGATCGGACGGACGATTTGCCGTCAATAGATTTTACTTTCTTGGTCTTACTTCGTAAGAAGAGATCGTATTGTAATTGTGTGCCGAAAAAGGCAATTTTTTTACGAAAACTCTTAAATCTTGGTCCTTCACTCAAGTAACAGGTATGTTGTAATGTACTGTCAGAACGTGTGTATTCATAACAATGTAAATATTGCAATTCAAGGAAATATTATAAACGCCTTAAACTTGTATGTCTCTACTGTGTGACAAAATATGTAATTTAAATTTCCTGAAACGAAAAGTAATGGACAGCATTTGAGGTCTATTTGTCAGCATTAATTTACAGCTTTTTTATCTTATCATCCTCCTCTCTTTGTTTTGTAGGCCATTCTCGAACAAATTGTAACCTGCTGGTAAGTGTTGTCGAAGTTTTTGAAGATGATCCTATTTCTTATGTGTTTTTGTGTAGTGAAATAGTACCTGTGAGGTATGCTTTCTCCTGGCGAAGTTTTGGAGTTTCAATGCAACATTTAAACCGAAATGTAAGTTTAACTAGTCATACCACTCTAAAACCGTAACTTGTCTCTTTATAACTTATGTATATTCCAAAAGCTTCATTAGAGCAGTTGAAAACTTACTTTCTTGCCCTTTGGGATGCCTCTCCCTAATGTCTCATCTCAGTCGTCTTTTTATACTTTCTTACCATTGACTTCGCCTTAAGAGTCGTCTTTTTATATTTACCTGGCCACCATTACTTAAATGCAAGTATATCAGTAGTATTTATCATTTGAATAGTGAAACGACCAGAAACATTGCTCTTCTTCATGAATTTGCAATATTCTTCTACCGTGTATACTGTGCCGCACTTTTTTGATGAGCCGCGTTATAGTTTCAAAATCCCTGTCACAGGGCAAAAATGAATATCCCCCTTAGAACGAAATAAGACTTATAATTTTAAACATGGTATGAACCATAATGAGGAAAAATTGAGCCTATAAATATTTACTTCAACAAGACATTTACTGCTGAACACCATTAAATGCTAGAAGCCTTTATTTTTTTGTTTCGGAATGTAGTCCAATAAAAAGCTACAAACTTCGTCAGAATTTCTCTTAGCAAAACTTCATGGTAAATGTACTGTGTTGAATGACCTGGCTGCTATAGGTTGTGTAAACACAAGGCTATACAGACAATTGCCGTAAACTACCCAGTATTCTTTACTTTGTAATAAGAAGGGCCCGGATAATTATGTACTAAAAATTAGGAAAATATGTACATATATATGTGCTATAATGTATAGAAATATGTACTAAAATGTATGAAATATGTAACACTTTAATTATTATATCAATTCATTTTAATAAAATGCTTTTGATTAAATATTGATCTGTAGAATTAATAAAGTCGTTAAGAGCAAAATCAAAAGATAATAATACTCATAATTCTGTTATTTACAATGATCTCCGTAACAATGAGAAACAAATATTTGTTTCAAATACTTAGAAATCAAATTTTTGCTATTATCTGTTCGACGACGTTGCACCGACTAACGCACGAAGTTACTGGTGTATATCCAAGTTGTCCCATGTCACTGTTCAGTACTATTCATAGATTAGGGAATAAAAATAATGCTGGTTTCTATTTAATCAATTGACTCGTAGATAGCACACAATTCCGCTTTCTTTAGTAATGTTCTTACCCAAGACGCTATTGCTAGACGTCTCTGAAAAGATACACCAAACTTTGCCGGTGGCAAATTCTGCGTTACCACAAGGTAACAGTCTGCGTTACCACAGGTTTAAGCCAATCGCCGTGAATTATTTTCTGTCCTTATCTTATCCAAAATCTGCAGTGCCACATCACGACTTTACTTCAGATTTTCACCTCACAGAGATACTTTAAAATCAAGGGTTTAGGCTCGCGTGTAACAAACGGGGAAAGAAAACTGTCAATGTCGCTTTCTGAGTTGCGTTTGTGCGTGTAATTTTGGGTGAAAAGTATTAAGGTCAAGGGAGACCTGTAGAAAATGCATTGTGGGCGCGAGTTATTGCTTGTTAGACATAATTTTCATACACCAATTTCCTTTCCGAGCAGTGTTTGTTCTCTGTTATACTCGCGCTGAAATTTAGACACTGGAAGCTTTGGAGTGCAACACGCCTTGCCCTTTGGTAGGATACTGCATGCTGCAATATCAAAATTTTTTCGCGATGCAATAGCGCCAATTTAGAGAGGAGGCTGCAGACAAATTTTGTTGACAATGCTGAATTGTTTGTTTGAGTGATTCCTTATCAAAAAATATACAGGATAAATACCGAATTATACAAAAAGAATGCAGAAAAAACGGAAATATTAATAAATGATTAAAAATATGTACTTTTGGGTAAAATATGCAAATATACAGGTGTCCCACCAACTATGGACCACCCCCATAACTTCTAAATGGTTCAGGATACCGAAATGCAGTTTTCGCTTAACAATGTGGAATCGTGGGGCAAGTAATATGCCGTACAGAAATTGTCTATAATATTTTTAGTTCTAGAAGAATTTAATCATCTTTAAATTTTTTAAATAGAAACTATATATTTCTTTTACCACCCAATGGATAGACCATGAAAAGAGGATATAAAATGGATGTATCATATGCTAGTATTTTAGTAGTAATGAGTATAAAATTAGATTTTTCTTATATTGTGATGTTAAGTAAAACGGTCCTTTCCTGTAGCAGCCCTTTGCAACAGTAGCGTTTGCTGAAGGTCGCCTTCCCGGCGTCGAGACTGTTTCGTGGAGACAGGGAGTGTGAGAAGGGAGGCCGTGAAGGATAGGAGCGTAACTACATGCAATTTCATGTTCTTGTCACGAGGATCATATTGCAACAAACATCAATATTAACGCTCATAATGAGAGACTTTTTCCCATTTGTTTCATCTGAATTGAAATTTTCTTCTACTTAAATTCCACAGCAAGGATCATCGAAAAGAACAAGATTAAAACTAATTTGTAGCGGAAGGTCGATAATAATAAAGGTCCTTTTCAAACTTACAAAAATCGTAAACCCAGCTAAGTGTGTTATGGCAGAAACAAGATGTCATTTTAAAACATGGGAAGTGGATGAATGCTTAAAGATTCTTATTGTAATATCTTGATTAATTCATCAAATAATAGAGAGGTAGACATTTTTCTGTTATTATTTACTCTTAATAAACGCATTTTTTAATCACTACCAAAAGAACAAAGCAATACAAATTTTGAAACACTCTTGACAGACTCGTGTAAATTTTCTAAACACAAATGCACATCTGCAGTCACGACTGCTAATACTTATTGGAAACTTTTTCACTTCATAACATCACGTGCTGCTTCAAACTTAAAAATCCACGGCAGAAAATGGAAGTGTACTGTTTTCTTTCCATTTATGAACCAGTAGAGGTATGGTTGCGAAGTGAACGAATGATCATCTTAATTAAAAATTTAATTTACCTACGAAGAGACGGTGATTGGATTCTTGTCAAGTTTGAACATGATATTTATTATTAAAGAAGACAAGTGAAATGCAGATAAATCAATGGAAAAAATCTCATTCTGATCGTTAAAATTGGTGTTTCTTAGTGTGACCTTTGTGTCAAGACATTGGATTGCTGTAATTAGGCCTCTTATCCCTCATTGCCACCCCTCTCAGTCTCCTCTCTCCACGCAACAGTCTTGACGCCGCGAAGGCCATTTTGCCCGAAGGCGAGAGTTGCAGGGGCTGCGACACGAAATATTGTCCGTTTAATTCAAAATCACATCTCAGAAAGTCTAATTTTATACTCAAATTACTATCAAAATACTAGCATATGATACATCATTTTATTCCTCTTTCCACGAACTATCGATTGCTGGTGAGAAAAATATATCGTTCCATTTAAAAAATCAAAGATGATTAAATTTCTCGAAAACTAAAAATGTTTTAGACAATTTCTCTACGGCATGTTACTTGCCCCTTTATTCCGCATTATTAAGCGAAAACTACATTTCGATATCCTGAACCGTTTACAAGTTATGAGGGTGGTCCATAGTTGGTGGGACACCCTGTATGTACTTCCGGGTAAAATGTGTCAATATATGTACTAAAAAGTCAACGTTTTTAAGCACTAAACAACATGAAACGTAAATATATCGTGGTTTTGACTTGATAGAGTTAACTTACGGAAATATGTAATTACATAATTATCCGGGCCCTAGTAATAAGATGTGACAACGTTAACTAACCCCATCTGCATATTTCCAAATGTCCTTGGTAAGAAATTTCTTAAAATGGACCTTCCGTGCGTCAAGATGTGTGTCTTTTCTACACAGGCCGTAAGGTCTACATCATGTTTAATAATAATTTATGAAGGAAAATCAACAAAAATAACAACAAAGAACAAACGAAAATTCAAATTTTGCTAGATATACCCTTTTAATCTTGTAATCCATATATATTTTTGGGTGATTGTATTCTCTTGAGTAATTTTATCATATTGACAAATTACTCTTTTATTACAAACTGCTTTACCTTAATCATAATGCATTTTGGATCACCCTTATGTTTCCTGACAGGAGATACTTTCTATGCATCAACAACTGTACGAGATTAATTTTACATCTTAGAGGACGGAACAAACATAAGGAAAGATTACAATGTGCTTTCGATTGTATTTAAAACTTATAGATCATCTTAAACCGCGAATCACTTGCGACCATTAGCCTATATCAGCGTTTCCAGGGTAAATTTATACTTGGGAAACGAGTGTCAGCAAAGGCGAAAAGAGAGCAAAAATATTCGACATGGCAATCTCTGAAACCTGTTTAACAGCAACTCGCGGAAACGCGAGATTGAGGAATTTCTCTGCAATTGCTTACCGCAAGCGAGGCGCGGGTTGACGCGAGAGGCGGAGAAGGCTACGACCTTGACCTTTCCGCCGACGTCAGTATCGGACTTGCTTGAGGCGACGTTGCGCGATCCCACGTTTTGTGCCGCTGGTAAACTGTCGCATCGCGGCTCTAGCCAGGGCGCAATTCTATCGATGTTGCCTCAGCAACCCTAGGCCGCCTACGCAACAATTGCTGGGAGGACTGGGAATACTTCTTGGGGTCTGTAGATTGCCGTAGGCTCAAGGAAGAGTATAAATAATCAGATGATTTGTGAGCTTATCTCAAGTTTCTAATACAAATAGATGAAAAGGATGATATGAAATTATTCACTAATAATTGAGAAATTTAGCATTGTAGCATAAAATTTTAGATTACATGTGATTTGGTTAAAAATGCAACACACAATTTTAAGAAATGTAATGCTCAGAATAAATCGTAAAAATTTTCAATAATCGAACACATTGCATCTATCTGTCCTTTATTTTCAGCTCTGAAATTCTATTTTAATCTTGTCTCGTTTAATTACATAGCTTCTATAACTCACTTCAGATTAATCTATATAAGTAAAATTGGTCTGCCTGTGATGAGAAAAATAATTTCTCGCCGTCTTTTATTTTCTCGCCTCACCTTATAAGAAGAGAAAGTATTGAAATCTTGCGCCAGAAATCGGCGGTTTTTCAACGGAAACACGTCTGGCCGGGCTCTGGTAACGAAAAAGTGGATAAATCTTATTTCTATCTGTAAATTACTTCGTTAACTCGTTGTACAGCCAGAATTCAAGTTTCACATTCTCCCTCGCACTATTTCTAACTTTTGTAATTAACCTCTATACTATTATTACAACTAAACATACCACTTTCCGGGACGGTATCCACCTCATCCCCGGCTAAGCAGACGTACCGTATTCCAACCCCTGCACTGATTTCCATAAGCGACTATTTATAGTTAACTAGCTGCCACGATACCCCACAGACACACCTCAGCTCACTTTAACTGGTTTTGGGAACCGTGACTACAACACAAATAGAAGGAAAGGGTCGAAATGTGATACAGAGTGTTGGGAGAGCATCACCTTGCCGTAAAATAAGCAAACGTTTATGTCCGAAGTGGGAGATGGGAATACACACTCTAGCAATCAGCTGCGGCACTCGAACTGCACGACATAGTCTGTCAGACCAAAGAGCTGGTTAGACACGATAGATTAAAAATATCTGAGTAATCTGGTTTTGCAATCGTCTTGAGTACGCCATGCAAGACGTAGTATACGATCTCGTCAAATTTTATATGTTAAATACTACTTGAAAGTTGTCCCAATGACTGTTTTCTCGTCACATACTGTTCGTTAACGAAGTGAATGCCATGTCATGTCTTGTAATTTCTGGAGTAAATATATTGAGAGAATAGCGTAATTCATATTCATACAGCAAATTGAGAGATAGCAGAACAGGCCGCAACGACGAATGCCGTTCGTATTAAATTACTAGGGGTCCAATGTTACCTTAGAGCACTTGTTGAATTTAACCGCTGTTTGGAGGAGAAGAAACTAGCTGTTCTAGAAACCGGCTGCTCCGATAAGTAGTTTCCATTGTTTCTCCGATTCACACCAGACGAATACGGAAGCAGTACCGTAATAAACAAGCTAAATTTGTCTACCCCCTCCTTGTCCTATTCTCACCTTCTACTTACACGAATCTTTAATACTACACATGCCGGAACACCAATCGAGAGCTTAGAGCTCTTCTTGGCTGGGACAGATTCTCCGCTGGTGGAAGATACCTGGATGGGGAAACCCCCGCAAACCAACGTGTAGGTGAACGGATCTGACCATTTAAGGGCGAACATTACCGCCATCTCACGAGAAAAAGCATACACTACACTTACGGGACTAATGACCATAACAGTTGACGCTTCTGCAAAGACGACATAGTTAATCATCGCGAGGACGAATAAGAGCAAGAGAGCAACGTGATCGCGAACGTCGCCGTGCATGCGTCATTTCGTTTCGATAACCAATCGCGAAGTGAATTGTGCACGTGGCTGCGAATGGATTCCCTGGAAAGACCATCGTGCGTTACCCTTTCGGGTAAGGAGGTTTGCTTGCCACCGCGCGCTGCTCTCTCGTGTAAGGTGGTTTGCTGTTTGGTAGTTCACCACCAACGAAATACTTTGAACATAAAATTAGAGAATTTTTTTGTGAGAGACATTTCAATTGCTTGTAACATCAGTTAAATTTTCTTAATAGTTCCTCTTGTTTAAAAGCAAATAATATTACTTGACAGTGCAATTTCATTTATCAAGCCGGCCGTAAGTAATGTATTCTTCGTACTTGTTTTTAATTTCAAACTTGAACATTTAAAATGAAATGAATAGAATGAAATAAGATGCACACCAGTGTCGACATTATCTGTAAAATTACTCAAGGAAAATATGTTTTTATTATTGAAATCACTTATTAGATTAGAATCTAATTTAGAAGAAAAGTTTTTTGAGACATTACTGAGCAATTCGGTGAATTCATTAAGAAGTGACATTAATTTCAAGTATACATAGCTCTGAAAAAGAGATGCCAGTACTATTATCCAGTAAATACCAAATGTTTCACATACATCTAAAAATATACTTCAACTTGTTGGCAGGGATAGATCTCGATGTTATACGTTAAGTAACTTTAGTAACTTTAGAACCCATTTCATTCCATGAGAGATGCGAAAATAACAGTGCTGTTTTCCCTATTTATGTAAAGGCTTCCTATGTGTTTAGTAGTTGTTCTTTTACCTTTAAAAATACATTACACAAAGCAAAATCAATCATGCAAATTATTCCACTTCAACCAATTTTTTTCATTCTACGTAAATTCTTCAAAAACGAACACTATATCCTTGCGTGTCCTAATCTGCAGCTGGAGCTTTTAACCGCGCAGTCAGCGCCATCGTTATCCTCAGCGTCGTCGTGCGCGAGACAGCGTATCCCTGCGCTCAACTCGTCCGTTTCCCGCGGGGCGATCAGCCACTCCATCGCTCCCGTCGCCCTCGCTCCCGTCGCCCTCGCTCCCGTCGCCCTCGCTCCCGTCGCCCTCGCTCCCGTCGCCCTCGCTCCCGTCGCCCTCGCTCCCGTCGCCCTCGCTCCCGTCGCCCTCGCTCCCGTCGCCCTCGCTCCCGTCGCCCTCGCTCCCGTCGCCCTCGCTCCCGTCGCCCTCGCTCCCGTCGCCCTCGCTCCCGTCGCCCTCGCTCCCGTCGCCCTCGCTCCCGTCGCCCTCGCTCCCGTCGCCCTCGCTCCCGTCGCCCTCGCTCCCGTCGCCCTCGCTCCCGCAGCCCTCGCTCCCGCAGTCCTCGCTCCCGCAGTCCTCGCTCCCGCAGTCCTCGCTCCCGCAGCCCTCGCTCCCGCAGCCCTCGCTCCCGTAGCCCTCGCTCCCGTCAGTTTCGCCCCCGCTTCGCTGCCCTCGTCACCATTCCACGTCCTCGTCCCACCCCGCCGCCCATGCCAAGGCTCCGCCTTCCTCACTCCGCCTAGCCGCTCTCAAATCCGCACCTTCCTAACACCCTCGCCCTGCCAACGCGCCACTCCGTCGCCCTCACTCTGCCGTCCTCGGCGCGTCGCCGCCGGCCTCCGCCACTTCCTCCCCGCAGCCGCCCCGTTAATGCCAGCCGGCGCTATCATGGCGCATTAGGCTGTCTCCCAGCGAAGAGCGATTCGTCCGGCGCCCAACGTGGCTCGCGTGGCAGGCGCATACAGTGGGTCAAAAACAGTGAAAAGGGGCAAACGGTTTATCTCTACACGAAAATACGATTTACTGTTTTAATAGCTATGGCGCTTATTGCTTAGTTTTTCTTTAAAAGAAATGTCCTCTTTGCACATTTGGAAACTAAATACGACTAAAAATATCTCTCTTGGATTTCCCATCCTAGAATCCATCAAACCGTGCCGTGGAGGCGCTCAAAGGAAGCTCTGCGTTCAAAATACGGGTGCGGATTACCTTTTACTGTAAACTAGGAAAAATATTGAAAGGTATATATTTCACCCAATAATAATGTCAAATTTCATAGACGATTCGATACAACACACTACGGACAGGAAGCGGCAATAACACTAGTTTAATACTTTAGACTTCTACGTTATAATATTTTGTTTGATTTTTAATCCACTATTTCTACCAATTGAGTATAAAATACTATACCCTACACGCGTAACAATTGAATGCACCATTGTACTTGTAAAAGTAATACACATGCACCATTATATTTTTAAACTATTTAAGTACGAAATTCTACAATGTAACTGTATCGCGTTAATTTTGCAGTCAGTAGATTACAGACCTCCTTTATACATATGCAGCGACACGCTTTTTAAGGTCTGTTTATACCATCTTCTTTCATTTTTTATTTTCAAAATATAGCGATTTATTGTGCAAACACTTGCAGTTCAGGGTTGAACATTCGTCTCTTGAGAATAACAGTATTGTTTCCCATATTTAATAATTCATTCATTACACCAATAACGGTGTCGCGTTGTAAAGTATCACATTTTACGTTCATTTGTAATATTACTTCCTTACTTACATTGCTATTAAAACACGAATAATCCGCGACTTTTTCTAAAAATTGCGTTTATTTTTATTGAGTTGCATTCTTTATCCAAAAGATTTAGAAAAACAATTACACTGTGTGTGGGGTACATTATTTACGTATAAACAGTATTAAAATAGAAACGTTTTATTTCATTCCATTTTGTTTCCTTCACGTTCGTTTTAACCTACTGCGACGGCAGCACACACTGAAGACTTTGAGCGGGGTCCAGTCTAAAGCAACTAGCGCATTGGAGTGCTTCACCGAACCCTTAGTTCGCTATCTGATGGTAGTCTTGTTACGTAGCTCCATCAAAGGGCAAGGCGACATAGCAGCGTGGGGGGTATCTGATTGGGACGCAAATGGGAAAGGAAAGGAGAAGAGAGATGGCAGGTCGCTTGTGGCACATTTATTTGCATCGGCTTCCTTTGACGCAGACGCATGTGTTTGCAGAAAGATGAAGATCCAAATCACACACGGCCACCACTAGAACTAACCGGTTATTCTTTGAGTTGCGAGGGATGCCCGCTTACACTATTAGAGACGGACTGTGAGCAGCGAGAGGTACTACTTCTCTCCGTCTCTGTAATTAGGACAGAATCCCCATCTTTACAGTGTTAACGTAACGTTATTGGTTACCATACGTATAGTCGGTTATAATAACTGTTGTTAACTTCCGTAGGTTACATAAAGGTTTGTCAGTTACACAAAGGTTTCTCGATTATACAAAGGTTTCTCGATTATACAAAGGTTTGTCGATTATACAAAGGTTTGTCGATTATACAAAGGTTTACAGTTACAAATAGGTTTGTCGGTTTCGAAAATATAGAGTTTGCTACAAATGCAACTAGCACCTATTTTTTACCATTCTTTGATATACACGAGGAGAAATTTAAACAAAATTTGGAACGATTTTTGAAAAAATAATTGATTAAAAATTACGTACATCTCACTCAAAATTTCAAAAAAACTACTTATAACTTCGAAAATTTGAACATGACATTATTTCAAGATCTGTCTATAAGGAAATTATTTCAGTAAGAACGAAAATCTTTCCTTCAATATTGTAGTTGTAGAAAGACGTAAAATAAAATTTTGAACTGATGCAATTTTAAAAATAGTAGAGATTTCAACGTAAATGAAACCTACGCCATTCTGTTAAGCGTCCTTTACCATATTCGAGAACAAAATTTCATAAGCAATTTTGGTGCAGTTTTTGAGAAAGTTTAGAATTTTTTCAGGATTCATGTAAAGAACACCCAAAAATCAAAATATGGGTCATTCCACGTAAAACCGGACAGAAAAAAACCTGAGGTGTTTCAAATTCTCTAATATTTTTTTACACTATCTATTATGAAAAGTAAGAGACACGTATTTTTTTGTTTAGCCGAGAATACATTATTTTTGAAGTTACAATTATTGAAATATATTAATTTTTCTCCAATGTCGAGATGTTTAATAATTAAATGTATTCCAAATGTATTGCTAGTAAAAACTTAAACTTGATCTCAAATTAAAGCTAAAGAAGCAATCTTTCAACAAGTGTTTGTAAATAATTGCATATTTTTATATTGTGTTTTTTAAATTGTTTATAATTTTAAAACGCGTTTTTTAAGATGATTCCCATGATTTTTTGTTTTAAAACTCGACGGCAATAAATTCTTTAGACTTTCATCTCCATCTCTGCAAATTTTCAAAATGGCTTCTGTTTAGAACTCAGGTAAAAAAATAATATTCAACGGAGCGCAGAGCATTTTCTCGACCGCCGCGGCGCGCCGCTGCCATACCGCTTTTGTCAATGCTCCCTGTGTCTTCCTCCACTGGACTTGCGCAACACTGCCCACGCCCTTTCATCGATGTCAGCAAGTCGTTTACCACCCAAGGCAATGGCAGGAAGTCGACCAAGCAATACAAACATTGGGATCAGTTTACATCCAAGAGTGTGTGACACAGTGCAAATAATATCCTCGTTTGTGACGCGTGGGTGAGTGACAACAAATAATTGAAGATGTCAGGTACAATGAAGATACGCTTTCAGTCCTTTCAATCTAGAAAAGTATGGTAGAACTGAATGTAAAAATTTAAGACATGTAATACGAAGTATCCTTCAAAAGTTGGGCACACAATACTTACAAATTACGCCGAACTTGAAAATTTGTAACATATGCAGATGGAGAACTTCAAAATGGTTTATAAAATGAATGTCAAACTTCTAAAGGTACCATTGAAACATTTTCCAACAAACCTGGTACAAGTCATCAGAGTAGAAATTCAGAAGATCACAATAATTCGTAACTGAACATTGAAATGAGAGATAATGGTGATCTAACTCCTAGTGAAGAATTTTGATATAGAAGAGGTAGAAGAAGAACAAGAAAATGAATACATCATAGAAAGAATTGAAAAAAAGATACAAACTACTGATGATGATAAAACTTAAAATTTTAACGATTTTTGAAGATTGGTCTTTTCCTAAGTTAAAAAACATTTCGATGCATCTACTCACATGATAACTGTTTGTAAAACAACTAGCAACAAAGGAATATTGTCAACTCCACATGTGAATCCAGAAGAGCTATCGTCGCTTTTGTACACCAATATGTTGTG
>JAHLJT010008446.1:59254225-59334445 GCA_031308135.1 Acheta domesticus | reverse complement strand
AAAATACTAACTGCTCGCTAGTTGATAAGCTCGCTCTAACGCGCTCGAGAATAACCAACAAACGTGCACCTTATGACCTCCCTTAGTCACTTGTAAGACAAATAACTATTCTTCTACGGTGTAAGTACATTGTTTCCCCGCTTTGAGGCCTGCTGCTCCACAGCCGGACGCCCCCGCGTTGGGCGGCGGGCCGGCGGAGGGCGGAAGCGCGCTGCCGCTCGCCGCTTTCGGCTCGATGGAATTTCTGGCCGCTGCTAACGATGCATGAACATTGCTATAGTGCCATTCAATCCCCGAACCACGCCGAACAGGCCGGCCGGGGAGGGTTTAGTCGCGCTACAGAAATACCCGATTGATCGTTCCGATAACTGCGAAGCGTTGCGTAAGTGGCCGGTAACCGAACAGACGTTTCCCATAATTAATTTGATTGATTCAGAACGCTCCAGAAGCGTTGGAATTGGCGATAAGGTATTTATGGAATGTTGATTGCATCATCATCATTTCACTTCCGACTTGAATGAATACGATAGTTTTACATTAAGCACGTGAGAAACTGTGCCAAGTTGGAAATGCGTTTAATCTTGTCGCAAGTCGAAAGTTATTTTTTATTATTACAGTTTTCGTTTTTTGTTCCTTTTTCAGATATGAATTCAGGAGTGACCCATTTAATGACATTCGTGTCGAATATTGTGCACTTGGGTAAGCCTGATTACACTTAGTTTAATACCAGGAGGGACTTTACTCGCTCCAAGGCATGCTCTTGTCGTTTAGGTCTATTCTCACCTCCTTCGTGTTGCTCTAAGGCGCTCATTCAAGACTATCTACTTAATACTGGCTGGGTTCATTTGATATACCAACTACGGATAATCCCGCACGTCTATAGCAAGACCCATCTTCGGTAACCGTGTGGATCCCTGTCCAGTTTTTAATACCAGGTCAGGTTTGAATCTAACCCCTTCGGCTACGGAGCTCCTGTGGATACTACGGTGTCAGACATCCAGAGCATCTTCCCAATCAGGAAGTTCTTGATTTCATCATGACACTTTGTTCTTGATGGCTTAGTAAAAATGCACTGGCTCAAGGTGTGGTTCATTGTTTATATCACTAAACTGCTCGTCCTGCAATATAAATATCCTCTGCACCTCCCCTTACTTAGAGTAGATTTATTGGGAGCGTATTCGATCTCAGTGTAAATGGCGTGATAAAAGGAGCGGTGTTCAGAATACTATAGTCTCCGAAAAAGACAATGGATCGTTTATGTGCGCCTTTACCGCTCTTCCTTGGGAGCCCATCTTCTCTCAGGCCCCTTGATCGGTACATTTCCTGCTTATAAAACCTTACATCTTGTTCAGTATAGGGTCAGTTGAGTCTCAAAAGTTTTGTGGTCTTTACTGTCCGTCGGTAAATACCCGACAGAAACTCAGCCTTCTGTCGCTAGAATTCGCAGATTTTTCCAATCAGAAACCTAGGTTCACCATTACCCTAGGAATGTGTTGCGCAATTCACAGCATGTCCATCCCTCCATCTCTCTCGGCCAGATTGAGTGTGTGATCTGCAGTACTTATCTGCAGATATAGGAGCTGTTTGGCTGTCGCTGTGCTTTGACCGCTTTTCTGAGCATTTACATATATGGCATCAAATTAATGAATGTAATGTGACATTATGTAGGTATGAAGTAATGCCAACTTCTGAGTAGGTTTTAAATGCGCCTCCTGAATAATTCATGCCACACAAGATAACCATCGCTAGAGACATCTATTCTTCGCCCACAAGGGCTTTACGTGAGTCTGTCAAACAGAAGCGCCACGGGATGTTGTCTGCTGGTGTATTGTTGCTCCAAGACAACGTACCGGCACACGTGTGACGCAGATCACATGCTGCTGTGAAGGAATGCGGCTTTGTATAGCTTAATCATGCACCATATGGTCCAGATCTGGCTCCCAGTGGCTACTTTCAGTGCGAAAACGACCATTTTCTGACGAAGCACTTTAAGGAAGCTGTAATGGGGTATCTGGACTGTCCAGATGTTTTCTTCTATTCTGAGGGTATTCGATCAAAGAAGACTAAATGTGCAATGTTCGCCAAATGAACGAAAGCATGTCCTCTTAACAACTATTTATTTATTTCTTCCCTCATTCTATTTACATTACACAATCAAATCTACAGGAGTTATTCTCTTCCGGCTGGCATTAACGCCCAAGCCCGTGTCTCTCTAGTACGTCACTTAGCACTACTCCGGTTCCACACGCCTGACTGTGAGACTCCGCCGCGTGCAATCCCAGCACGCAATCTGGCCGTACGTCCCCTTAGCACGGCGCCAACAGGCTGGCTGTCGCGTCGTATTCCGCACGACTCTGGTGCGGCCCCTCTGCGTGTCTCTCTCTCCCCTGGCTGCAGGCTCTCTCCCAGCGGCTCCACTGCGCTGTCTCTCTGCTATGACTCGGTGATTCTCAGACCGCTACACCGCTACTCCCGTGGCCGCCACCTGCTCCCGCCTAAATAGGGGCGGCGTGGCCCGGGTTAGCCTCGCCTCGAGGCTTACCCGCTCGCTGGCCAGCGTTCCGCGCGAGCGGGTTCCGTGGCGCGCGGCGTACAGCTGCGCGCGCGCCAGCTTCAAATGCCGAACACAGCAAAATGAACCAAGTGTATTGAAGTCAAGGGGGACTACATTAAAAAGTACTGAGTTGAGATTCATTATCAAATTTCATATTAATGCTCAGTTGGTTAACTTATTGAACACCCTACGAATATCCACTCTGATACCGACATCACACCCTGCTTTTTTCATGTCACTGCTTCGTGAAGAATTTGAACACTAGCGGAACAAAGATAAACGAAGATAACGCTTTTTGGCATTAATTAAACTGACCCCTGGATTGACTGCGTTTGTTCATAATGACCCAAATTATTCTGCACAGCGGAAAACCAATCGTGGTAGGGCAATATTGAGATATGATTACTCTCTTTTGGTATACGGATGGTGCGATTTACTTTCCACCTGCATGGTATAAAGGCACTGAATAGAATAAATAATATAATATTTAGTGGAAGTATTTTTTCTATACAGGACCAAGATTTATCCATTTTATCGATATCAAGAACCCACAACACGAATTCTCCTGTCAAAATTTTTCCATTCACCACAGCAATATTAAAATACATTATCTTTATTACCGGTCAATCCCAGGCAACCAATCAGCTTATTTTGTATGTTTTGAATTTTAGACGGGAAAGCAAAGCAGAATATTGTACATGAATTTTTCGAGTGTTTAACCAGCCGAATTTCTCGCCTCGCTCGGCTCAGAATCACGTGCGCTCTGCGTGAAACAGGAGACGCAAGTCACCTCATCTGAACTCGTCTTGTTTCGTGAATGGCCACGACCAGCCGTACCTAGATATTGCACAAGTCGAAGCCACCTTGAGACCGGTACGTCCTCTTCTCTGTAACCATTCTCTCTCACTCTCTCTCTCACCCAAATGCATATTTGAGAAGGAATTGCTGCCCATTGGCCACGTATAAATCTCCGTGCGCCGTAGATGCTCTATAATTTATCTCCCCCCCACGCCAAAGTTCTAGTTGGCTTCCCCCGTAATTACCAAAATGCAGTTTATGAGAAAACCCCTGGGGAGAGGATGTTACTCTCCACCTTATAATTTTTTATGGACAAGTGTTCAATTTCAGAGCTTGCGATGCAACACCTTGGCACACGTGCAGCACTCGCCTAGTAATTCTTTATACGTACAAGTAGTCAATGTTGTAGATTTCTCTTAGCGATTCGTGTGCGGGGTCGCAGCTGGTCGCGCCTTTGTATTTGGTCGTACTCACGTGCCATGAACGAGTATCGCGGAGGGCATTTACGTGTAGATAGGTCTCGCCGCATTTCACAACATGTTCTGCCGGTGAACAGTTGAACTCTGCTTTTCGCGTCTCCCCACAGTTGAACGTAAACGTTATGCAAGCAATGTACGACTTGTCTTATGTCACACTGCTGGAGAGTGATAGTGTCAACCAGAGTTTCCTGCATTGAAATTACGTGCGCCAACGTCGCCGGCTGAAAAGTTCTATGAACTATTCTCTAAGGCTGCGCAGCATTTACGGAAATTCTCAGCGCATCTAGTGCTATGCAACTGATCATGACAAACTTCAGTATTTTGTACAGTGGGCCATTGCCTTTGGTACTCTCTTTCAGGTGGATTAATACTGCTCACTACAAAAGTGTATTTTGTCCTCGTATTCAAGCAACACAATGGTATATCAAATTTATTTCATTAAATGTGTATGCTGAAAGTGTCTCTCTTCTTGAACCAAGCATCTCGTTCAAATCCTACAGTTTGTAGGATCGGCCCTAAGTTGTACTCCGTAGGAATCCAAGTTTTGCATAAATTATTTAAAAGTCCACAAATTCACTTTAACAGTCCACAAAGTCCACAAACTCACAGTCCAGAGAACAACGTGAAAGCATGAGCACGCTTAATCGGCCCTTGCAACATATTTTAGCAGTTAAGGAATATTGAAATTTTAATGTTTGGCTTTTCCACCAACGTTATTTCATTCACAAGGCATTTTTGTTAACAAGCGAGTATATTGGAAATACCAAAATATTTTAAATGAAAGGAGTATTCTATCACTTCAGTTTGCTAAACGTTTACAAGAAAGAATATTGCCGAATAAGCCTTCAAACTAAATCGATAATCGCAAAACGCATATGAAAGGGAGTAACAACTGTCGCCAATTCCCAAAAGATCTCCTAGGGCAATCTGTTACAGAGATACAATGAGAAACGTGTTTTCATGTTTAACTTTTTCTCAGCTTCTATTGCATGTATCATGCTGAAAAAATTAGAGAGACAGGAAAAAAAATAGTTGAATTTGAAGATATTTTTGTCAACCAACTTTGAGGCCAAATTCAAATCGAAAAAATAAATAACTTTTTGAAATTTATTTTCGACGTGTTAACGTTAGAGTACTGTCTCAGTTTTTCTCCCTAGAATGCGTCTCATAAATTATCACAGTTACAAGTCATTGAAACAGAAACAGATGTGCATTTTTTAAATATTGCATCTTTAATTTCAATTACCCCTTCATCGGGCTATTTTTGGTTGGTCACCGCGGAAAAATGTCACCCGATCGAGAGCGGGACGAGTGCGGGTCGAGAGCGAGGCGAGAGCGAGGCGAGAGGGAAGTGAGTGTGGGGCAAGAGCAGGGCGAGAGGCGCGAGGGGCGAGAGCGGGGCGAAAACCGGATGAGAGCGAGCGAGAGCGGGGAGGGAGGGCGGGAGCGAGAGAGGTAGCGAGAGAGGTAGCGAGAGAGGTAGCGGGAAAGGTAGCGAGAGAGGTAGCGAGAGAGGTAGCGAGAGAGGTAGCGAGAGAGGTCGCGAGAGAGGTAGCGAGAGAGGTAGCGAGAGAGGTAGCGAGAGAGGTAGCGGGAAAGGTAGCGAGAACGGTAGCGAGAGAGGTAGCGAGAGAGGTAGCGAGAGAGGTAGCGAGAGAGGTAGCGAGAGAGGTAGCGAGAGAGGTAGCGAGAGAGGTAGCGGGAAAGGTAGCGAGAGAGGTAGCGAGAGAGGTAGCGAGAGAGGTAGCGAGAGAGGTAGCGAGAGAGGTAGCGAGAGGGGTAGCGAGAGAGGTAGCGAGAGAGGTAGCGAGAGAGGTAGCGAGAGAGGTAGCGAGAGAGGTAGCGAGAGAGGTAGCGAGAGAGGTAGCGGGAAAGGTAGCGAGAACGGTAGCGAGAGAGGTAGCGAGAGAGGTAGCGAGAGAGGTGGCGAGAGTGGGACGACAGCGGGGCGAGCGTCTCGTCAGCCGCGACGGCGCTGCCCCGGCGCTCTCACTGGCTGCGTGCCGTTCGCGCTGCCTTCGCCCCCTCGGCACCCGCGCCAACACGCCGGAGGGCACCTAGCACGAGGCTGCCGCGCGGCGCCGGAGAAATGACCTGGAACGCAAACGCTAAGATACGGCGGCTCCGTTAGAGAGGCCCGGCGCGGGGGACGCCATTTCCCAAAACCAAGTTTATGTTAAATCGATTACTTTGATATCATTTTCGTAAAGAGGTTTCCTTCAAGCGACCGCCTAAAAGCCTGGCTCACTTGCGACCGCCGCGTGCTGCGTCGTGTCATGTTGCCGCGCTCCTCCCTTCTCCTCTTGTCTTTCCCGCTCTCTCTTCCGCTCTCTCACGATATCCTTCTGACTTCCTTTCTCCCTCCCCTTTATTCTTTCCTCTCTCTTCCTTCTTCCCCTCTCTCTTCCTCCTTCCCCTCTCTCTTCCTCCTTCCCCTCTCTCTTCCTCCTTCCCCTCTCTCTTCCTCCTTCCCCTCTCTCTTCCTTCTTCCCCTCTCTCTTCTTTCTTCTCCCTCTTTCTTCCTTCTTCCCTCTCTCTTCCATCTTCCCTCACTCCCTTCATCTCCCTCTCCCTTCATCTCTCTCTCCCTTCTTCCCTCTTCTATTTTCCTCTCTCCAACTCTTCCTTTCAATTTCTTTTTCTTCTTTTCCGTCCCTGCCCTGTACCCCGCCCCCTTCCTATCCGTTTACAAACACCCCCTTCTTTTCCTTTCTTCTTTTGTCCATCTCACTCTCTCTCTTTCTCTTTCTCTCTGATTCTTCCTCGTGCCATTCTTCTCCCCCATGCGAGGTGGTGCGACACACTCGCCCTACAAAGGTCTTTTTAATGTCATCAGCGTGCATATTTTGAACGCAAATCCTCCGCGCAATACGCCTGCCGGGGAGATAACGCACGGCAGAAACGGAAAAAAGTGTGTACGTTGTGCCGAGGAGCGATGAGAATTCAAGGGGACGCGCGAGTGCGAGCGCGGGCGGTGAGCGGTGGGCGGTGGCCGCAGGGCAAGCAAAACGCGCGGGCAGATGCGGGATGTTGGAATCGGGGCTTTGGTGGCGTAGCGGCTAGCGCATCGAGCTGTTATAAGTAAGTTTGCAGGTTCAAACCCGATCGAAGCCGTGGATTTTTAAGGGTGAAGAAACCCACCGTACGCCTTCCTTCGGAGGGGAAGTAAATCCGGCTGTTCCATGTTGTAGATTTACTACATGTAAAATATCTTCAGGCCTAAAAAAAGCCTCTAAAGCAAAATTCAAAATCGTTAGTTTCATCGCTCGAGAGATACTTTTCTCTGCTAAACGGTGAAGGGAGCATAGTGGAATTTGTGTGTTCAGGCGAAAGAGCTGGTCTCATGGCCTGAGCCTCGCCACGGAAAACTAAGCATCATTTAATAGAATTGGATGCAGAGACAGCGTCCTCGCGACCATTTTGCTCCCGGACGTGAACGCGCGCTGCTGCCGCCGCAGTAGTTCAGCACGGCACAGCACCGGCCGGAGAGGGCTCAGAAGGCGGCACTTACCTCTTGCGTGATTTCCGCTTCCTCTTCGTAACTTAACGCTACCACAGCCAACATGAGGTTGATTAAATAAAATGATCCGAAAAACACAACAACGGTGAAGAAGACTACGCTGATGGGGCCGCACGATGCAAGCACCTGCAACAGAGAAACAATAGTTAAACCTACGGCGATCCAGTCATCAACGGAAGGGTAATACCTGCAACGGAATAATAATACCTGCAACCGAAGGATAAAAAAATCGGGAAATGAAAAACTTAGTATCTTAAAAACTCGAATCAAAATTATATATTATATTGGTTATTCCCTAAGCTATCGAAAACAAATGACATATCAACAAACACCAATTGTCTCAGTTGTTTTAAACTTCTATCTTATATGTATTTCCAATTCAGAAAAATTATTCTAAAATCTTTTTTTTTAATTTCTTAAATTTCATAGTCACAAGGAATATTCTAATAATATGCATGTCTTAATATAGATTTATGCTTTAAGATATTGTTTTAATTGTAAAATTTTCCTTGGCATTTCATGTCATTTGTAAAAATAACAGATTCCAAGAATATACTTTTTGAAAGAAAGTTTTTTCAATATTTCATTAAATGTTGGAGGTCAAGAAGAGATTAGGGAATATTATAGACCCAAATTTGTGTATTAAGTTTGTCCGTGCATTATATTGAATTAATATTTACTAAATTATTTCAGTATTGATAATTTCTGTAAACAAAATTCTGTAAAGATAATTTCTGTAAAGATAGTTTCTAATGTTAAATCTTAAGTTTTGTACGCCATATATTCAAATTGTTGACAAAAGTTTCTGATGTTTGTAGATATTAAATATTTTATAATTTAATACATTTGAACAAAGATACTAAGTTACACAAAATTGTGAAGTTCATAATCTATATTCAGAAATGACAAGAACTTTTTTTCATGTTTCGGAGCTTTGAAACACATGAAAGTAAACGGAAAATGTGTTGGATAGGGCGCGGATTTATAAGACCTAAAAATTAAGATTTAATGGATGCATTAAGAGCCAATAAATTTATTAACATAACACTAATGAAACATGCAATCTATTTTAACGTACTTTATTCTACAAACTTTTGATAATATAAAAATTAATCATTTGGATTTACTCTGACATAAAAACTGTAATCTTAAAAATTTCGAGAGATTAAAATAAATAGATGAGCAAAATGAAAAGAATTTCTGAATACTTTAATGACTTGATATTTTTCAAATGAAGATTTGTTGGATCTTGCAGTAAAGTTGTTTCAAGATTTTACACGCGAAGAGATAACATTGAAAGGTATAAGAAAAAATAACATAAAACCAGCAAAAGACGTAAACATTAATGTGAGGAAATAAATTGAAGCAAATGAGCGTCATAAACCGAAATCAAGCAGCGAGCCAGGTCACAGAGAGCGCGGTAGGTGGGTGGGGACAGGAAGGGGGGGGGAAAGAGTTGCTGCAGGGATAATGTCTGTAAAGCGGCGGGGCGCATGCGGAAGTCATTAGGGATTGTGTGGGGAGGAAAGAAACGGGAACGCTGGGGGAAGGCTGGCGGCATTCCTTTCCTGAGAATGCCTGCAGACTCACCATGTTGTACACGTTCTCCCAGTAATCGAGCGTGATGAGCTGGAACGTGGTAAGCATGGACCACAGGAAGTTATCAAAGTTGGTGTACCCGTGGTTGGGGTTGTCGCCAACCTGGATGCACATGTACTCCGGCGAGCAGTGCCTGAAACAAAGCGAGAAAGTCGACGAGTTAGGTTTAGAGAAGGAATTTCATTTTGACGATTGACCGACTGTCTTCAAAATCCTCCCAATGGACGTCATTTCATTCCTCATTCAGTTGTAGACTAATATTCATAGCGCACCATTATTCCCGATTTCGAGAGTTACAGGTATTTTCAGAGATAACGGACGAATGGAGCCGGGAGAGGGAAAAGGGTGTCAAATGTGTAGGATTGTTGCAGAGAACGGATGAAATGGGAAAGCTTGTAGCTCCGCTAAGTCCTCAATTGCGCTCTCGTGCCTCACAGCAAATGGAAACGTTCTGGTCTCCTCGCTGCACGCTCTCACTTTATGAATAACACACTTCGCGTAGCTTCACGAGCATTTTCCATTAAAATGATGAAGTAACGCGAAATTGAAACGATATGCACTTTTTCAGCTGAGGCCTTTACCCTGAATGGGAGAGATAATGCTTGCTTTTCACTGCGTCAAGAGAAGTATCGAGCATGAAGTGTAATGGCGCTCGAAACTTAGTTTACTTGGCGGCTTCAAATTATCTCCTATCCTTCCTTCTGGCCGAATAATATGCTTCCAAACACGATCACAATGGCGTTCACAGCGTGTGCCCGGGCGAGCAAAGGCGGAAGCATGCTCGGTTAAGCACATAGGTGCTCAGTTGCCACGCGACTGCGCAGAAATTCTAAGCGGCCACACGAGCGTTGTCGAAAGCTAGTGGTCAGAATTTACCCAAATACCTCTGGACTCCTCTCTACATCCTCAGCAGCTAGAAAACAATAAATTGAACATTATTTCCTCTGAATTATTCAGAATGTAATGCGAATCCTCATTAGTGAATTTAATTTGATCTCTAGCGGAATAGCGAGCAGTATAAGCATGTGTTAATTTGGATTTCACGCAAGAGTAGACGTCTGTTGCAACCAGTGTTAGGTGTTTCGCTTTGTGGTCGCTTGTGGATGGACAGCTGCGGTGACAAACGCATCATGGACAACGTGTTGTGGAAATTGTTGGTGCCGCGAGAAGCTTGGTAGCGAACATCGAATAGGTTGAATATTGTTTTGGACGCATGCCGCTTTTTCGAATTGCTGCTGCGTCCATGGAAAGAATAAGAGTTTCCTAGAAGAGACTGGGCTGTTCATAGAAGAGAGAGAGTAGAAGGGATGAACATCGTAATGGAGAACGTCAGTTTTTGTTAATTATCCATTTAAGTATACCGATACGTTATAAAACATAAAAAGAGTTAAATAATAGAACTTATTATTTTATTATATTAATTTATTTAAATTCATTTTCTTTTTCAAAAAATGCACTAAAATGGCACATTTTCAATCAATTAGTTGAGTCATTATTAATGATTGAGAACTCACTCACAATTGAGCTATGGTTTTGTTTTGTCTATTTGTATTGCGAGAACTACATCCATGTATAACATACTTATAAAGTGAAAGCAGACCTCTAGGTATATTTGACGTTTCTACCTTAACGCCATAATGCTGACGCGTATGAGAGTACTGCCCAGGAGTTTGGCAAAATACCTTTTATTATTGTTGTTTTATGACTTTCAACAATAGGAATTACTTAATTGTACATCTGGAGTATTTTTATTAGATTTTAATTTCGCTTTTTATGTTATTCGTATTTGTATAGAGAGAATTACGTCAATGTTTAACACTACACATAAATGATAGTCAAATTGAGACATAGTAATTGTGTTATCATAATGGAGCTCTTATGATATTCTGACACTATTTTATTCACAGACGGCAATTTTGAATTTAACCGTCGTTTATTTATAAACGCTTAACATTTTATTTCCATTACAAGATATGCAAATTAAAAATAGTAATATTTCTGACAAATTATTTGTGTACCTTACGAGCCCTGATGTAATAGAGTTTACTATCTTCCTGTGGAGCGATCGCGCGTTCGTTTCCTGATCGGAGCAAAAATACAGTTGTAGCTTTGCTTTAAAATTGTCTCAGTTTCTGTAGCTGTGTGACGAAGAAAAGCTCAGGCAGGCGGTGCTCGGTAGTGAAGGGAATACGTCCACATGTCTCTCTTGCCCCTATGTGTCCATGCGTGGGAATTAAGCTACCCCAAAGCATGGGGAAATTGTTAGGTATGCGGAAAAGTCGCACAATCGATCCAATATGCCAAATACATACGAATCTGTAGATTAAAGGGTGTATTCACTGCACACGGCAGATTCCTCAAATATTTACTCGAGTGCCCGGGAGTTGCCGCGACCTATTCACACATGCCATTCACACATGTGCGTAGGACGCGGCATCTCGCGGTCAGATAAATAAACATGGACTCTGGTCGCGAAAGCCTACGTTTTCAAATTCTTCAAATGATAACAGTGTGAAATTGAGTATTACTAGAACAAAAATCCAAAACACAAACCACACAAAAAACAATGTGGCAATACAGAAATTAAGAGTTGCAAGAACAAAGCCATTCATCTTGCATTCAGTGGCAGACCATGTCGCTACAACAAAAAATTCTCGATTTTTAAATATTTTTTGTTATATATATATAATATATATATTATATATATATATATTATTTATATATAATATATATCTATATAAAATATATATTATATATATATATAGCAATAATAACAAATGTAAAGATTTACACACTGATCTTTGTACTGTTCAATAAAAAAATTAAGTAAAAATATAAAAAATGCTCGGTGGAAGGTATGACCCCACTGTGTTGGAAGGGCTCGGCCGGTAACCGGCGGCCGCAACCCGTTGCCACGGACGGCCGAGTGCATGGGCTCCAGAGAAAGGATGAGAGAGCGCTGTCCGGTAAATTCCCTGTGAATGCAGACTTCTAGGTATACACGGCATTGCTACCTTAAAACCATAATGCGGAAGCATATGCGACTAGAACCTGCAAGTTCCGCAAAATGCCTTTTCGTGTTCTTACGATTTTATGACTTTCAACTACAGGAATCACTTAATTGTACTTCTGGAGTTGTTTCAGTAAATTTTCATTTTGCCTTTTTTGGTTATTTTATCTTCCGATTCCTATTGTCCGATGCCCTTTGCCTTATTTTTGCCATTCTAAACCTTTTCCGTAGTTTTTTCTTCAGGCATCGATCTCTATCAAGCTGGAAAATTACCTGCAATCCTGGGCAACACGAAGGCCCAGTCGTATTTGTCTTTCTGTCGAAGCGGATGTTTCAGGGCCAAATAGCGGTAAAAATCTGATTGAGAATGGAAGATACCAATCAAGATTTTTTATTTTTTTAAGTGATGTCGACAACCTTTGTTCGTTCACAAGGAATTCCATCATACTTTTGAGTATGGACCCCAACCCAATTTGAGGACATAGCTCTTTGTATATGGTATTCCCTTCTTGGTAGTATGGTATTCCCCTATTACGCAAGTGCGAAAAATTAAAACTATAACCCAGTTTTCACTGTTGCCATTTCCCTATTGAAAAGGAATGCACAACAGCATGTTGTAGAGGCAGCGTCGCGAGAAAAGTATATTCGTCGTCATTATACAGGATGGTCATGTGCAATCAAAACTACAAAGACAATTTTTTTGCTTCCACGTAAGCGCTAATATAAATTTTAGAGTTAGAATGAAGATTTGAATCATTTTAATTAATATTTTTTTACAATTTTTAAAAAATTTAATTATTCATTGTTTAAATGCATTTTTGCACCCCTACTTTAGCCAGAATAAATGCCTTTTTGCGTGCCAGTTTTAGTACAAATAAATGCCTTTTTGCATGCAGGTTTTAGTACAAATAATTGCTTCTTTGCCTGCTTATTTGAGGTAAGATAAAGACCTGAACTTCCGGACTCTAGCGATGACAAGCCATTGGTTGCGAGCGAAGGGAGGTGGAGCGACGCGGGCCCAACATTGACATTATGTTCCCCAGTTAGTGAGAGAGGGGGCTCTCGCCTTCCCCCCTTCCGGAACTCCCCGGTCGCCCCGCGCAGCCTGCACCCATTGCCCTCCGCCCACCGCATGGGGTGTTTTCGACGGAAATACGCGACATAGATAACAGCACGTAGCTGAACGCTCCAGTTATTAGTTCTCACGAGTTCCTAAACAAGAATCGAGTTTTTCCCTGCAATATGTTCCAGCATTTTTTCCTCAGTGATGTGATAAGACTGTTTGATGTTTTGTCTCCTGGAGCGTCTCGTGCTATGGTCATTAGTCTCTTAAATGTAATGCATGATATATCCCTGGAAAGTGGCATGCGCTTCCTCCAATGGGACGTCAGATCCGGCGCCGACTGAACAAATCGGGGCTTGCGGGGGTTTCCTCCTCCAGCCATCTCCGCTACAAGTCATTGCCTCAGTTGGAAAAAATAAATTTCATTCATGTCTCCCGCATGCATGGTAATGTAGGGCATGTACGTGTATGAGTGTGTAAGGGGGGAAAAGGGGCAACAATACGGAAGGAAAAATCGCGTGTGGTTTGTGGATTGTTTGTTAATGTACTGCTACGTCATTCGTCGTATATCACGCCATTGATGAATAAACCACGGAAAATAACCAATCAGAGAAGTAACACGCTACAATTCTCTTCCAAACTCCGTCGAACCTCAAACCCATGAACCTCTCTGTGATAAACACTTTAGTGGCAACGGTTGCTGCCCTGAGTTATCTCAGTCAATGAGTCCTGAATCTCAAATGTACACTCCGAATTTTCACATTATATCTGTAATTACTTACGAAAGTATCTATGGACTGATGTATTTCTAAATACTTCACTCTGATCTCACCTTACCTGCAAATATGTAGAACCCGAGATTCAACGAAGCCGGCAAATGATATTTTACACTAGTTTTTTTTGCGTTGCGCTCTATTGCACTGTTGCACGTGTAAAATTGTTTGTGTATGAATTGATCAGTGTCGAGCGTAAAATTTAATTTTGGTGTAATTAGATCAATAATCTATATTACTAATTACCAATACGCGCAGAAATTGAAAGAAAACTATGCAGTCTGCAGGTATGTAAGAGGTGTATATTGTATAATCAGTTATCCAGGGGCTGGGGAAAAATACAAACAATCTATACACCAATTTCCAATTCGTGTAGAAACAGAAAAAAGCTTCAAACACCGGTGGACGATAGAAGAGTCTATGGTTTTTTCAGATACCACGGAACTCGGAAAAAACTACCAAATCATCTAATTTACTAATTTATAATGTGCACATGATTTGTAAACAATTAAGCAGCCTCTGGATGATATGTGTCTATAATTTTGTAGATATATAATAAGAACTCGAAAACAATTTAAAAAATTCAAAAACAATTAAACAGTTTAGATTTTGACTGAAAAATCCAAATATTTCATAGTGTAGTTCCGACCGTTCTCATAGCGCGCGTACCGTCTGAATTCGCACACTCAGTACATTACTGCTTATGACACAGATGACATTATGCGACAGCAAGGCTCTACGGAAGAGGTTTCCCGTCATTCAATATTTGCTAATCACATGTTGCAACATGGAATAGTTACATTTTTAATTTTCTTTTATGTTTATAAACGTTGTAGAAATATGTAACATGCTAAACTATGATATTGCAATACTTGTTAGGATTGTTTTAAAATATACAATTGATTGTAGTGGAATACTAGAGTTTTATAAAGTTACTAGTGAATACGCAATGCTTCGCTATTACAATGTAAATTTCATACGCTACTGGTCATGTGATTGTTAATCATTATTTACGTTACGCAAAAATGTTAACGAATGAAAGATCTCGCGAGTATAGGTTTGTTCTATGTCCTGGTTTAGACATTGTTGCCATGTATCCAATTGTTAATACGTTCTCCGTCACGTTTGGGCAAATATCGTTCATTCCGGCCACAATCGCAGGGGCAGATTTTACAGCGAAGCCGCTTCGTACTTGAGAGTGCGCTTGGTTGTGTAGAACTTCTGTTCATGGGCGCTTGAATCAGCATCAACGTGCGTGTATGTGCAACAGACATACGCACATTCCCGCTGTACTATGCCTATATTCTTCGCGCAAGTGCAAGCAATAAGTTGACAAATTTTATCGCAGTTGAATGAATGGTACAGCAGCGCATAAAATGGGACCAAAAAACATTGATTTTTATAGATTAGATGTTAACAATTTGTAACAAACCATTTCATGAGCATTTTTTCCTATGGCAGGTCAGTTAGTTGTGACTAATGCTTAAATGTTTGTTTTGTGATTTTGTCGCTAAGTGAATTCGTTACTAGTGAATTTAGAAGTGAGCTTTAGGACAAGAAAGTGAAACCAAAAACCTTGAAACATCAACTCTATTATTAAAATTACTCAAATTGTTCAACCGAAAAAGATATTTCGAGCAAAATTTAATTGCCGATCCCAGGAAGCCGAGATCGCTAAAGCAAGTAGTGAGCTAAGTCGTACTGATCTCGGACCGAAGGGTCGCCGGTTCGAGTCTCGCCTTAGGCATGGTTGTATTTGTGTTCGTCCTTTCAACCCCCTATCATCATATCATGTCATCTTCACAGTTACCATATCGTTAAACCCAATAGTGATCAATAATGACCTAGATATTGATGCAACCTTAAATAACAAAAACAAATATTCTGACCACTGTGATAATTCAAACATGATTGTGATAGTTTTGGAGTTGTAGTGAGGGTCGTTATCAAGTTTACTACGACCAAGAAAATCAATTTGGATTTATTAGACAAAAAGGTGAATTAATATACTATATTTACGAAATCTTAAATAATGATAACTGATTTGGGGATGAGTGTGTTTTGAAAAAAAAATCAGCATGCGAAATATGTATTTCTAAATTCGTTTAAATGCAATTCTCAGGATCTGGGTGGCACCTATTATTATTATTATTATTATTATTATTATTATTATTATTATTATTATTATTATTATTATTATTAACATGAATGAATATTTTTGTTATAACAAGAAGTCGTAAAATATTATTTCTAATTACTTTCAAATAAAATGAGTTTCCTCAGATCAAGTTTATGATCTAAGAATCTCAATTGGGTCGATTGTTTTCTTTTTAGAATTAGAAAATTATACCTGCATCGCTAAAGTACCAACCTTTTCGAATGTGGTTGCATCGCATTCCAATTTGATTGCCAATTATAAACAATACGTCCAAGGCGTTTTTACGTACTCAACAACCGCCTTGTGTACACCGTCAGTATCCGACAAATAATTTAAATGAAACAATTTTGTCGGAAAACTTACTGTATGTCTCGTTACTTCCTACTAGCAGCAGAAAATTATGCAATTCGTTTTTAAGGACTGTTGCTAGATTTGAAAGAGAACACTTAATGTAAAATCTGCATATGAATAGTGTTTAATATGAACACTGTTTAATTTGTTTCCCGGGTGAACCAATAGAAATTGAAAAACGGAGTACGTATACAATGTGATTTGCTCGTGATATTCCCATATCATATAATTTTGGTTTTAAAGATGAAGTTGTAATACAACAGAAAATGGAAATTTCATTTATGACGATTTTTAAAAACCAGTTTTATAATTTCAATACTTCCTTTATTACTAAAAATCATATTTTCATTATTGATGTTACGAAGACAAATGTATTAGCCTATGACGTGGAAGTAAAGAGGCAAATTAAGGGACAGTAGGTTGAACTGTCGAACTGGCGATTGAAATTGAGCCAGATGAGATAAAACAGTCGCAGTGATATTCTAGGAGGTGTATGACAACTCATATATCATCGCATAATTTAAAACACTTTGAATTGTTTGTTGTTGGTCGCAGCTTTTTATTTCCTCGCATTCTATAACGTAGTTGAGAAAAAGTACTTTATTGCTACAGCAGAAAAAAGAAAAACTGGTATTGTGGGGTTTGATTTCGAAAAAGTTCATAGAAGTTGTTGATATTTCAGTGAATTGCTATTCCCTTTGAATTCTCTACTGGTTGAATTCAATACTGAATAGTAAGGGAACACTTTAAGGTAAGTAAAATAAATTTGAAGGGAAAGAAGACGCTAGGTATAAAGTTTGTACTATAAACTATTCTATTTATTCTGTATTTAATCAAAACCATCAACCAATGGAAATACTGAATAAATGGAAAGAACTAGTAATTTCTGGGGTTGTTTGGAATTTATGATGGCTGTTAAACGTTTACAAAATGATACAGAGAATATGGAATTATCTGTTCTACTTAACACAGAAAATCACTCGCAAATAACAAAGCAAAATTTTAGGAGAGGACAGAAATATATAGATCTGACGTAGAGCAGAAATAAATGATAATGTGTAAAATAAGTTTTCGAATTGATGAGATAAATTGTATATTGGATGAAGGCTTCAGGAAAGTTTCAAATAAATATACGCTGATGTTGAATAGTGGTAGTGTGGAAGTGTAGTACCTTTAACGAAGTTGAAAATAACCAATGGAATATAAATCCTACTAATCAGAACAGGAGCGAGACGGACGCAATTTACAAACGGCACTGGATATTCATCAAGCACGAAGATGTTCGTGAAGGTGTTTTTATGCCTCCCAAGCAGCACTCATTCCAAGCACAACACCTACGTCCTGAGACGCGAGAACAAGGTGCCGGTGGAAACGCGGGGGGGGGGGGGTATTCACAGGTTGGAGGAAGAGAGAGGGAGAGGGCCTTCTGCAGGCGCGTCGCACCGCATCGTGGCGCCGAGCACCGCGGGCCCTTGACGTTTACGACTGCAAAGACGAACAACCTGAAGGGTCCATTTTTCCACGCTGGCTGGGCTGGAGCTGGGGCTGGAGATGGGGCTGAGGCTGGGGCTGGGCCCGGGGCTTGGACCGGGCGGGGAGAAGAAGGCCTGGGCCCGAAGGGAAAGAGGCGGCTGTGAAATTTGTGGTGTTATAACGGATTGCGAACACGGGAATCTCCCGCCGGCCCCCTCCCAGCGCAAATAGAAACGGCGTCATTCCGCCTCGAAGCGTTTTCCTCGGCAGATTTAATAAAGCTCGGCTTTTTCCCTCGCCGCAAGGGAGAAAGATTTCCAGAAAGAGAGCCGTTAGAGAGAGATGGAGAGCGCGGAGGGTCGGCGCGCCCTGCGGTCTCCACGTTGCGTGGAGGGACGCTGCCATTGAAAGGACGCCACGCCCGCGCCGTGCCAGGCCTTGGGCTTTAAGGCGATGCCCCAACAAGCCTGATCAGGGAGCTACCCAGAGCGACAACGCACAAAGATTTACTACGAGCCTCAAAAGTAGGAGGAAATATTGGGACTTTGAGAGCTGTTCGCATCCTGCAAGGTATCACTGGCAAATGGTTCTCTTGACATCCTGACAAGGAAAAAAACGAGCAAGACGTTGAAGACCACAATGTAACAGAAAAGTATTTTCACAATGTATTTTAGAAATTTACTTTGGCGTATAACATAAAAACTGTTGGGACAACGTATATATGTAATTGTGAATTTGCAAGCGAATCTTCGTACACCAGATGCCCTTAAGTTTGAGTCCCGTCGGTGGCGATTTTGTTTACACCAGCCAGTACTGTCTTACTGTTGTTTTTTGCCACTGCCTCCAGTCAATTTTGGTTAAGCCAAGGTAGTACTTAAAACAAGGAGGCATGGTCCACGAGCAATATTTCCTTCCCCATAGCTATTTCTCCATAGAGCTACAGATTGCACATTCCCGTTTAATTCGCTCCCGATGTTCTTGAAAATTTCATTGAGATATTTGTCGCGTGAATAAATATGATAATTTGGCAAAGAACAAGAACTACTGATTATATTAAGAATATTGGCCGGTTTAAAAATAGTGTCGCCTCAAGGTCAGGAGCTGGAAGGAGAGGGACACTGTCATTCAATCGATAGATTCGTTATGACTTAAATTTTTGGTGTAGAAGCTCCCGATCGGATAATAGTGACTTCTTCTCCTTCTAGCTCCTGACCTTGAGGAGTCACAATATTTAAATTGGACAATAAGTATTCTGAATTATACTGCGGTTTATTTACTGCTGCCTCTGACCGGTCATCAACTGTTACGATGTAATTCAATCGGGAGGTTACACGTCGCACGATGACGTCACTATGGTGGCGTTCAACCTTACGATTACATGACACCGTAACATCTGGTTTACGTCACAGGCAGCTCTGAATAAATCCAAGTATAGTTTCTACAATTCTTGTGTAATAAAAAGAGGCAGAAATAGACAATATTACGAAATCCTCATGAAGAGTACTTGCCACTTAAGTCCTCGTGTTGCTACCACACGCCATTTGTACAAACAGGGTCAGGTAAAAGTTAGTTTCCCACAGGCGACTCGCGCAAAAATTCCCCGCCGGTCATCCATCTCGGCCTAACCGACCGCAGCGTTTAACGCGCGTCCTCCGGGAGCGGCCGCTGTTTTCAGTGCGGGGCCGCGCGGGGGCCAGGTGCAGGGGCGCGCATTCGATCGCGGTGGCCGGCGCGGCGCCGGGAGGGGAAGCGGGTCAGGGCGGCGGGCCCCGCCTGGCCGGGCGTCCGGTCGCGTCGGTGGCTGGTGGCCGGCGGGCGCCTGGACGCTGCCCGCCGCCCGCCGCCCGCCGCCCGCCGCCCGCCGCCCGCCGCCCGCAACGGACCGCATATTAAACGGTCGCTAACGGGCCTCTCGCGAAAATTAAGCTACTCCCAACAGGAGCGAGGCGTCCCGCCCGCTGGCGAACACGCCCACAGCCTGAAAATGAGTTGTTCGCCGACGGGAGGGTGAATAAGGCGCATAAAGCATAAAGCCCGCTGCGTAAAATACGGAAACACTTGGCAGCGCCGACGATCTCTCCGAGCGGAAGCGGAAGAGGGTCGGAGGCGTGAAACGGCGGCGAAAGGGGGTGGTGATGGTGACGGGGTGATGTCGATGCCAGTGGTGGAGGTGACGAGGTGGAGGGGATTGCGGAGAGCACGGAATGGCGTGGGTGTCAGGAGTGGGCGTGGAATCGGGGATGGAGTGGTAGGGGTGGCAAGGTCGCTGAGTGGTGCATGTGGCAACATTGGAAGAGTTTCCGGGTTGGCGAGGGAGGTTGGGATATCTGGGGTTAGTGACGGGGGTGGGCTGGTAAAGGTGGTGGAATTGGCGAGCACGGCACGAGGGGGGTTGGGCTAAAGCAGGCTGTGGGCGTTTGGCAGGGACCCCGATCACGCCCCGCCTGCTCGCTCGTTCAGAAATTAACCGAAGGCGCGATGTTCGCGCCACTTCTGAAATATAACTTTTAACGCTACCCCTCCCCCCCCGGAGAATGGGGGAGCAGGGGAGCAAGAGTGGGGAGAGGCCGAGCGAGGGAGGCTGAACCGTCTGACGGGCGTTTGCAGAGGGCGTCAAACGGATTACGAGGGTCCCACCGCTTCCCGCGGGTGGACGGATAACAAGCCAAAGGCGCTATCGTGATCGCGCCACACCTCTGCATCTCTTTAGCGGGGCTTCCGCATGGGAGACGTGAGGCGAGCATGACGTATTCCCATCAATGAACCCAGCTTACTTGGTCCGCCTCAGCTTTTCCTTTCGTCACACAGTAATAAAAACTGACTCGATTTGTATTAGAAAGCTACAACTTTTTTGTTTCGACTGGGAATCGAACATAGAACCGGCTCACGGAAATTAGCACCCTGTCTACTTATAACGTTTTAGGAAAAAAGATATATTTAGTGCCTAGAAATGTAGTGTCTAGAAACCATAACATTTTTTTTACTACACTTAGAAAATCATGTTGTATAGCACTTCAAAAACTCCATCCATATTAAAGTGAAACATTGAAAAGCGTATTCCACATTCTTCTTTTAGACCTTGAAATGTTGCTTTATAGTTTGACAATTTAAGAAGAAATTTTCTCTCATATTTATTCATTATAACATGTTTCAATAATATAATTTACTATTTACATTCAACGTTCTAATGTATTTAGTCTCTATCTGTGTTTTTCCATGTTTGTAATTTCGAGATACTGAACCTGGCATTTCGCGAATTTATAAGTTTCAGAAATACACTTTTCTTGCATATTTTGCTTATTGATTTTTCTTCCAAATATTTCAGTTACCACGTTAATTATGTCCATTATTTAACATACTGTAAATGTAGAATATGTTTCCTCATTTATCTGTAAAATAAATCTACACCAATATTCTTGCTCGTAGTAAACTTGATACTCTCATTACAACTACAAAACTACTCGAGTTTTTTCAAATCATCAGAATACAATTGTTGCTCGATCTCTTTTTCTTTAGAAAAATCTGAGTGATTTTAAGAAGCGAATGTGATCTTTCAAGGTGTGATGAGAGTTGGTGGAAAAGCACAATGGAATATTTGAATTTTGAAGTAAAAACCGTCACTCATTGTTTTAAAATTTTTCCCAAACACCTAGGTATCAAACAAAACTTCAGAGAGCTCCCACATGTTTGGAGGCTATACTGCTTATTTTTTAAATTTATGTGCGAACTGGAAACTAGTGAAATAGACTTGTTTGTATTTTCCCCCATTTTTTTGATTTCTGACAAAATCAAAGATACCTATTACATGGCCGGAGACTACAGTTGTCTTTCAATTTCTGTGCGCACTGGTAATTTGTAACATATGTCACTAGCCCAATTACACTACATTGTGACGCTCGACACTAATAAATTCACATACAAATCATTCGACACGAATACGGCGCAATAGTGCGCAATGCCCAAAGAACTGAAATAGCATTTGTTGGCTGCATAGAATGTCCGATACTGGTAACTTGCACGTAAGGTGAAATCAGAATGACATTCATTCATAGACTCGTTTGTTAATAATTGCAAATGCAATAAATAAGGTTTTAATGTTAATACTTTTTCCTATAGCCATGAATTTGTCACGGATACTATGCATAGACTCCGTATTTTCGTTGAAATTATAATTTACTTTAAATACCGCTCGATAATTATTTGAGCTGAAATAAATTTTTAACCGCTTCTTGATAGATCAGAAAGTTAAAAAATGATCACAAGTTAATACAATAATCGTAGTTTAAACTTGTGAGGATGTTTGTATTTTCTAAATATTACAAAAATATACAGGAAAAATGCAAAGAAGAATCTAGCAACTGTGAATCTTATTTCGTAATATTTGTTAATATTAATTTTCAAAAATATTTGAAGCAACTAATTTACATTATTAAAGAAATTTGAATATAATTGCGACTTCCACATACATTCGAAATACTATTCGCCGAAGCTAATTTGTATCACGAAGTTCAAGATACATACGAGTATTAGCAGAAATGATTCACCAAATCGTGATGATTTTTTCATAAATTGCCCTCAATACTAAATGATTACAGATCACGAGAATTGATGTAAATGTTTGTCATCAATGTAACGGAAGATTAGAAATATAGATAATTACAGGAAAAAGCACAAAAACGCATTAAAATGAAGTAGGTCGCGCGTCTCCGAAGTACTTACCGTGCGCCCGTCGTGTTCCCGCACAGCACTGACTCGTTCTGGTCGTTGCGAAGCCAGTTGCTTTCGTCTTGCACCCAGCTGAAACACAGGAAAACGCATTTAAACGTAAGAAACTTCCAAGGTTTAAACTTTAAGAAATGACATTTCTATGAAAAAATCAAACCGTATGAAATCAAGTCACATCATAGGGTGAAAAGCAAGAACAAAATTCAACTCACGTAGTGTTTTCATCTTGTAATTGATACTAATTGACAGAAAGAACGATAAAACATAACCTAGAAATTGTTAACAATAAATCCGTTTATATAAAATATATTTTTGGGTACCATTTGATTTCATATAACAACATAGTGCAAACTCCCATGAAGCAGTACAACAGACACATAAAAAGCAGAATCCGACCGGCATTTAAACTGTAAGACTGCAAGAATTAAATATCACAAATTTAGTGCTGAAATATATTGACAACCACAAGTTCTACCCTGAACTACAACACATTTGTCAATAGTATTCTTTCTGAAAATCTGTAAACTCTTGCACGAATTATTGAAAATAAAATGGAGCTAGGAATGGAAATTTTCAGCGGTAGCAACCTCCATTATATTGACATATTCTTGACCCTAAAAGGAATAAGCCGCAAAGAACAAACTACATCAGAACTAAATTACTTCTTTCTGAAATGGACTATTTTTCAACCACTTATAAACATATAATATGAAACTGTGGCTACCATTGTAATGAATATGTAAAACCAGAGTGCGCCAGGTAAGCCTCTTTGTAGTGAGCCGAATCAAGGTCTCTTATTAAAAATTGCATTTATGTTGGTAGCAATAAGATCACTGGGAAACAATTGAAGGAGGCAACATGTCGAGCATCTGTTATGATTGTGCATTGTATGAAATTTACGTTTACTTTTGTTAGAAGCTGAAGTTTGTGTTACCAACATAATTTCTATTGCATGCACTCTCACCAGAAAGATTCGACTGCGGCTGATCTTTCCTGGAACGCTATGTAAATCATATACAATATAAATACTTTGTTTTCGTCCCTACTTAATAACAACTAATGGTTTATCTGTTGATGAAAGTATTATTATGTTATGTTATTTTATATCAAAGTGCATTTTTTATCATTTCTGAAGTAAAAAACTACCTTTAATAAGTTGCGCAATCAAAATCCACGCTTTGTGGGTCCTTGATACTGAAAAATTGGGTTTCGGCAAACTGCCTGTCTGTTCATCCGTCCGTCCCTGGACAATACTAGCGTCTAATTTCTCCAAATTAATATTCCCCGATCGATTTCACTGAACTCAAGGCACTGCGAATTTAAACTGATATTGTGATATTTGGGGGTACTTTACAGGAAGTCTCATCGACATTTAAAATTTTTTCTCAAATATGAATCCATTTGTTTAAAATGTTTTCTTCGATAGAGCAAACTATGATTATAAAAATGACGTAGACCCAACCTTCGTTGAACGCTCTGAATTTTTGAAAATTGCAAAGGTTAAAATGTTTTCGGCGACTTCCTAAAACTAAAATATTGAAGATGTTTTATGTGAATAGGATCTGTTCTTTGAAATTAGATCTTTAAACAATGTCATAGACAATTTTTTGAAAATATGAATAGTTTTCACGTAATTTTGAGTGACCGTTACAAATGAAGTGAGAAAGTATGTCGTGTTGTGGCACCACTTGTTTAATTCTGTTAACCCTGGCTTGAATATAGTAGAATTATATAATTTACTTAAGTTGGATAAATCACGAATTAAAGCTACACGTTACAAAAACATAATTATAGAAATATGAACACATGCAAAATATTTGCATATTCTAAACTATTTTTTTCGATATTTGAAATGGTGACTTCAGTATGACGTAGTATATGTTTACTGATTAATTATATATTTATTAATTTTTGCATCTTTATATTAAATTATTTGTGCATATTTATTTATTACTACTACACGAATCTGTGTTTGGTTTTTTGTCGGAAAAAGCGAATGTTATGATGAACATGAAATGTGAATTAGAAATAAGCAATTATGGGAAACGAGAATACCTACTGTATAGTGAGCCCTTTTCGACCCAAAATTGCATGTGATGCATGAGATGAACAAAATATTAATTCCGGAACTCAGGTGTGGAAAGAGAGTTGGTTCCTATGCTGCAAATCGCTACGTCACGTTTGTCACTATGAAGATACCTGTTCCATACGTGCAATGGAAAGGGCCTTCACTAAAGGAATCTGCGAGTCTATGGTCGCAGTGGTGGTAGCTTATTACCTAATGGTGATCACGAGAGCTGTCCTTTATTATGTCCAGACTCTGCCGCCTGTGTAATCTAACGCACATCCACCTCATCCAAACTGGTGTCAACTCAAGCGTAACCAAATATTTGACTTAACATGAGCGCACTTTCCCTGTGCAAACGACCACGAGATAACTCAGAGAGCTCCGGACGATACGATAGGGTTAATTTAGGCCTTTGCTTTATTTGGTCGTCGTTGCTCGTACGCGGGAGAGTTTCATATTGGGCACTGTATTTCCCGTAATGGCTGCAATTTTACGAGACCCAAAAGAGATATGTGGAAACGGTAAAGCCGACGCTTTATCGAATCTTTTCACAGAGTATTGGGTTCAACTCACGTCTGCATGGAATTCCACCTATTACACAGTCATTAAGTATGTACGTCTAATTTCAGAGAACAATTTACAATATTCGGTTCGAACATGACGTAATTATTTCAAGTTGTGATAACCATTATCCATCGTATTACAAATATGTGTAGTCAGGCATGCAAATATTGGAACACAAGGAATACAACAGAAAACATTTCTATTGTTTGAAATATTTGCATCAAAAGGAGTGATGAATTTTCGGTTTCCAATGTGTACGTTAAATATCGAAGTACACATTTTTGACATCGTTTTTGCGAGTAAAATTGTTATGGTTTATGAGCAGCAATAATTTTGTTTATATTTCCCCAGTAGTTCATGTCACCTTATTTATTTTAGGTAAATATACAGCACAAAATTTCTGAAATGCGCTTGTCCTTAATTATTCAATGTGTGAATATAAACTATGACAATGTGCGATAGGAATATGACATGGCCTATGTTTTAGAGTTGCAAAATGCAAATCATGTAAGAGTATGTTTCAAAACGATAGTCACTAAAAATGCGAATGCATGTGCAGTTTAGCACCTTAAATAAATACATCTGGCGACAACTGCGAACATTAAATAACGTTTGCTCGCGCGAAAGACGAAAGGTAATTTAATAAAACAACCGTTGTATCCGGCGACGCAGAAGAGTAATATCATTAAAGTCCAAAGCCCTCACGTCCTCTTCATGTTAATGTATTCCGCGGTGACTGCGAAACGGATATGCGGCACGTAGAAGTAGGAGAGGGAGCAGCCAGTCACATCTCACGTGCCACGCATACCGCCACCACGCAGACCGAACCCAAGGCACGTTCTAAATTAAGCCGCGCGCCCTGCGTCGCACGCAGCGAGGATCAGACTCTTTCCATATTGAACGCTATCGATGAAACCAACCCCGAGATATCGATCTTTCCGCGTCTGAACAAACTTACTGGTACTTCGAAACGGGTCAATGTCCTTTCGAAACGCGATCGCTTCTAGGGCTTGGCGGGCCATAAATATACAAAAGCGCGCTTTCACGTGCGATAATGAAAGCTCTCAAAAACGATTTACTCTTTCTGTTACAGTATGCGAACTTCTAACAGAATGTCGAACACGGTTTAATATCGAATTTAATGGAAGGAATTGCTGAAAAAAACTCACGATACATCCGAAACTATCTTGAAATATTCTGTCTTAACACACCGTGCGGTATTGAGAGAATGAGAGTATTTTATGTAGTCTATCTTATAGAAGAAAAAACTAAAAATACTTGACCCATCGGGATATACAACTCATTTGATATTTTCTCAGACTAAGCAATGTTTGGCGAGTCAACGTTGGTAGTTCTACTTTTCTTTAATGATCGTCATAACATATCTTCATTAGCAAACGTAATGCGGCTAAATTTCTTACTATATATTAGCAATTAATTTGAGATTATGTTGTTGAAGAACATACAAAGATACCTGACCCATGTTGACTGAGAAAAAGAACAAAAATCTGAAGCTTTGAAACTTTCACGGTTTTACACTATCTGTTGTTTTATTCATTTTTCAATGAAGAAATTTCAATGGCTTTTGTTATCAGCGAAAGCAATGTTGGTGCTTAGTCGATAATTCGATATTCAAAATTCGTTTATACACGAAAGCTGCTCCTGGAGCACGTTATCAAATTACAAACTTGGATGTAAATGAGTTTACAAGCGCAAGACCAATTTACCACGGTGCATTAATCTGCTTCGAGAGAAAGTGAATGTGAATAACCACAAGGGAGGGAAGGTAAATTCGTCGAAGAGTATTTTGTATAAAATGAAGAAATAAGTAAGCGCTGCAATTTAATTGCACTTTATGAATTAAAATTACTGTTAGAATATTATACTCAGAGAAATACAAACAAATTAATCACAGAAAAAAACAGGCAAAATTGCTCCCAAAGAATGTGAATCACAAAACCTCAGCGTGTTTACGGATACAAGTTGGTGATGGAAAAATCAATCAACGTATTCTATTCAAGTATTTACTCACACATTCAGTTTCAAAAGTAAACTTTCCTTTAAGTTGTAAGTCGTATATGGTTCGCTAGTTAAGATATAATACGCTTGCGAAATAATGACTTGTAAGAGATACAAAAATGACAATTTCTTTATAGGATGATTTGATGGTTCATATTAACATCTGAAAATTATAGGAATTTAGAATACAAGAGTTGCAATTTTGGATAACGTGCCTACAACAGTTTCTGTCTTGTTTAAGTCGGTGATTATTAAAAATGAGTATTCAAGTATTTCTAAATATTTCAAACAAAGCGCCTGATATTCAAATTTTTCAAACATTTTACCTTCATAAATAGTTTTTTCCGAAAATTATTCAGTTTCAATCCGGTTTCGGCGATTTGCAAACACTTAAATGTTCACAGATTATTTTCTTGTGAACCTTAAAACATTACCGCAGTATGTCTCCTTGATATTTGTCATATCAACGTTTTTAAGCAAGTATAGTATCATTTTGGGAGTGAAGAGAATTACAAAAAACACTTCTATCTGTAAACATATTTTTGAAAACCAAGTTACTTTTGGGTAATTGTAAATCATTATTAAATTGATTGAAATTGATACTGTTACATTCCAGAATCTCGTTGAATGAATGGACTTTTTACTCTATTATATTAATTGATTTTAGCCAAGTGCGATACAATTGCATATTCAATGTCTATCAGACATCTCTTGACACACCATAGTTTAAAATATACCCCCTACAATTCTCAATCCACGCTCAACAATTTTCAGCAAATAAAAACGAAGACTTAGTTAAAACATACATTCACACACTCCCGCAAAACTTTCATCCGAAATATTTTTAGAAATAAAGCGGAAGGTAATAATCGCGATTACTAGAGAAACATACATTCCTATTATTTTCCCACTTTGTATCATTATTCTAGAAAATACACAATTAAATAGCAATGACAAACTTGTTCGTTAAAATCAGAATGTTGGTACAAGTAGGGTTCTTTTACTCTGTCATGAGAAAGAATTCTTAACCTGTTTGATTCTCCGGAGACTCCTCATTTGTATGGAGGATGTAAGATTCCACACAAAAGGAATTCATTTATGTGTTGCAAACAACTTTATCTTTCGATTTTCAAGAACTGAATAGAATTTGAACTAAAATAAAATGCCAAGTTGATGAGCCACAAGTGCACAAGAGTTAGGTGCACAAGAGCAAGAGTCGATATACATTCCAGTCCTGTTGTTTCCTCCGGGTATAAGGACCGGCAGTCATTAATTTAATCACCAATGGAATATTTACTTCGATCACAAATCACCATGCAGTTATTTATTTATTTATTTGTCAAAAAACAGTAAAAACTGTATATGACGTGTGGGGAAAGAAATTTATCTGCGCACATTTTCTTTAGGGCCAGAATTTTATATATATATAAGCGACGTAAAATAAATAATAAAAAAGTCCGACAAAGTAGTACATTATGAATCGTCTACTAACAACAGTGCATTGCAGAAACTTCTGTTGACATTCATTTGGTCAATATATTAATTTACTTTTGTGCAGCCCACACATTCGTTAGACAACTGCAGTAATTGTTAATAAAGAAACACGGGAGTACGCCGGAAATCGAGTTTCAGCTTACCTAATTGAATTCCACAATATTTGCGATGCACCAGGGTATTATCGTCATATTCTATCTCATGCCGCTGCCCCATCATGGCCATTAATTTGTTCAAGCGCCCCACAACAACGAGGGGAGTGACGTAATTTTGGGGCTTTTAGACACCTTTAAATCACATAGGATGAAGTTGCCATGCCTGTATCAGAAGATTAAATAATGGGGGAAAGTCGGGAGACGTTTTTAGATGAAATTACAAAAATCATGAAACCACTTCTTCAGATTATATTTGAAACAAGTGTCGATCCTGAAATCTTTGGACTCCAACTGCATTCGAAGAATTCAGCTTCGTGAGAAAAACGCCTTCTCAAGTAGCAAGGCCGTAACCTCCACAAATATTATTCTGAAAAGCACAACATCAAGAAAGAGTCAAGCCTCTCTATTTATTATGACAATTTTATGCGGAAGTAAATTAGCACTTCCGTGACTGCTATGAGTAAAGGTCATATTAGATTGCTAAATTTCCATGACCTTGCCTTCGCTTCGTTCTCGCAACCCTGTGTTCGCCCTTCTTCATTCCAACAACGCTCTGGCGCCGTGGTTCGTGCCTGCCACTCTGTTCGCCCCACCGCCCGCCCATCACTGTCGAGCTTCATCAGCTATCCTAATGTTTCCGTTTCCCTTTCTTGCTCCCACGATCCCAGTTATTTTTGTAAGCTGTCTGCCGCTGGCGGTCGGAATCATAAAAGAATGATTTAGATGCATGTTTAATAAGATGTGGTGATATCACCACATAGTACAACTATTACATAGTAATAATCTCACTTGGAGAAAGCTAATGTGTGAGAACTCTCCATAATTGCAGAACTTCAATAATGTTAAGTATTTTTGTAGATTAAAGTTGAAATGCAAATCACTTCAGTGAATCAGGAAACGAAGTCATACCATAAAATGTTTATCGCCTCATATACGAGGAAACGGGAGAAATAACAACCTCATCGCAAAATTCACATTAGAAAAGAACTTAACCAAAAAGAGAGTTTTGTTTTGATTTCTCTCGTCTGTATCTCTGAACTAAGTTGTTTTGTTTGTATGCCAAGCGCGTAAAGGTATGTCAAAACGGGGCAAGGCCGAACGTCTAGTCGCGCGAGGCGAGGCGACGCGAGGCTAGACGGCGTGAGGCGGGAGGATGCGAGAAGAGAAGCGAGGAGGGGCGAGGAGGGGCGAGGAGGGGCGAGGAGGGGCGAGGAGGGGCGAGGAGGGGCGAGGAGGGGCGAGGAGGGGCGAGGAGGGGCGAGGAGGGGCGAGGAGGGGCGAGGAGGGGCGAGGAGGGGCGAGGAGGGGCGAGGAGGGGCGAGGAGGGGCGAGGAGGGGCGAGGAGGGGCGAGGAGGGGCGAGGAGGGGCGAGGAGGGGCGAGGAAGGGTGAGAAGGGGCAAGGAGGGGCGACGAGGGGCGACGAGGGGCGACGAGGCCAAAACGAGGCCATAATGAGACCAAAACGAAACAAGGACGAAATGTGTAGAAAAAATAAGTGCTTGATAAGACGTAGGACAGAGTTTGAGGGATATACAAACAACTTTCCAAGAAATAAGCTCATGACGGAGACGAGGAAAATAAAATGGAAACTGGATTAAGAATGTAAGTACACGTTGAGCGAACGGAAGGGAATATAAATAAAATAATACTCGTGAAAGCTAGGAGAGTTATTGAGAGAGAGAAAAATTTGGAAGAGAGACCGAGAGAGAGAGAAATTGAGAGAGAAACTGAGAGAGATTGAGAGAGAGCGCGTTTGGGAAATGCAATGCAGAGTGCGTGTCATCGCCCCTGGGAGATTAGGGAGATTACAATGAATAGGACGCCAGCGCTTGGAGTGGACTTCAGGAGAACGGAGGAGATTGGCAGCGGCGGCTTCAGCTCCCGTGGCAGCGCGTCAGCGGGGAGCGAGGGGCGGAGAACGGTGCGGGGCCGGGAGGCGGGGGTGCGCACACAATGAGCGGTGTGGGTGGCAGGCGCCGTTGGCTTCTACGTCGCGGGCTGGGCGCGTCAGAGCGGGGGCGGAGCGCGGCGGGGCGATAGCGGAGTGCGTGTGCCGCCCTGGCCCCCCGCTGGCTTCTCCGCGCCCACTCCTCTATCACCCCGCCCACGCCACTCTGCTCCGCTCCTCCGCGTCGGCCGCCCGCCCGCCTGTCCGTCCCGTCCGGCTGCCTGGGAGCCGGCTCCGCTCCGCGCCCGCCGCACGCAGATAAGGGATGAGCTCGGGCGATCGCTCTTTTAATCGATAGACGCTCAGTCCCCGGCGAGCGGCCGGCGCACCGCCGAGCGCTTATCGCCGCGCGCCGCCCCGCCCCCGTCTCCGCCACTCGCGCCCCTCTCGGCCGCAGCTGGCGGCCGAACGCCTACGCTCCAACCCCGCCCCCGCGCCCGCACCCGCGCCCGCCCCGCGCCCGCCCCGCGCCCGCCCCGCGCCCGCCCCGCGCCCGCCCCGCGCCCGCCCCGCGCCCGCCATCGCATCAACCTCCGCTTGACCCGCGCGCCGCCTTGCTGCTGTTCGCGACGTCTCTCCGCCCACGCCGCGCCGCGTCGACCTCCCTCGCGTCCGCTTTCTTCGCTAGCTCGCGCGCGCCGCACCGCGTGAAAATTTTTCCAACCCGGTGCCCGTAACATCTCGCGTCAACAACGGCGAGGGCGCTCTGGAAATCATGCGAGAAACTGTCCATCGAGTGGAGAAAATTGAGGAACTTTCTCAGAGTTGTTAGACATGTCCAACACCAAACTGAATGAACATTTAAAGGAGCACTGACAGGATCTAGGAACGAAACAGTTATATAATTATATGTGATACTTACAGTGAAAAAAATCACGTTAAATTATTATTGCATTGTTTTCTTCCTTCTTTATGTTTTCTCTGAAATCTTGAAGTCGTATATGTTCATGTACATTAAAGACAATGATCTCAACAAAAACGGAATAATTGTTTATTGATGAGAGTTCCACAATGAACAAAACGGATAGAAATACCGTTTCTGAACCAATTAATAATGTACATGTGGAAGTTAAATGAATATGGATGTATTAATATGAACCTCTTTTATTTTAAGCTAATTACGTTCAGAATTTCATTTTTCATCCAATTATTGCATAATCAGTAGAATGTGGTTTATATATTCTGGAGTGATGGATTTCGTGAAATAACGTTGGCAAGCACGATAATGTTTTTTATAAACTGGCAGAAAAATTAATTATTGATCGGTATCATAATAAAAAGCATTAATAATTAAAAACGTAGTTTTAAGGGGTCAAAATAGAGTAACAAACCATCGTGAAAAGGTCATAAAGAGTAAAACTGCTCTTTAATGTGCGAAGTCACGAACAAATGTCTTACCCTGTATGAACGTATTCATGAGATACCACGTGTAGCACATTATATACTTTGTTTCTCGCATCTGTAGTAAATTATGAATGATCATTTATAACGCATGCAGTCTTGCTTGGAACTTTCATCTCACAGAAGAACGATGATGGATAATCTCTTACGACGTTGCAAGGAAGAATAAGTAGAGTCGCTTTTAGCTTCAAGATGTTGAGATTTGAAGCCACGCTTTGACACTTTGCTAATGACTGGCAATATCCTCGAAGATGGTTTGTCGGATAAATTTTATCATACTTAGTTACTTTTCGTGCCCTCTACCTCCTTCTATTGTCTTCTCGATAAAAGCTTTGTACAGAAAATTCAGTTCGAAATAATTATTTTCATCGGCAAACAGTTTGCAAAAACAGAGCGCTCAATTGATAGCATATTCATTTCTGTTCTATTGAATTAGTGCTATTTCCTCTCAGGCATAAATTCCCACACCTGGCGGAAATTCTCCATAATGGTGACATACGTTTGTGATAAATAATTAGAGAGCCAAATTTGCGAATTGATAGGTCTGTGCATAAACCTCATAATGAATTGATTGGTTTTATCATCTACCTGAATAAACATTGCAACATAGAATCAGTTACGTGATATCATGAAATGCGCTATAAAGCGCTTTGCTCTCAACGTATTGGCACAAAACTGTCCAACGGGAAAAACTCGTTCAGTTAAATATTCTCTTTCGTGTAGTTTCAAAACTGAAGCATTTCCTGTCACAGTTTTCATTAATGAAATTAAACGGTATCAACCTTGAACGAATACCCATGCCTTAAAGTGTTATATACAAAACTAGGAGTCTTTATTTTAACTATTTTGAGCTATTACACTTGGGTTATAAATAATTATTAATAACCCGTCATTTTAAACGATTGTTCACGAGAGAAAATGTAAGTGAAAGTTATTAATTATATTTTATAACAATAAATGATAGTTTAATTTTATTATTACAATTAATATTACTTTCTTAAAAAAATAGATGAAGGAAAGATCCTGATTTTTGAGCTTCGGCTATTTTCTATGTAAATTCCTTTTCGAGTGACGTAAGTGGACAATTTTAATTTTATATTATTGAAGCCTTTATCTAACTGTAACCGTATCATGCAAACATAACTTAGAAACATTACGATTAAACCTGAGAGTTTAATTCACAGAGGTCTCCAGTTACATAATTTTTCTTTTCAGATAGTCGCGGAAAAGAATAATGTTCAATTAATGAGTTCAAAAAGTTCACGCCCTAAGTAAATGAGAGCAAATGACAGAAAATATGTAATTCCAGATGAATATCATCACATAAAAATTATTACAGAATTAAATCTATATCTTTGAAAAGGTCTCAATATTTGTTCAGTGAACATTGTTCACTATACTTTGTGGACCACGTATGTAGTAAATGCTTGGCGTTCTAAAACACAACGAAATTTACGCACGAAATTCGATTCACTCCTCATAGAATATTCTAAAACGTACCCTGAGACTTTGGCTGCTCTACGGAGCAGCGAAATAAGAAAGTTTACATTTCATTCCACGAAAGTGGTTTCCCTTTGGTGGGAAAATTTATATCTTGTGTAGAGTGCAGATAGAACTGTTAATAAGAAATGAAAAATAAATAACTGGCACAACCTGGATCGTAATGATCTCACTCAATGCTATGCCTATACCCAGAGTTACGCCATAAAATAACACCGCTAGCCAGCACTGAGCAAATTCTGGAAATGTAATACTGCGACAGAAGGTACAGAAGCAGAGCAGGACTATCAAATAGCTTGACAAGAAGGTAGAAAGGTATGTAGATGTTAATTATGTCACGTTCAAATGATCGCGTTATCTAGACCTGAAAAACCAACGTTCTAAAGAGTGGTTTCGCAGATCGATCCAATGGACTGAGATTATTATACTTACAGTAGTAAATAATTAGGTTATGTATCGAACAATTTTATCTCGGCTTTCAAATTTGTTTCTATTTTCTAATGCTATGCTAACGTTTCGTTCAACATCGTGTAACACTTGAGAGCTTATTTTACTCTGAATGAACGTTTTGAAGTTTAAAAGAACATGACAAATTGTGTGACTATGTTACATTTCGTGTATTATTTCTTTTATACATTTAAAGAGCAACATGGGTGTTTAGCGTTTTTGGTTCATTTAAATAATAGGAGGATAATATTCGAGTAAAATTAGTTCTCAAGAGTTAAACAATCTTGGACGGAATATTAGCATAATATGAAAAGATAAAAAAGAGTTTTGGGAGATCAGAACGTTACTTGCTCCACAAAATCATTGTATACTAAATATATTGATACAGGAATAATTCAGTTCACTGGTTTGAATAAATGAGTGAAATCTAAATTTATTCGTTCTATCTTAAAATTTCTTTTTTTGTATATCATATTTACGTTATACAGCAAACAGTATTGAAACTTTATTTGGACTATCAGCTAGTTTTTTTGCCCAGTTGCAAGGCACAAACAACGTGAATTCTCTGTGTCTTACAGTTAATGTCAGAAAAATGTCAGATTTTCCACACTTTCTTACTACGGTCACAGAATGCTGTCAAGTCTCCTACATTCGCCAGGGAATTCCTGGGTATTTTTTTATTTGCCTGTTTATTTTCTTGCTATGTAAATGATGTCGCTGGCCAACAATTTTTAAAGACAATTGAATAACTTCCAGCGTATTCCTTGGTAAGTAGATTCTAAAAACAAAATTTCTCCCAACTATATATTTTTAATACGACTGATTGAAAAAATCGTAAAGTCCTTGGCATAGTTCCACTCTTAGAGGCAATTGATTATTTTTAACGTTCGCTAATATTTGAGCCTCAACTCGAGTGTACTGCGAAACTATGAAATGCTGTGAAAATGTCTTAAGCTGCTTTAAGAAACCATTATCATCATCAATGATCTTATAACATCGGTATATTTACGTTAGAAATTCGTCGACGTGCCCCACAAACAATTTTTGTAGCCCTGATTCAGTTGTATAAGCCTCCCGGGTATAATATAGGTACCTCTTCGCCTCATAGTCCGTACACCTATAGTGATTAGAATAAACAGCCAGCAGTGATCCAAGCCCACAGAGGTACTGACTGTTGTTGGAGAGAAAAATATAGGGAACAGGTGGCACATACACAGTAGTTCGCGAAACAATTGACAGCGGTTAACTTTAACTGTCCGCACGCAGGGAGACTACCAACTCCGACCATCGCCCCTTCTATAATTTGATTTAAATATAGCAGTACTCCAAGGTCACGATCTGGATTGATTGATTGTTCGTGATTCCGGGCACATCAATTAGAGAGGTCGTTAGTCCCGTAAGTGTAGTGCGTATTTTTCATTGAGAGGTGGCGGTGAACTTTCCCCGCTGGATGGCGAGATCCGGTGCTGACCTACCGTCGAATAGTGGGGTCTCCCCCTGCCAGTATCTCCCACCAGCGCGGCACCGCCCCAGCCGGGACAAGCTCTCAGCTCACGACCGGTCTCCCGGCATGTGTGGTGGTGTAGTGCACGTTAGTGTAAGTGGGTGTGCAAGGGGTGAGGATAGGACAAGGAAGAAGGAAAGATTGCGAGCGGTCCGTGGTCCGTTTGTTAGGGTACGTCTCCGGCATTCGCTTGGTGTTGATCTGAGAAACTATGGAAAGCTACGAATCAGAGCAGCGGGCCGCTAGAATTCTCCTCCAGACAGCGACTGAACTCGATCTAGCTGACAAGCTAGTGTCGAAAATCCTGCCGCCGTCGGGACTGGAACCTAGGACCTCCCGGCCAGAGGGACAGCAGTGACATCAGTTGATGCACGGAGCCATGTCGCCCGGTCGAGCGAGCTGGAAGGAGAAAGGAACACTGTCATCCAATTGGGAGCTTCGTTAGGACTTAGATTTTTGGTATTGGAGCTCCCGATTAGATAACAATGTCCTCCTCTCCTTCCAGCTCGTTGACCTTCAAGTGCAGCTATGATTAAATCGGAGTATATCAGGGCAGGGGTAAGATTTCTTTGTACACGTAAGCTTCCGTTGCTCGAGTCCATGGCTTCTTGGCTGTCCGGGTGACGCCAAAGACGCGGCGTCACCCGGACAGTCAAAGTATTTCTTAGTTGATTCATGGCGGTTTAGAAAAGCCTCAAACCATACCATTCCAGACAAGCTAACAACCATGATTGAAACAGGATTAGGACTTTTGGGTCGAGACTACTAAGGCATGTCTGCCATAGTAATCTCGGCCATCCAGGACGACTATAAGAAAAGTCTTTTCTAATATCTAGTGTGAAACAAATAACTAAAGTAATGTTAATTTTGTCTTTTATATTTGCCTTCTGATGCAATTATGAGTGAATTCCTTGTTCGAGCTAAGTTATCTACAAGGAGAAATGAAGGGGCACAGAACAGACTGTAAGTAGACAACAGTTTCGGGTCTCCCTCTTCATCATGTGCCTGTGTCATTATGTTCTCAACAATGTGCCCGTGATGCATGACATCTTGTGTGTACATGCCTTTATAGTACGAAAACATCAGCAATATCATGTACAGATCCTCCGTTGTATGTACGTTGATTTAAGTATATGCAATCCAGAAATTTCAAATCAGAACGTGGTTGGGTATTTAACGTTTCAGGTCAAAATTCTGTTGCCACAAAAATTTGATAGAACGCAGCAAAAGGTTCATACTAGATATCTGCAAGGCGTGCCATTCGCTCGCTCGTTCTCGCTCCAGCACATGTCTTGAGTACGGTGCCCTGGTGCGTCTGGCGCTTGCGCGCGGTAGGCTTGTTCACGGGCCCACAGCGGCGGAGACGGCGGCGGCGGCGGCCTCGGCCTACGCAAGGCGTTCATAGAGAAGGGTCCAGGAGCGCAATGTGATCGGTCGCGTTTACAGGGTGCCGTGGCTTCAAAAGTAAATTAAGAGGATTATGAAAGCTTCCACTCGCCTCGCGATGGCGCCCTAACATGGAAGAAGAAATCTAAAAAGAATAAGGTTAAGAGAAGAGGCTTCACGATTTGTTTGTGAAATCCCAAAGAATTTTCTTCAGATTTGAAAGTTTGTATGTAAACGAACATTTTTTCTGCGGGAAAAGAAGAAAAACATTTTCAGATGTTTTGCAAATTTGCGTTATGGGCGACAGGTTTTTGTTTATAAAATATTGAAAAACGAGTAACGGTGAAAAGTAAAGCGGAATGTGAAAAGTAAAGCGGAATGTGAGTAATATAATTATTATTTACCTCCGTAAATTAAACGTAATACTTTTTGCAATCTGTAACGGAATTGTAGGGTTCGCACTGGAATCAGCTTGCACAAATTTGTTTAGTAATGTTTTATTTTCATTTAATTTAGAAACGTTTATAATAATCAAGTGGTACCAGAAAGATATTTTTAGTCTTTCGTTTGAGCAGTAGCACGTCGTTAAGGTATTTTATTAAGAAAGATAAATTAAAAAATGATCAGAATTAGTATATTATTCCTATTTAAATGTTTCAGTCCCTGTATTATTTATTATTGCTATTTGAAGCGTAACATTTCCAGGCAAAACACAAACTGTTCCGTTTTTCTATGCTCACATCTTATTTTAGCTCATGCAGCAATCATCATTATATACAGCCATCGCTCATATATACACATCGCCTCATAGTGGCCCACTGCTCTTTCTACGCAAGACTAGTCCGAGTTGTTCCCCTCGCACCGAGCATTGGATGCTCGGCTTTCAAGGTCGAGCGAATATCGCTCGTTGGGTCGCGGCTGAGAAAAACCCTGTCCTACTGATCTGACGCCTGGCGGATTTTCTGCGAACTGCCGCGGTGCTCGAGAAAAATCGTCTCGTGTGGACTCTAGTTCATACACAAAAATGCCTTATTAATATCGAATATTTCTAGATTTGAAAGAATTTTTTAAAGTTAATTATATTTGCAACCCTTGATTCGATCACATAAAGTTAATCATTTAATGGAAATAAGGCAGAAAATCGGAAATGTATCTATGAGTATATCTCTGTGTCATCAAATAGTGCAAAAAGTACCTGGAGGATGAATCCGATTGGCTATAACCATTAACAAATGACACAGAATCAACATAGGGTGACTGAAAATGTAATAAGCCATTGTGGCCGTAGGATTTGAAATGCACATTGGTCATTTCATTCATAAAAAGATACGCCCTATGAGGAAAGGTTATCACGCAGCAAACCTACAATATACTGCACCATCACTGGTTAATCCAATTTGAAACCCGTGCTATCGCCACACATATTTGTTGCAAACGTAACAAATTCTTTCGTGAAGTTTGAATTTATTGATGTTATTTAGTGTGTAATTTGAGCCATAACGAAAAACTGCACCATGCTGTCTCAAGAGGTCTGTAGGTAAAAGACAATTCATTTCTTAAGATATATTATCGTTACAGTTTTGAAAACTTTTACTATAGGATCACACCGAAAAACAAATGTCTCGTTGTTTGTGTAAAACATTGATCCCCATGCTTCCAATTCTTCTGATTCTTTGAAACACGGAATCGTTTTCGCGAATAACAAAAAGCAGGTGCAGTTATTTCTTGCGCCATTCAGCGTCAGAAAAAACAAATATGAAAATGCTACCGTCAAATTATATGATACCCTTTATTTTTGCAATACTCTTAGGTCAATAACGGGGTAAATAAAACTACTCCCGTTGTTGTAAATACTATATTTTGGCGATAATTTTGCATAGGCAACGTCACTATTTAGTATATAGCTAAGGTTCATAATCATATCCTATTAACTAAGAGCTCGTATTTGAAGCGGTTTCTGCTAGCGACATTAGGAGACTTCGTAGGATGCAGGATACGATTTTTCACAGTATTTTCTGGATTCGATATAATATGATGTGATGTTTAGAGAAGATACGTTCACATATGATATTTAGAGAAGAGCGTATGATATCTGTTACGGATATAGGGTAACCGGTACAGTCGTGGGAACCAGTATAGTGATGGGCACAGCAACTGTAAGGAGGATAATAATAACATTTACAAACAGTGAAAGGCTCTCTGCATGTAATCTCTGTGTCGTGTATGTCTTTAAGTTTGCAACCCCAGAATGTGAATTGAATGTGGCCCCGCAGTGAGTGTTGGCACACTTCAATAGTTAGTGGTGTGCTCCACGTGTCGTCTGTGCATTGAAACCTTCTGGATTCGTTAGCGGAGGTGTGTCCAGTTATTAAGGATTTAAGTCAATTCGTCTGTTTTTATTTGCAATCCGCTCTATGCGTAGGGTAGCCAGATTTATAATCTTCGTATTCGTATGTGTTTTCACTTTCTCAGAACAGGTCATAACCAAAAAAGGTAGTACCCATAACTGTAAATATTTCTGACGTGCAGGACAATGATGAGCATGGGTGCCCATCACTGCAATTTGAGGAACTAATTTTTTATGCATTGATTTAATGTTAATATTGAATTTTGGGACCTTCTTTGCTTTGGTACGCAAAATATAGAACGATTTTGGACAGTGATGGACACAGTGCCCATCACTGAAATTTGAACATGCCCATTACTCATTGTGGGAAGTTGCCGGGCTTGCAGGCCGTGGTCCAACGGAGACTTCTCCAAACGTTTCGCCTACAACTGTGGTAGGCATCTTCAGTGGTGATGCTGGCGGGGCGAAGAACTGTGTCCGGCAGCACGTCGTCGACTGATGCACTCAGGCGTCGAGGAGCCGTATTTATACGCGCGGTTCGCGCCGAGGTTCGCGCGCTTGCGACTGATTGGGCCGCGTCACCGGTGATCGCGCGTGATTGGCTGGGCACGTCGGTGTGTCACTTTACTTTCTAGATGAGTGAGGTCTGTTCTGAATTACAAATAATTTTAATAGCACTAAATCCTAACGCCACAAGAATTCTCCAACCAGCAGATTCGCTGTATTTCAGGCAATCAAGAGTGTGTGGAAAAACGTTGTTCAATCTGGCGAACAATCACGAGGAAATTCGCTAGCAGGAAGCAGCCTCAAATTGTCTTTCCCCCGCGCGGTCAACATTCTTCGGCTGCCCCACCTTCAAAGTTTCTCACGGCTCTAGCAAGTCTATACAAAAATATAAAAGTGAAACACAGATGCCAGGCAACAAAACAATTCTCGTTGAGCCCTCTTGGCCGCGAGCGCCGAACCGCCGAGTACCTATTTACTAGTCGGGAAGGGGCGACAGGTCATTACCTAAGGGCTTGGCCTCCGCCGGCATGCCGGGCCGCTTCCTCAAGCCATTAACGTCTACCTGCCCTCTACTCAGCCTTCGGCGGCCAGATGTGTTTACAAACATTCATAAATGTCGCTACTTGCCTCCCGCACCAATATTGGCGTTAGCATTCGCCGACCACGAACACATTTGCTAGGCAGCCGCGCCCGCGCCCGTCTTTCCGCCCCGTCTCTCAACCGGCGTGTCTCGGTTCCGTGAGAAAATACCAAACTTTGCTAATGAGATGCAGCCATCGCAGGCACCGCCCGTGCCGCGCCAAAGTCACGTGACACACTTCAGAAATAACAACAAATAGCGAGCAACTCTTGCGGCACACTGCGTCTCATTGCATGTCATAGGCTAGCTGCAAATATCACGTGACTCCTCCCCTCTGAACTCGGAAACATACGTTTAAATAAATACGGCAACTTCGCTCCCACTACACTACTCAGTCACTCTTAGTCAAACTTCCAAGCGACAACTTCAGTCGTTTCTACTCTGCTACTGAAAAACTATTCAGTCATCTCTTCAGTTGACTTGTAACAGTCACTCTTCAGTCACTCTCTTAGTCAAACTTCCAAGCAACCACTACAGTCAATATCTATCAGTCGTTTCTACGCTGCTACTGAAAACTATTCAGTCACCTCTTCAGTCGACTTCTAATAGTCATTTCTACTACTTCAGCAACTCTCTTAGTCAAACTTCCAAGAAACTACTTCAGTCAACTTATACCAGTCATTTCTGCCCTGCTACTGAAAACTATTCAGTCACTACTACAAACTACTGCAACTTTGTCAGTCAGACTAGCCAGTCACTTCTTCAGTCAACTTCTACGAGACCAATCGACTATCATTGACACAATTGTCAATACACCGGACGAGTGTCAATGCTCGCTCTACTCGTCAGACAGCCCTGCGAACGAGTCCGCTTGCCTTGCTCTGCCTATCAAGGCTCCGGCAATCAATCAGCGCGGCCAGCAGGCCGCGATCTACATTCGGGTCACCCGTGAATCAGCCTTCACCTGGCCAAGTCAACAGTACGGGCCGCTCCAGTAGTCGAGTACGCGCCCATGGTGACATCCAGCCTACCAGCCGTATCATCCGCAGCCCATTTCAACCGACGGCATACACACTCAGCCGTCTGACCTGGGTTGGGGTTTGCTGTACTTTCATCAATCTGTGAGTAAATGTAAACTTCAAGAAAGAAGAAACTTAAACTATAAACATTCATAAGTCTTCCGGCCTACTGCCTAATTACCTATATGTATTACTAACCAACTATTTTCAAGAATTAAATTAAATTCATTCACAAGTACATTGCCTTTCATTTGCCTCTAAAGAAACAATCCTCTGAAATCCGCTCTGAGCCTGTATGTAGTTGCATTCGCAGCACGGACCTCACCGCGCTGCATCCATCACAAACGTCGAGAACATCCTTCTGAGGACTCTCATTAGAAAAGATTTCGCTCCAGTGTTGGAGAAGGTAGAGCGCACAATAAATCCAGAAACTTTGGGAAATGGTTTTAGAGCTTGTAGATTTGTTCCCTAGAAACTTAAGAGTATTGATTTCACTAAATGTCTAGGGCGGATGTACAATAACGTACTAGCTAGATAGCTAGGTCGATAGCTAGTGCAATAACGTACTAGCTAGATCGAATTCAGCCGCTGTCTAGAGAAGAATTCCGTGGTTTTTCCGATCAACACCACACGAATGACGGAGTAGCAGCGAACGGGAGACAAACCTCTCGCGATCCTTCTTTCCCCTTTCCTTGTCCTATCCTTAGCCCTAACTCACACAAACTTACACTTACATGCACTACGCTACCACACGTATCGGAAGACAGTCGCGATCTTAGGTATTGTTTTGGTTGGGCGCTGCCCAGCCGGTGGAAGATACGTGCATAGAAAAACCAGCAAACTGACGTTTAGGTCAGTCCTGGATCTCGGCATCCAGTGGGGGAAGAACAACACCACCTCTCGTAACAAACATTCACTACAACAAACATTCACTACACCTACAGGACTAATAATCAATGATGATGGCAAGTGACACGTAATAATTAATCAATCAACAAGCATCTGAACCCTGGAGCTGAGTGTTTGTGAATCGGGCTTTCAGCAAAGCATACTAAGCGTTCAGCCAAAAGAGTGTTCTGATTGCTACCGCCACGAGACGCTGAAACCTGGCAAAAACCCCGAGCGCGTGTCACTACCTTAAGGCGGCTCCACACATTCGTTATTCGGCGAACAGCGAGCAACCGCTCGCCGAATACCGAGCAGTGCGGATGGGTCGCCCCACCCACCGCGCGTCGGTGTTTTGGACACATCAAAGGGAGCGAACATTCGCCGAACGTATCAGCTGGTCGGGATTAGGCGAGCAGTAGCACTCAGCCACGCCGAATATGTGGTGCCACCTTTAGGCGTCTACCAGAGCTTAGGATACAGGTACTTCAATACGTTTAGGGTAATTTTTAATCTTCTCTCGCTATAGCCTTGTGTTAAAACAAAAAAAAATTCACATTCTCAAAGAATTCTGAGGTATACTTAATCAATGTCACTCGTTCTTTCTAGGTTTAAGTTTAATTGATCCAATAATTAAAAGGTGATTTTTTCAACATATTCATAGATTGACCTTTCTTTAGGTGTCACAAGCGATTTTGAATTGTATTATAACTATCGGAAAGTGGCACACGTTTTTGTTGATTTAATATCTTCCTGCCGACACGACGCATTGTCAGATTGCGTAGAAGAGTGGCATCCCGAGTCGTTATCTCGCAGGGTATAATTTCTGTTTTAGGTGACTACTAAGGCTGCAGGTACTCACTCGCTCCAGTTGGCGGAGATGTTCGCCGGGTCCCAGCGGCGCACGCACTTGTTTCGCAGCTCCCCCATGTACACCTGCAGGGCGAACAGGGCGAACACCATCAGGCAGAAGATTGGTGAGGGTCATGACCTCGGCGAGTTGTCGGAAGGAGTGCAACAATGCGTTGATGATAGTCTTGAGGCCTGTGAGAACAAAGAGAGGACGGGTGTCAAATGGCAAAAGAATTTGTCTTACAAGTTGAGTTGGTACAACTCAAGTTGAATTCATTAGAATATCCTTGGTGTGTGCAAGGTAAAAACAGCACTGATGTTCTTAGTAAAACAATGAACCAATTCAGCAATTTCTCAATAAGAAAACACTTTGTACGAATGAATTAGATTACTATCCAGGAACAAAAACAATCGCGAATGCTGTCCAAACTGTAATATTTCGTCAGAAGTTTGTTTTCAAATAGCAATAAAAACAAAATTATTTTTATAGTTTAATATTTTCCCAGTATTCTTTATCCATTTCAAATGTTAATACTTTTTACGGTATGTAAAAATTAAATTAAAAATGTATTTCAAAAAATCACAAGGAGAGATGAGGTGTGGCTAAAAATTTAAAAATATATCTCCAAGCGTTCCCCACACGGGAGTTGGTTCAATACGTTTAGGGTCATTTTTAATCTTCTCTCGCTATAGCCTTGTTGTTAAAACAAAACATTCACATTCTCAAAGAATTCTGAGGTATACTCAATGTCCTCTCGTCTTTCTAGGTTAAAGTGTCATTGATCCAATAATTAAAAAGGTGATTTTTTTCTCACATATTGTTTTTTTTCGTAAGCTAGCTAAAGCACCCTGCGTTTTCCCGAATGTTTCTTACTAACAGTCCTTCTATAAGATGAAATAAATGAATTAACTAGTCTATGAAACGAAATGAATTAACTAGTACATGAAATACTCTGTGCCTACCGTGCCCTGCTCCTACCGGAACCTCGTCAACCCTGAACCGCGTCGAACCTTTCCTCGTCCCGGGTGATCTTCACCCTACGGCGTTCCCCCACCCACCACCACCCTGTTGTTTTTATGATGGCCACCCCACCTTTTGCTGCGTCACCTTACCCGTCCTTCGGCAAACTTTCGACAATAATCTGACCTTCAATTCCTCAAAAACCTAATTGCACTATCCAAATGAACCAAAATACATTTTGTAGGACTTTTTTGGACAATTTAAGACCACTAAACTGGTAGGTCACATATGCCAAATTTTACAAAGAACGGAATAAAATTTTAGATTTCTATAAAAAACAAAACATTCAAACTTTAAAAAATATTATAATACAGTAATTTAGAAAATATAAATTATTTCCCGGCGATAAACACAATTTCAGTGGGAAACCGCATTGAAATCGATTCAGCTGTTCCAGAAATTTTCCGGACAGACAAAAAAAATATCGTAAAAAACTATTGAATTAGTTTTTATATCATTTAAACAACCATGTTTAGTAATAAAACAGAAGTTATTTTTGAAATCACAAACCTTCAAGTTTATTTCGCAGGAGTCACATTTTTACCATTATATTTGCAAACTAAGTAAATAAAAAAGCTTTACAATAAAGAATAAGTAATGCATAATAAGACTTAAATTATTAGCTCGTGAGTAATTAAAAAAATGTGCGTATGTTTCCGCATGAGAAAAAATAATACATAAGAGTTATACTACAGTACTTAAATGTATCCAGCTGTCGTTCCTGTCAACTATCATGTATGCACTATTGTACTTAATTGAGAAAATCTATTAATGTCTACTTCATTAATTTCTGCACTGCATTAATGTGGATACAACTGAATGTGTATGATTCCTTGTTTGAATAAAACTAAGTATTTGTGCTACGTTACAGCTGTAACTCATTATGAATGCATTAATTTGATATCAACTGTTTATTTGTTTATTATAATCTGATCTGTTGCCGTTTGTCAGATAGGTATTATCCCTAAAGGAACATCAATAGTAATATGTAAATTAAACGACTAAACGAGATTAAGGCATTTCGACTGTTTAGAAACTTGCTGAGGCAAATCAATGATAATTAATACAGCCAAATGACGCAACGAACCATTCATATGCGAGAGCAACATCACTAGCGACTCCGATACTTATCCCCAGACTTAGTTGAAATTGAGTTATTTGGCTTGTGTGGCAGTTTTCGGTATTTACATGCTATTAAAAACTGACCACATCCTCAACACTTCCTTACGTTCAAAACCCGCGGAAAATATTATAGAAATCGGCCTATGGAAACCTCTGTACCCGGTACAGTGTGGCCTTTGGGGCATTTTTATGTTTATATTTACCATTTCCTTAAAAATGGCTAAGTGAATGTCATTATCCAGAAAGTAAACACATCGTGATGAAATTGTTATTAATAAATGTAGCTTCACTACGCGAACGTATTGTTGAGCTCAATTGTTTTGGGAAAGTACCGTAACAAACGGGCGGGTACCCTTTCTTGTTCTATCCTCACCCATTACTTACACACACACACACACCTACATGTACTACACGGCGGAAGATATTCGGCGGCGTTTGTAATTTTATTAGAAATATTACTGCATATTAAATGTGTAATTCGTTAGCCAATGTCTAGTGAAACGTTGTCACTAACGCCCGTTAATTACATTTACTTATTTTTATGTCATTTTTAATTTCTTTATCTCGCTACAGCGTTTCTTGAAAGGAATAAATATGCCTTATGCGAAGTTTACCTCAGCTCTCTCAATGAATATCTCCCGTATTTTACACATCATTTCGTTGAATTTCCCTTGATCCATAAATCAAATGCATAAAACAATAATTCAACTATATGTAGTAAAACACTTGTTAGGTATTCTGGAGCTCAAGAAATCTTTCGCAGATTATATTTATTCTTCATATGCCACGTCTTTTACTTTTTTGACGATAAAGGAAATAAATAAATGAGACACATAATGCGACAAAATGTTATTAATATAATTTTAAGCTGATTGGTGAAATAACTAAAGTCATCTTCGTCAACTTACTAGGTTTATTTATAGACCCAGCTTTCGACGGCTTTGCCGTCACCATCAGTCTCGCTATATGTGGCGAAAGTCGGGAGACAATGTACTATCTTCCGACTTTCGCGATATATATAGTACGACATAAGTCGCAACAATAGCGGGGCGCCACAATAGCGCCACATCCTATTTTTACCGCAGCATTACATAACTTTCTCTTTATTGTGTAAGTAAGTATTATGGCGAGAATAGGTAAAATCGTCGTGCCAGCAATTGTAATATAGTTTTTTCTACTTTTACGTTTCTCTTCCTTACGCGGCATATACTCATATATGTATGCCTACTTGTTCAAGGGTTTATGCTTTGACGAATTAAGAAACGATCTACGAAACAACCATTCAGGATATGTGCTAAAGTATGAATCTCTTCATCATACTCAAATATTTGTGTGGTACAAAAAATTTGTAGAAGGCACATAGTGACGGTGTTTATGTAACATAATTAAATGTATGCCCGAGAACTTCTACAAAAAAGAAATGTCAATAGATTATAAAACGGTTGTAATTTCGGAGTCGAAACGCTAAAACTTTAATGATTACAGCTTAACAGCTTACGAGGAATTTGCTTACGTTTACACTTTTTAAGAAACGCTTCAAAGGCAGAAATACTTATACGAAATTTACCTCGTTCTTGTTTGCAGTGGCTTCAGCTCGTGGAAACTAGTTGTAAAATAATTACACAATGAAAATTTTGACGGTCCCCTCTGAAAACATAATATTTCATACAGGGTTTAGTTCATTTAAAATTTAAGAATAATTTTTAAAGTGAGATATCTAGAGCAAGATTGCACTGATGCAACCCGAAACGGAATGCGACAGCTCGTTTCTTGCAACAATGGTGTTAGATTTTTGTGGAAATTGGTAGTAAGAAAAACCACACTTTAATTTAGCATTTGTGGCTAGGAATACATGAAGTGCTTTTGTTTAGATATAATATTTACATTTTACTGATATAGTCACAACGAAGGTTGCAAAAGCAAGGCTCGCATTCCCTAGTATCGTGGATATTTGAATCCTACGTAAGATATAATATATTTTTACGTAGATATTGCGACGTGGAAAATGAGACCCATTACGGTGTATTTCATTTACATATTATCATTATAATTCATTATAACATTATCATTCATATATTCTTAATAATTATGATTATTAACAATTATTGTTCAGGAAGAAGCACGTGTCAATTCACTGAGCTGAAAAATGAACACGAAAGAGAATATCTACGCCAGTCGGGGGCGCTTGTACGGCGATAGGACGATACATTCTCACTAATGCAACTCATTTTAGTATTGTACGACGAAATTTATTCACAAGTGTCCAGAAGGTTGAAGAGAATAACAATATTTCAATAATTAAAAATATTTCATAAATCCTTAATAATAATCCATTAAATTCAACTAGTTGCAAGTTTATAGTTATTAAAAATACCTTATTCCTTAAGACCTACAAAATATATCATTCTTTGTCCTAGAGGAGAAAAATATTTATTTTGTAAATGGCAAAGTTTACTACTAGTTTCAAAATATTGAAAACATTGATTCCCTGTACCGCGAGCTCTCATGTTCTTAATTATTCCTGTTCCCATACCCTCGCTTCCTAACGCCCTCCCTCCACTAATCCCAGTTATTTACCCTGCAGAATGGAGTGCAAGCAGAGGTGGTGACCGAGGGCTGTGGTGAGTGGATATCCACTGGGCACGCGATCTGCTATTATTCTGACCACAATTCCGCAACAGCGCTGAGATTATATTGGCAAGGGAACAGTGCCAGGACGGCAATTCCCTATTCCATACCGGAGACCCTCCGGATCTCGGGATCTCCATTCATCTGAATGTGCCATTCCATCACAGACTACACCTCTAATAGTGCTTGACTCGTACGTTACCATAGCACGACACAAAGACTTTTAAACGAACCGCAAGTATCTTACATGGGATCTGCACCCACTATAAGTGATGAAGGTGTTTGTATTTTTTTGGATGAGAAATGACGTTATCAGTTACAACGTAATAAGAATTTGAATACACCATTTGTACATAAAAATAGTATGTATTCAGTTGCATTGAACGATAAAATAATGAAGTGTTTTCTTCATATAGCCCAAACAAGATGAAAAAAGGAGATACGTGGATGATGTCAATATACTGACAGTAGAAAGTAAAACCACTTTGGAACCATTTTCCTGAAAATGGTACTTTTCTGCATTGGAAAGGTCTTACATCGTCACACAACCTGGCAAAACTGATTAATTTAAGTTGCAGAATTGTAGAAAAATTGTCTTATGTGTTATAGATTTCTCACTGTAACAAATAAATAAATATCTTACGAAACTCAGTATTCAAAGAAATTATCATACGTATAAGTAATGCCTGGATATTACGTCAAAACTAGTTAATATGATGAAGTGTTTCATGTATGATAATTATTTCAGTTTGAAGTTTTGGAGGTGGTTGTTAACTTATTGTACTTTTTCCTCCCCTCCCCTGCTGGAATAAAAATGATCCTATATTTTATAAGCCTATCTACACTGACAGTTGACATAACTGTAAATTATTTTTCCCTAGTTTCACTAATTTCTGCCCATCAATGAATTTGAGTTTTCCTGCTTATCATTGCAGCAACAATGAATTGAAAGTATGCACAAATAATTGGGGATGTTAATTATTTAGTGATAATGATTATTGCAATGGAGATTTAGAACAAAATTACAAAAGAATGAATCTGACTTTTTGCCTAGCAACTTTTGATAATTAAAATATCGAATTATTTATTAATGTTTCACTTATTTATGGGCACTGATTAATGCAGCCGTATCGTATTCATACAGGAATGCATATGGAGTCGCATGTTTATACGTAGTAAGGAGCATGCATTATAAACAGCGAAAGAATCGAAGAGAAAATGCGGCCACCTAGATATTCCAAATCTTAGATTTTAATTGTATTAGGAGGCAACATGCCTTCTTTGGTTTTTCTCCGATTCGTATGTTTTCCTCTAAAGCACAGAGACGGTCAAAAGGTGGCATCATAACATTGTAAATAAGATCTCCTGCTACTGTTTTCACTAGAACACCATTTCGTTATGCGTTTATTTACACATTAAATTCTTCTTCTTCTTCTTCTTCTTCTTCTTATTATTATTATTATTATTATTATTATTATTATTATTACTTTGATTGGCTTTTATGTCCTTACTTGTAGTAAATTTGTTTTAGAGCGTATTTCGTGATTTGGAATTTTTGTTTGTTCGTTTATTTAGTTTATTGTTAGGGTAAAGGTCGACATATATTGCCTGAATCACGAAAAAAAATATTATTGTAATTACCATCAATATACTCTTTTTATCACAAAGACAGATGATACTTTTATGATCTGTTCGGTCATGTACGTCCAAAACATATTTATCAAAGGTCTACTTGCTAGGAATTAACAACAGTACCTTCATATTGTCACAGTTCATCGATCCCCGCCGTGTCAAACATGGATATGCGCGGAATACGCGATGTAAGCGGATGGAGGAAGAGCCACCCTTCACTCCTACCGCCGCTGGCGCCAGCGTCCGTCCCGGCGCCCGCGTCCGCCCCGGCGCCCGCGCCCGCACTCACCCTAAGAGTTTCTTTTGTCGCCGCCTTCTGAGAAAGGTCGCCATTCACCATTTTACGCTGGCGTCCATCAACGGATTATACCGCTCGGCGCAGCCGTTGCCAGACGCCAGAGCTTTGAGCTTCCCAGAAAGGAATTAAGAGAATATTATATTTTTATAATCTTAGCACGCCCATAAATAATTTTCAACGGACATGCGCCAGTATTCCGATTGGGTGAAGTCAGACCCACACTCCCACACCATTCGTTTAAATATAACCAATGGAAGGATACCTCGCCGGTGAATGGGTGGGAGGCAGAGGTTTAGCAGTAAAATTTTAGTTGAGATTTACGTTCATTCCGACAAAAATCACCGACGAGCAAGCGTCGAGCTGTCACTTTGGCTTTTGAGGGAGAGCGCCACATCTGCGGCAGACGCGTAGTGCAAGACTTGCATTTTTATTCAGTCAACATCATCTCATGGAGTGGTAATGAGCGAATATTAATGTTCTGCCTTCCGCAATGCTCGGTTAAGTTCGCGTGGTGATAGGGGGGTTGCATGGAGGCCGATCGCTAGCACCTGACGTATCTGATTTCTCTGGTAATCTGCCGGCGCTCATTATCCGCTCCCGCCGGTCTGGCTGGCGCTTACCGCCGCCGTCGCTGCCACTGACGGCGCATCCCACTGCCGTCGCCGCTGCCACACCGGGGCCAAGGAACGCCCTTATACCTGCGAGCTGAGGGGCTCACCTGCTCGCCTCGCCAAGGACTTCAGACTGGTGGAATCAAACTGATACATCTGGGACATGCTGTGTTCGTTCGTAGTTGTATTTCTGTATGTCGGGCGAGTCGCGCATTGGCTATGTAATTCAAACATTTACATAACATCTTAAAGTTATTAGACCGAATGAATAATCTTATTGCAATACCGATATGCAATACCTACTCCTTTTCGCATTCCGCGAAGTTAGAGAGACAAGGCAAAATTAATACATAACCCTTCCTTCATAAATGATAAGGGTAGGGGATTATTACAATATATTCTCGCACTATTCATATTGAATTTACAGGAGTCTTTTCAGTACACTTTTAAATAAGATTATTCAAGATGATATTCAAATCCTCCGAACTTTTAAACAGTGTCTTCAGAATTACCACGGTGCTAGAGATAATATGGAGACTATTCTCACAAGGTCCACATGTCACTGACTGTTAAAAGTTTCCACCAGTGGAGCAGACTTTGAGATCTCCTCGACATACAAGTTGTACTTTGAGATCTACGACATACAAGTTGACTTGTACGTATCTTGAAAGTTTTTCTTATTTGTTATGACCATATCGATCAGGTTGTCCTGTTTATTTATATTGTCTACCAGCCAGATTGGTTATGGGGGGAGAGGCGGTTAGTCTGCATGAATTGTTCAGACCCGATAAAGACAGCATTTCCTTTCGGGAACACTGTCGACCAAGTATTTATAGTACTGAAACTTGCGTTCTGTTAACTGCTGTTGGTATAATATCTCTTGATTCAGCCTTTTTGCAATTGCATCATGTTTTAATTACTTTCCAAGAAATATCTGCAATGTGCATCCGTATGTAACACGTTGGATATTTTCCTGTGTCTGACATCCGTATCGGCATCTGTTATCTTGCAACCCAGCCTCTCTTACTAAAGATTTTAATTAACTTCTGGTGGGTATAACTTGATCTTGTATAGGCAACATGGTTCCTTCCGTCTCTCAAAGTACCTGACTCGGCATTAACCGGTAGTTCAACGCCTTCATGTCGAGAAGATCAAGACTATTTGTTTACAGATGCTTTCCATACAGTTGCTCAACGGCGGGTACAGTTTTCTCAGTTTCATATATTTATTTCCATCGTACTTCCTTCGATTTAACTTCAGCGGTATAAATCCAACTTCTTGGCAGTTGAATCGATGTAACTTGAATATTTCTGTTCCTTTTGAAAATATTATTGTAGGCATTTTATGTTGGCACTGTTGTTTGCTTTCGTTCACAACGCTTCGATCACCCAAATGTCGAGGCAATGTTATCTTCTAGACTGCTGATTGTGAATGAAGCTTTCTTTGGGCATCTATGTGGACAGTTTTAATTTGAGACCTTCGATGTCCCTGTTACTCAATTTGATGATTCCAAAATAGTATTCCAGTACTGCAACAGCATATGTGTATATTAGTTTTACTAGTTTTCTGCTATTCAGTTACGTCTTTAGAACTTCTCTGATTCTTCCAGTAGACTAAGCAGATAATCTCATTGGACGGCAGAATGATCATCAAATCGACATTGTTAGTCACCCCAGTTAGACACCTCAACTGTCTCACCTGCAAGCATTGTTCTTGTACACTGTCCATTTTCTAGCTAGAATCCATGATCCTGCATTTTACCTCTCACTATTTTAATTGTTCGACATATTTCAACGGCAAATTCCATTCATATATCTTTTAAGAATGTTTCCACTAATCTCATGAGATGTTTTAGTTGCTTATCTATTGCGGCATACAATTTGAAATCATCTAAGTAGGAAAGGTGATTTAATCTGCATGCTTCTTGAATATCGTTCTTCATTGTAGAGACACATCCAGTAGAATTCAGAATTTCGGAAAGGGAATACATTTCAAACACATACCATAAAGGACTTAACGAGTCACCTTCGAGTACATCTCACCTTATGGCAATCATGTCCACACCAACATTCCCTCTTTGCGCACTACGATTTCCTATGAATGTAAGGTAGCCTATTCATGAGGGCTGAGGGACTGCTGAGGTGGGCGCCTCGTCGGTTTTCGAGGCTTCCTTGACGGGGGTGAGGGACGGAAGTGGGAGAGGGGAGGAAGCGTAGGGCCGGATTGGGGAGAGGTGGGCCAAGGTGGTCCCCGAGGACTCGTTCCGCAGCGGAGAGACATCTCGGACAGCGCGATCGAGGCGAGGGGCGAAAGCAGGAGTGCCATAAGCTTCTTACAGCTTCGCCGACTCGTCGAAGACCGATATCCGGCTGCAGGGCAGAAATAGGGGCCGACGTCGCCGTTTCTCAGGCGGCCGGCACAACAGCGCGCCTTTTCGAGGAATACGATCGGATCCACGCGGGATCCCAATCGCCCGGCGTCCGCGCACCGAATGAACGGCAGCGGCAGCTTAAGACGTTGGATGCCACAGCCGCCGTCACCGCTGCTGCTCCTGTTCCGGCTGATGCAGGGTAGCGGTATTTCGGCTATTAGGATACTCGGAGATAAAAAAAGTTCAAGAGGCAGGGAGATGAGTGAATCCATTAGAGGTGAAATACTATTTTCTTTCTATATGTGTTAAAATTTCTGCTAACGTTACTCGCATGATCAAATATGTAGAATTTCGTGGCGACATGGCATGTGATGAAGGGCGATTGCATAATAGTAAAATTTCGCGTAGGTGAAGAGTAAGCAGGAGATGGCAACGTGCATGCCTTCGCAGCCTCCATTGCCTTTCTTGTTTCGTATGCTGCAATACAGTTTCATCTTATTGAATAGCTGAAGAGGAAAGAGGATTTCGTATGAACTTCCTGATGTGAAACGCTACCAGTTTTTTTTGTACAGGTGGACGCGACAGTGCTTCGCTTTTGAAATGTACTACACTTCACAAGCTACTGGTTACATGTTTTAGGGTACGCTCTGCAAACATTTTAATAGATGAAAGACTTTCTCGTGAGTGTGGGTTTGTTCTATGTCCTGGTTTGGATATGATTGTCAAGTACGTTCTCCGTCAAGTTTTGGCGTGCATTCGCTTTGACACTGTCTTGTAGAAATTTGATTTACTTGTCCGAGGGTAACGTTCAAGTAATAATTCCTGCGGATATTTCACAATTGCAAGGGCAGAATATGCAGCGAAGACGCTGTTAATACTTGAGGGTGCGGCGGGTTGCGTAGAGGTCAAGCGTCAGGGACGTTTGAGTCAGCATAAACGCATAAAAGTTCATCAAAAAAAGACCCAATTTTGCGTCTATATGCGACTGACATACGCACATTCCCATTGTACTCTACCTATATCCTTCACGCAAGAGCAAGCAATAAGTAGACAAACTTTTATCCCAATCGGATGAACGGTATGGCAGCGCATAAAATACAAACAAACTGATTTTTATATATTAGTTTGTTTACTTTATATGATTGCATTTTTGTTCATGTTCATCCCATAATCGTAATTGGAGCTATTGGGGTTGTGTGTTGTTGGTAAATGATATTTATTGTTGTGTGATATAATGTATTAAGAGGCATGTTTTTCTGAGTTACTTTTCTATTGATAATCTTACAACCAGGGTAAATATAAAAGGACGTATTATCACGGAAATGATAGGGCCCAGACGTAATATTTTAATCTCCAGCAAAACCTGCTTAAACGGTTACCTCAATTAAGCACACATCCTGTATTAAAAGCCGTTATTTTCGAACTGGTTGATATCTCCAAAAGAGGCGTGAATGTACAAGTATTACCTCGATTCAGATTGCATTTGAATAAGCGTCAACGGCCAGTTATTTCATAGATTGACCTTTCATAGGTGTCACAAGAGATTTTGAATTGTATTGTAACTAGCGGAAAGTGGCACACGTTTTTGTTGATTCAATATCTTTCTGCGACACGACGCATTGGCAGATTGCGTAGAAGAGTGGGTAATAATTTACATATTTTGTTACATTTCCGCCCATTGGGTGGTATTCCGCGAAGGCAATTTTTGTCCCGGGAGAGAGAGTGAGACTTTTTCCATCCCAAAAAGCAGAATTCCGCCCAATCTGGCAACCCTGCATAGATGCCCAGCATTCAATGTACGCGCCGCGCCCACCCCTCTATGCAAATGGCAGCCCGCTCCCCTGCCCGCAAAGGTGCCTACCCCTCTACTTGCACTTTAGCCGCTCTTGCGGGCGGATGCCCGGCTTCTGAGTACAGAATGCTCGCGGAAGCAGACGTTGTGCAGCCTGAAGTAGATCAATAATGTAAAAACGTCGGATTTTGACTTAAGTCATTTTTAACCGCTCTTCGTAGATACTATTTCTAAGCGTGTACCTATTCAATGTCCCGTCCGAATAACCTGTGTGTTTCTTTATTTTTCGCGAAGTGTAAAACAGTAGAACGACAACAACAAGATTATTTGTGAGTGAATGCGTATTGTGCCATAACACTGTGACATTCAAACTTAAATCATTAATTTCTGTCACAGAAAACGTTTGTCTACAAGCTTTCAGAGTACGGTAATCCCTCGACATCCGCGAATTCGCTATTCGGGAATTCCGAACATTCCCGATTAGAGAAATGCTACTGCTTTTAACATTCGCGTCTTTAACATTCGTGGCTACGTCTTTTGGTCGTACTACATTTTTTTTTCTGAAAGCGAGCACATTTCGTTTCCTTTATCAGCGTCATCTGGGAAAAAGGAACTCCGGAGACGCCGGAGCTCAAAGTTACACTTGTGTAAAAATGTATAAGTTGGACTGTCAATTCACATTAATAGAAAAACACAATTGTAAAATCAATTCAGTTGCGTCAAATTGGAGGTAAAAATTTTGGCCAGATGATCAGAAAAACTACTCAGGATCTGTGCAACTCGCATTATAATGACTTCACGGAAGAGGAGCTTCGGGAAACCATCAGTAAAAAGAGCCTCCTCGAACGTAATGATGAAGCAACGGAAGCGAATCTGCGTCCTGGAGCAACTTCAAAACTGTTAATGGCGTTCTCAAACTTCAGTAAGCTCTGGTTGAAAGGGCATTCGAATGTGATCCAAACATGGAAATAACTTCGAAATTTAAGAGAGAAACAGAAGCAACAACTCTTCCATAGTCGGATATTACAACCGCGAGGCGTGTGATGAAACAAAAAAATAACCAATTCCTTATTCAAGCACTTTCAACTTCGAAATAATTTACAAATATTGTTTTATTTCTTCACTTTGAGATGTTAATTGTGTATTGTTTGTAGTAGCGCACTCACTTCTGCAATTGTTTGTGAGATATTTTTCTATTTTTTTTAACATTGGAAGGGACCAGGAACCTAACCCACTTTTCTTCATTAAAAGATAGGCTTAACATTCGTCGATTTGATATTCGCGATGCTTTCTGGGAAATTAACCCTCGCGAATGTTGAAGGATTACAGAATTGATATCACAATTCTCTGTTTTGCAGTTCTTAGGTGTTGGATTATTATTAATTTTAATTATATTCGTACGACCCTCTCACTTATAATCGTTCTTATCCAATGCACTGTTGAATGCTGACATCTTCCTTGCAGAGACATGCCAGTTATGAAAGGGGAAGGTACGAGACGTACTGTCTGGTGGTTTCCGAGTCCAGTTTCTGGGAGGTGGATGGGAAAAGAGTAGGAAGGTAGTAGCGCATGTGTTTCGTGGCTCTTTTACAGGTCTCTAGCATTGAAATCAGATAACTTTTTAAATAAACATTTTTTTGAACGGTGGCTCAGTTTATTGATACCACACATTCTGAAGGAAATTTGATATTTATATCCTTAAAGAAAAGGTTTTATAATTTATTCATAGTCGAACTCTTAATAATATGAATCCATGATGTTATTCGTAATGTGTGATAATCTTACGTAATTATTGAGAAATCTCAAGCACTGGTTGCATTATGTAAGTTCAATTCCACTCTTACTTTTTCCGAAGGGGACGTAAATATTTGTCATTTCTCCAAATTTGTAGAGTTCTTTCTAATAATCTATAATCCTCTGTTTTATTGTCAACCTATGTGAATTTAGATTGTATATCTTTTTTTTCAAACTCTCGGTCAATGTATGTATTTGTAAAACGGAAAGACAATTATGCAATAATAAGTTTGTTAATTCTGAGTAAGTGTTTCCGTCTCCATTTAATATGTTTGCCCTCTCTCGGTGATTTATAAAGACATTGCTAATATGTTGCTTTGTTTACAGTTAGACTGTGGATGTAGGTTTTCTACCTCCACTCATATGTCACATGAAATGTTTACTGGCTTTTTCGTTAATAAATAAATAAGCAGATAATACATAAATGAATAAATAAATTGTGCGCACGCGTGTGTGGTGAGCCTGGTTTTCCCATCCCATGTTCCTTTGTGTTGCCTCTATCCACAGGTGAACCGTGCGGTTGGAATTGACAGAATGCGCAGTGTGAGAGCAAATGTAACCGTGTACGTGCTACCGAAGCGTAGAAACTCATTACACCCGCAACTTTACCTCGCAGTTCAACAACTCATTATCCTTCAAGCAACAGCACCTTTCTGTAGCAAACTAGCTCGCAGAAAAGTTATAATGCTGTTGAGTCCCGGCAAGGAACTTCTCATTTAACGCGTCTCACATGGTATGCTCAAGGTGCCCTCCAATTAAGAGCGAAACGAATATTGGTGTAAAAATATTTCCTTGTCTGATAAATTAAGCACTTTAAGAAATGAAAAGAAGTAACAAATAATTTTATTGGAAGCATTACTCGACGTATCTTATCATCGCAATTGGAGCGGAAGCTTGCACATAACTGTAAAAAAGGATTACTGGAAAGACTTGTACAATCTGAAGTGCTGCAAAGAAAAATATCTTAGTGCTGTGAATTTCAAAATTGTGGAATTTAATGTATTGTAGTCATGTCTTTCTTGCATGGTTATCCATTAACTTTGTTGTAAAAATATATATTCATTCACTTTCGCAGATGTCAGAAAGAAAGCCATATTCTTCACCTTTTTCCAAATATATTATTTTTCTCCTTTGTGATCTTCTAACAATATCTCCTTTTACCAGAAGCGCTTAAAACGAAAACGTTTTGACCTAACGTAAAATTTAATGTGTTCCACTTTGACGTGTGGCGTGACGTGATTCTGAGCGAAGTGCAGGGGTAGAATGGAAGAGCGAAATGTGAATCAAATAACGCAGAATGATGCCCACAGGAACTTCGGCATTGAGGAGATTTACTGAGTCTGAAGGCTGTTGCCAAACATCGACACATGGAATACCAACGCCGGGAGCAGCAGACATCAACAAGGTTAGAGAGTTAGAAACGGAAGCACGCGTTGTAACACAATTTGCAAACACCCATTCAGATTTCGATCTGTGCCCTGACGTCGTTATACGCATTGACATCACGAGCATTCCGCAAATGGTCTCACGAACTGACTCCTAATTTTCAGCGTTGCTCTGAGCAAGAATGCAAAACCCGTGGAATTTTGCCCTTTAGTTAGCAGTAAGTATAGTAGATGCATTTTCCTAAACGTTCTGCGAAAACAGTTTTTCTCCACATATGCAATGAATGTACTCGTATTTGATGCTTGTAAAAATTATACAAGAAAGTGTAAAAGTAACATCATTCTCTACTGTTTTCTACTGTGTACTACTATAGTTATTATACAAGTAATAAACAGGACTGCTTATGACACAATATATTTTCCTTATCCACATTTCTTTTCTTTTGAACCTCTTATTTTCCCTGTTCCTATTTGCCAGAGTCGGGTGCCAGTGCCAGTGGTCGCGATGTTGCTTGCGAGAAACACAGGAAATAAATCAAAATACAATACGCGAATTTTGAGGACGATTTAACATTCCCATCTCTGCCGCGCCAGTTCACCAACTGCGAAGGTGGGGTGGCCTGGACGGCGGGGAAGGCAACGAGGAATCCACAGCGTGACGGGCAATACAACAACGTACATGGTCGGAATGCGAGAAACGGCAGAAACTGATTGCGATTTAATGGCAAAACAGGCTGTCGCTCCAGAATGTCTCTGACGGAACCTCTGTTAGCGTTCGAAAGCTCGTGCTTGTCTAGCGCAAAAGACGGAGACAGAATTCAGTGAGATTTACTCCCCACAAAATCAGGACTATGCAAATACGACTCGTGAAATATTCAGTCGCGAATTTGCGTGACCTCGTGACTTGAATTATAGGGAAAAGAGAATAAAAAACGATCAAGAGGGAAAAATATTTCGGGGAAATACACAGAGTGAAATGATTGACTGAAAAATAAATTAGTATAATGAAAACGCAAATAAAGAACATTCAGGAATTGACAAGACACACCATGGAACAAATTTCTGAAAATATAAGTTTTTACTTCACTCTTTACGAAAAATTCAAAACGGAATTAAATAATTGTGGTCGTTGAATGATTTCTTAAACAGAAAAATTCACTTTCAACGGATGGCACTCCTGTGCCTTCTGACCAGGAGGTCAAATGGTTTTAGTCGACGGTGACAGGATTTTCGGCAATTAGCTTGTCAGCTAGGTTGAATTCAGGACGTTGTCTGGAGGAGAATTCTACCTACCGACTGCTCTGATCAGTAGTTTCCGTGGTTCTCCGATCAACGCCAGGCGATTGCCGAAGCCAGTACCCTAACAAACAGGCCACGGAGCGCTCGATATTCTTCTTCTCTTCCTTGTCCTATCCTCAACCTCATACACAACTTTTATTAACGTAGACTACATTAATCACACTTGTCTGGAGTCCAGTGGGGACCTCAGAGCTTGTCCAGACCGCGGCGGTGCTCCGTTGATGGTTGATCCTGGTTTTAGGAAATTCCCACAAGCGATAGAGGTCGGCACCGGATCTCGCCAGCTAGCGAGGGAATATTACCGTCACCTCCTGCGATGATAAATGCTAACGGGACTAATGACTTTAGCAGTTGACGCACCCGGAATCACTAACCAACCAATCAATCATTCAATCAAATAATAAATTCATTTTTAATTATTAATAAGGATTTTGAAATTATTATTTAGGAAAAGATTTACTAATTAGAATTTTGATCATTTTGTGTACCCGAAAATAAAATTAGTTTTCTACTTTAATACATTTGAATAAGTAAGTAATAAGCAAATACACTGCTATAATAATTGTTTTACAAACGTCTATAACGTATTTATGCATTAACAAGTATTGCAGAGTAAATCAATGATAGACAAGAATAATGCTTTTTAAACGCTTTATATAACACGAATTTTTTTATTATTCTGAACACAAATTGTATAAAAATGTAAAAATACCTAAATTCTTCATACATTTTCAAATTGTTTGAAGTGGCAAAAAAATATCAGAACAAGAAAGAAAAAAGAAAAACATGTAAACGGAATATCAATACGAAAAAAATATTGTTACTTGTCCGCAGGTGCCGCGGCGAATACTCCACGAAGAAAGGCCAACAAATACCATTAAACACGCAAGTAATAATAAGAAAAGACCACATGGACATATCAATCAATCGTCCACATAGTATTTAAGAATACAGTAAACTCTCGATTACATAGGAAGTAATTGGAACCGACAATGCGTGTCACCTCATAATTCATAATTCAACGCGTAACAGCCTTGAATTATTGAATATTGTCTTACCATTGGATAAAGCAGAAAACTGATCCCCCATAATGACACACATTTTTCTCTCTCCAGGATAGAATATGACTGGGCCTCGGAAGAGAATGTGTAGCGTGGTCAGAAATGGCCGATACGCAAATGCAAATGCAAATGCAAATAAATAATAATAATAATAATAATAATAATAATAATAATAAATTCACGAGACGTTGCGCAATTATACCCAACATTTGTGCAAGTATCTTGCAATGAAAGATAATTCCTATTCAAAAATAAATTGGTTGTCTTCAGCTCATTAGGGTACACTCCTTATTAATACTGACTTAAGCCAATCATTGTTGTTTGTTATTTGTACTAACTTTATTGCAATATTAGACCATAATAGTTTTTCAAGTCTATTGAGTTTTTAGTAGTCCCACACTCACATTCACACATGGCTACACAGGTACATTCTTACATGCCTAAAGCAACGATTACATTCGTACATATCTAAAGCAACAATTCTTGAATCTGTGGCTCGCAATTCTTTCTCCAGGAAAACCCACGACCTGCCTTGGGAGGTATTCTAATTTGATGCTTTTCACGTTCGCGCTACACACCTCGCCGTACAAAGAACACATCTGAAAGTGCGCAGGCTTTCTCCAAACGGCTCGTGCAACCTGCAGCACCCAGTGTCTGGGGTGCTGCAGGTGGGGAGGTTATGAAATCAGACTCATTACCTTCCCAGGAGCGGCGTGCAATCTCCACGAGTCCATAGTAATATTTTGCCCTCGTACGACGCGGCCCGCGGTTAGAGGACGGGGCGGCCATCTTAGGAAGCGGGTGGGACGACGTCCCTTTATCGCCCCATCTCCATTTTTTGAGGGCGACCATACGCCGCCGTCGTTGGGCGTCGGCGCCGCCTCTGTAGCCCCGTTTCCGTCGCGCGCCTCCCGAGCGCCACCGCTCTCTCTTCTGACGCCTTCCTTAATATTCCGGGGGTGCATTCGCGCTCACGACAACGCGTTGCTCCGAGTGGAGAGCGGCCTCGGAGGAGGAGTGGGAGGGGGAGGCGCTTCAAGGGGGGCAGAGGCCAGGCGGGGAGGGGTGGGGGTGGCGGAGGCACGATGAGGGGCGGCGGAGAAGCTGGAGCTGGAAGCGGAGATCCGGTACGGGTGGAAAAGGGTGCGATGTGGGAGGGTGGGTTGGAGAGGGGGAAGCGGGTGGAGGAACAGGAGGGAGGGTTGGAGAGGGGGAAGCGGGCGGAGGAACAGGAGGGAGGGTTGGAGAGGGGGGAAGCGGGCAGAGGAACAGGAGGTCGGGTTGGAGAGGGGGAAGCGGGCGGAGAACAGGAGGGAGGGTTGGAGAGGGGGAAGCGGGCAGAGGAACAGGAGGGAGGGTTGGAGAGGGGGAAGCGGGCGGAAGGAACAGGAGGGAGGGTTGGAGAGGGGGAAGCGGGCAGAGGAACAGGAGGGAGGGTTGGAGAGGGGGAAGCGGGCGGAGGAACAGGAGGGAGGGTTGGAGAGGGGAAGCGGGCGGAGGAACAGGAGGGAGGGTTGGAGAGGGGGAAGCGGGCGGAGGAACAGGAGGGAGGGTTGGAGAGGGGGGAAGCGGGCAGAGGAACAGGAGGTCGGGTTGGAGAGGGGAAGCGGGCGGAGGAACAGGAGGGTGACCGGGGGGGTGGGCAGGGCAGGTGCGGGGGGGCGAAAGGGATGGAGTCGGGCGCAACGGCCGGAGTGAAGCGTGGCAGGGGCGCGCGAAGAATCTGGCCTTTAGACGGCCGGAGACGGAAGTGCGTGCGAAGAGCCGAGAGAGAGCTACGCGGAGAGAGAGGTGACGCAAGGGCCTTTGGGGATGAAATAAAGATGGAAACCTCTTGGCTGGTGATCTGAGGATTGGATTATAGGAGAAATTCGCCATGCAAATGAGAGAACAACATAGTTTTGTGAATTGTGGTGAAGAGGCAATATTTTTTCATTCTATTTGTATTTCGTAAATAGAATATAAAATAATAACAACTAAATGATCCACGTAATGTCTTTTTTATGTTGTTTTGGTATTTTTTTGGTTTATTTTTTGTCCAAAACGGTAAAGAACTGTATTAAATATATGGAAAAGAAGCATAAATCTGCGCACGTTTCCTTGAACTCCGGAACTATTCCCAACCCTTTTATTATATATCGTAGAATATTGAATAAAAAATACCAACAAAGACAGGTTAGCAATCTCTGAAAACTGGAATTGTTGCTCCCGAGTAAAACAAAACTTTTGTCATCGGTAAACGAAATACAGACTTGATTTTACAGGATTGCTAACAAAATAGCAACCCACGCCCCTAGGTCCTACCCCTAAGTCCCACCCCTTACTCCTACTACTAGCAAAAGAATAGCTCAACAAAACGTGCGCACAGTGAAACTATATATTGTTCATTAGGTAACTTCCTAGTTCTATGTAACTCACAGTAACAATTTTTCATTAGAAATCATTGAAATACTTTATTATAACGTAGTTTCCTTGAAAAAATGAAACTGTCGCAAGGCTTTTTTTAATACAAAAGGATATTATTTGCATATGTGTTTAACTTCTCTCGTATATTGCTTTAATGAACTGGTGTATGTTGGATGCATTTGTAAACAATAACGGATATGCCTTTTACGGAATAATTTATAAAAATATTTCTTCACAATGAGTAACAGTAGGTTCTTCTCATAAATTGTCTCTCATATGAAATTTTTGCTTTGTATAATAATTTGTAATAAAGGTACATGCCACCAATTTCATTACGCCTTGGACAAACTATGATCCACTCCCTCCGCTAAACTGCAAGATTTATTCTGCCGAGTGTAATTCAAAACAATGTACGTGTGAATTCATTATGATTATTATCGGTGAGTAAAGTCTCAGCAAAAAAAGTATTTAATCTATCATCAATAACTCATTAGCACGCTTGGTTAAGAGCATAAACGTACAGCCTACCATAGGCTGACGAGTAACAATTCATGGGTTGTGTTCCAATATTTGACATATCCAATATCATTCGTGCAGTGCTACAAAACCTTATTCAATTTCAGAATATTTTCCGATTGAACAAAATTAAGTCCATCAATCGAGACACCGATTTACTCAAACCTCTTTTGTGGTGATCGAACTCAGTTGAATTTTGGGTACTCTATTAAATGTTAACATTTACTGTTTAAATAGTGACTTACTTCAATATCTCAAGAGACAAATATATTTCTGACCGATAATGTTAGCAGATAAAGGCCATATTTCTTCCCAAATGATTTTCTTCCTTTCATAATTTTTACTAAGTCATGAAAATATTGGAAAATATTCTTTCATGACTTACAATTATATGTATAAAACTAAAATCGCCCATGGTAGGTATTGCGGTAGAGTCTATGTAATAGATTGACACAGTGTATGCGGTTGCGAGTTCGAAACGTCCTTGGTGGCAACATTCCTGTTACAGGGACGGAGGATTTTCTTCACTAGCTGAATAGGAGGGTCCACAACATTAAACATCGAATTACGAACCAATCACGATCCATCCGTCCCTCATATTATCTCCAGGAAAATTAGGAGGTGTGCTGATCACTCATCCTTAAATGGTTCTACCCTCAATAATCTACGAAATCTCCGGCAAGTGTTGGTAATTCAGAAACACCTGAACCACATACATGTTGTTATAGGTTTCTCATGGAGGGTTACTAGATTTTAAAAAGTTTCTATGTACTTCAAATTAATTCATTCGATGAAAATACTCGCCAATATTAACAGTTAATTAATCATTATGGCAGTATTTTATTAAATTTGAAGTATACGGTCACGAGTCTGAGGCAATTTTAAGAATAGATATCATTTTTTCTCCTTTTTTATCTCCGTTTGTAGAAGTGCATGTGCGGATGTATCCACCTTTAGATTCTCTTGTCGATTAGTTCTCCATTCACCTAATTTTTCAATTAAATATTGATTAGTAACAATAATTCTACATCAAGAAAAAATAGACTTTGAGAAAAGTGTCCATGCAATCCCGAGAGAAAATTATCAACATTATTGCATACATATTGACTAAGATCACTCAATTTCACGCTATTTAAAATGGCTTCGCAAATCAAAACAGAGATTGTTGCGTGTAGCTGACGGAAACTAACTTAAAGACAATTAACCATACACCGATTACGACATATATGTGTTTAAGACACTAACAAACGATAAGGCATTTATGACTAAAGAACTGTTGAACACTATATGAATAAAAAATTAGTGATTAAACGCCCAGTGCGCTTCCATGTGTAGCGAGAACCAAGGAGCTTGCAGTTTTAAGCAGCCTCTTTCAAAGAGAGTTTATTTTTACTTCCTCGTATGCATACTCACATACGGAATAATATACGTAGTATAGAGAAAGTAAAGAAATGCTGCGGAAAATCGATTTCGAGATTTCAACGAAAATACGAGTACACGTTTTGGGGGCCCCTGATACCGAAAAAGTGTTTGTTTCAAAACGTCCGTCCGTCCGTCCGTCCGTCCGTCCGTGAACACCTCTAGCGCCTATTTATCCTGCCTTTAATACGCACATTTCCAACAATTTGTATACATTATTGTATTTTTTAGTAGAAGCGCTTCAAATAACTTCCAACTGTTTTCAAAAACACATAGTTTTCTGTAAAAAAAGCTTCAAATTTTGCATTGACAGTAACGCTTAAACGTCATTTTCGTAAAAACGGCTTCAAATTTTTCATCAAAGTTTGCATATAGGACCAGTATTTACTCTTCTATTATATTCTTCCAGTAATTTTTCGTTTCTGTCACTACGAAACCGACAAATTGAGCAAATGTGATAAAAATTATGTTTGGGCGGCGGTAGACTGCAGCAGGCAAAAGGATGGGGTACGACCCAAAAGCTAGACTCGGCCAAAGAAATTAGGAAACAAACTAGTACGAGGAAGTCTGTGCCATTCCGTAGCATCACTAGTTATTTTCTCCCAAACTGTGAGCTATCATCACCCCGCAACAGAACCCTCTCCTCACCATTTCTCAATCTCGCCCCTCTTTGCAGCCAAAAAATGCAGCCATGCAGCCACGAGGATAAAGGAGGCCGGTGCGGTGCCGAGAGGAGAGTACATTTTACAGTACAGCGCTGCGCTATGATCAGCTGTGGCAGCGGAAATAATCTTTCAAAAATTGCAATCCAAATGAGTGGATACGTGTGGACCTCCCAGCTTCTCTCTGGGCTTGTATGCAGTCAAGGTGCGCCTGCTTTTAAAAAAGATGCACATACACTTTTTGTGCCGCCTTGGCCATTTCTTTGAAAGATCTTCGAACATCAAGTTTGGGGCTAGTGGTGTACGAATATCAAGTTCGGGGTTGTAGGCCAGTGGGCCAACAACGGCACGAACGACTGCCTTCTGCGTCCATGCATGGGCAAGAAATTCAGACAAGAATAGCTTCAAATGCATCAGCTCTGAGCAGTTTTATGTCAGTAGTATTTGGTATTATAAATGTTATAAACAATGCATTTTTGACTGTCTGCGTTGTTTCATTTCCTAGTTTCATTATTATTGAGGCAAAATAAAGAGTGAATCTTGTATATGGATTTGCAACCTTCTTGACGTAATGTCGTACTTGCTAAATCTTTTTATTCATGCCATGCTGTTTTCTATTTCTTTTTATTCCACTATCCCACAACCGTTATTTCGATGAACAAGTATCGTAATGCTCAGGTAGTATTTTTGGCTTTCGCTAACAAGAACCATTGTGAATTTTTATTAGGTGGCTCTGGAAGAATATTTTATTTTATTTTTCTGAAACATACAGTCTTAATTTGTTGCTCACACGAGTAAATGTACAACTCTGGAATGATAATTCTAGAAAATAAATAAATGTTTACGCGAAAGATCAATGAACTTTCGGAAGAATAAGAACACATTATTTTGCACTCACACTATTCACTGATAAAATAACATTTGAAAATATGATTCCTTAGATACAAATATGGTTTGCTTGATTGATTTGATTCATGTCGATTTATTGATTAAATATAAGATTATCTCTTCTCGGCACATCGTATCACAAATTCAAAATCACATTTAAAAACAAATCAGACGAATAACACACCAACATTTAAAGAGGAATTTCAAATTGACTGACTACTGAAATGCAACTAAAGCGCGGCTGAAATAATTAATCGCTTTAAATCAAGTTAAGTGAGCACTGAAATATATACGTATCAAGAATAGGGGATCCAGTGATTCCCAGTTTTATACAGTTTATTTTCCCAGTTTCATTTATTTTCCCAGTTTATTTATATTCCCAGTTTTATACAGTTTATTTATCTCCTGCAGATGTGTTGGCGCAAGAGGGCCAGTGTATAGTGATGTGCAGTGAAGTACAATGTCTTTGTTTGGGAAAAGGAAAGGCCAACAAAAGTGCAGGGAAAGTGCAATGCATATACTTGCCTTTAATGCATAAATTACTGGTTACAGAAAAATGCAGGTAAGTGATGAGAAGTGAAGTTAAGTGAAGAGACAGAACGGAGTGGATATGGGCACTTTCAATATATTTTTTCATCAATTTGTTTGTACATGTCTGTTTGTTTCTCTATTTTTGTTTGTTTGTATTATTTATCCGTTTTTAAATATTCATATTAACTTGTATTTTTTAATTTTGTTTCTATATTTGTCTATTTGTTTTATTATTTATTTTTGTTTGTTTATTTGTATTGCTTATAGTTTTGAATATTTTCTCTTAATTTCTCTTAATTTCAGTTTTGTTCTTTTTTTATTAACTGCCAATGAGCGAACGCTCATTTGCAGTAATAGAAAACAATAGCCGTAGAAGGTAGAGGTAAGCACCAGACGACCCCATTGCGGAGAAACACTGCCACAAGTGAGCAAGAGAAATAGGGCGCGTTGCACATGAACACAAGAGAGAAGAGGTTTAGACAGAGGGCACGCGGGAAATAAAACTGCAATCTGGAGCACGAAAGGTCGTGAAAGATCATGTACGTGATGTCAGAGGAGCAGACTCGAATTTTGATGCGAAAGTGGAAAGAGACGGGTGTCGTCCTTCCGTGAAGAGGGAAGAATATTCGACTTTATGAAACGCGCGAGGGGATTCTGGGTAGCTCCAAACGAGAGGTCACGAGGACACATAAACTGAATGAGAGAGTACTTACTTCTGGTCTTCACAAGATTGCGAATAATCTGCGAGAAGAATGGGGGAAAATCCCAAGGACGGAGTTTCACTGCTCCAAGCAAGAAACAGAAAAGGCAGCTAACGAAGAATCATGAACTCCCTGCTTATCAAATAATTTCTTGTGTATTAATCAACGCAACGCGTCTCCAAGCCCTTGTTTGGGCATTGAGCGCTTAGGAGTAATCCTCCTTTAAGCATCCTGACGCAGTCAAAATCTAGACAGATACCAGTGAAGAGGACCACCAGGTAGTATCTCCGCGTACGTGCCTCTCACAGCTCACGCGCTCCTGTTAGATGTTTCGTAATAAAAATAAGACCATGCAGGGTATAGTGTTTTTTGAGAAAAAGTGAAGCTCAAATACTAGGTTAACATTAGCGTCTCTCAGATGCAGGTTATATTGATTGCGTTTCCAATTTCTTCGTATAATATTTGTTTGTTGTATCAGAGTGGAGAGTCAAAAATATATTCATGTTTTGGGCGACACGTTCTAGTTTAACACGTTGGTCATAGGGAATGTGAGTGCCCAAATTAATGTCGTTCTGACCTACTATAGTGATAACCGTGTCCCGATGGGTCCCTAAAATTTTTTGTGAGGGTATCCAACTCACTGGTCACGTCGGACCTCCCAAGTCAAGTTGAAACTAATTAATTCACTCATTTAATTCAGTTAATTCCGTCCATCCTCCGAAGGAACAGCCTCAGCCAGGAACAACATTAAATTAAGTTCAGTATGTTACGCATTTCTCATTCTTTCAAATTCCGTCTGCTTTCTTGCCGTTTGAAACGTGTATTTTGCAAATGTACATTCCTGTCTGAGTTATAACATAATATTATGAGGAAGCTCATCCTGTAGTAAACATACTTTTAGACTGAAGAAAAAAATCTCAGTGCCATAACACAAATATTTCCTAGCATTTTTGCAGTTTTCGACAATCCAGAGAGTTCAACGAAAATAAAATCTGCGACATTCTTGGACGTCCTTTGTTCTATCCGTGGGAAAAATTTAAAGAAAAAAGTTTGAGGCGGTTTGAGCAAGTTTATTTTTATAAACTGCATTAACTTCAAGCAGTTATTAACTGCTGGGAACAGTGAAAACGTTTTTTTTCAAAAATGTACATTACCTTTCTGAAAGATCTGATTGTTTAGAACAGATTTTATTGCAGACGAAAACCTCTATCTTCAATATTATACTTTAATAGTGTTAATGTTTTGCAAGTTTCCAATGTTCAGCGTTTGCCAAATATGGGACCAACAGCAACTTTTTATCGATACATATTAGGAGAAAATTTAAAGAAAAAATGGATACATTTGAGAAAATAAATGTTTGAATTCTCCTACATTTACGCCAAAAATACTCACATTTTCGAAACATTTTACATGAATTCATTTGAAGATGTCTTTAAAAAAGATTTCATTGAGAAATAAAACTCTATCTTCAATACTGTAATTGCAAGAAAATACCGAAAAAATCGATCTTCTGCAATTTTCGAAAAATCAGAGATTTAAACGAAAATTAGACTTGCACCATTTTTTTAAACGTCATTTATGATATCTGAGGACAAAGTTTATTCATTTAAATTTGGAGTCATTTTGATAATTTTAAAAATGTAATTTAGACTTCACATCAAGTACTCCCAAAAATCTTAATATGTTTGAAATTTCCAAGGCCTTATGTGAAGATTGTCTGAATTGATTAGGTGCTAGCTCTGACCACCGACAGACAGAGGGACGGACTGACCGACGGTTTGCCGGCAATTATTTTTTCGATATCAAGGATCCACAAAACATGAACTCTGACCACACGCGTAAGAGGGAATAATTTACAACATAAAATAATGTGATTTATCCACTTTTTCGTTAACAGAGATCGGAAATAAGAGTTTTCCTGCCGAAAAATTTCCTTTTGCGGTGCACGATTACAATACTTCCTTTACAGAAGAAATAAGGTAAGAAAATAATTGTACAAATAATGAGCAAATGCTAACCATGTCATTTCTAGAATTCGTAATTGAATTATGAATCCAAGAAAAAAAATATCACTATCACTACCACCTCCCGCGACAAGAACATGCACTACAGTCACGGAGCTACTGACCTTAGTAGTTGACGCGCCGAGAAACACTAATTAATCAATGGCAGAGAAATACAATCTTCGACAACTCTCTACTCTCTTCGAAACTTTCAAACAATCGTCCAGTGGCGTTAACAAAGGATTGTAGATCAAGACAGCCTTAAAGCGTGCGGTGGCCCCGGCGTTACGAAACGCTGCGCGGCGCGCGTGGGACCCCCATGACCCAGTGACCTCGGCGAGGGGCTGTCGGAACGGCGACGCTCTCTCCCCTCGATCATCCTCGCTCCCCGGGGCAGACCCCGCCCGCGCCCCCTCCCCTCCGCCTTGTGTCACCCCCGCCGCCCCGGCCCGCGCGCGCGAGGGTGCTCCGGCATCCGACAAGGGCGCGACGTGGCAGCGGCCCGCGGCGCGGAGGCGCGGCGGCGCGACCTCCCCTTCCGAGCGCTTGTCCTACGCGCTCCGCCCCCACGCGCGGCGCGCGCTGCTCGACATCCCTCGCGCCCCAGGGCGGGCGCGGCCCGCAGGCCGGGGCAGGGGGAGATACGGAACAGACGTCCCAGCGAGGGCGGTCCCAGCGAGGGCGGCCCCAACGGGGCTCCGAGGGAGATGTGCCCCCTTGAAACAGTATATCGTTTTTTTTATGTATAAATTTGCTTAAAATGAAAGGTTACAAGTGAATTGAAGGCTTTAGCGCAATTTCGTTTTAACTCTAATTTCATAAATCTAAAATATACATCATAGAAAGTCTTAAAAACAGACATTATGATCGATCGTGGTCTTAATAATGTAATGTGAATGTATGTGGAGAAAGCAGCAAAAAGTGTATACAGAAATGAAGCTGTCTGAATTTACAATCACATCGTAGTTCCTCTGGCTGTCAAAACATTCAAAACTGTGCGTTAGTACTATATTGATCTGACTATACATATGATTGATCAAGACATGCGACTACTATCACTTCTGATACCGTTTGGGTCCAAGCTCTTTTATTTTTATTCGTTTCCGGGAACATCTTTCAGATGAGACCTTTCTATTTATTATACCAACATGTATGCGTTTAAAAAGCGATGACCAAAAATATATCAGGCGACAAGAAAAAAGTATTGAAAAAGAGGCGAAAACTTTACTCAAAATTTAAAGAAGTCTCTTTGTTATTCATTGCCTCTACTTTCAAAACGGCTGGATCAGCGGTGAAACTGTAACGTTCGGAATACCAGATTACAAAGTAAGAATAGGAAATAGTTGGAATATTACGTAAGTGTATTCGTACCAAGTAAGTTTGCAAAGAAGTAAGCAAAGAAAAGACAATCTTTAATTAACAATTTTTCATTCATGTAGTACATTTTTCTGCTCATTTTTTACAACTTAAAAGAGTTAGTTAATAGTTAACTCGAGAAAGTAGAGAGATAAATATTGTAGAATTTGAAAATAAAATTTATCAGACTATTATCAGAGAAGGTGAAACATCCAAAAATCTTTGTGGAAATCATGAAAAATCACTCAGTTTCTTGGAATATTAGATTACATTATTAGAATATTTTATACAATTATCAGTGATTTGGCTTAGCGGACGATCCATAAAAACCGAATATTTTCTGCCTACATCACATTGTATGATGGTGCGTACAATTTTCGTTTATGCAGCAGATGTGATGGGCCATTCTCTGAAAGCTCGGACGAGACGAAAGACAGAGCGCGGCACATAGCATGTAGAGCACACAAGAACGACTTCGTGAGTAAAAACAAAAGAAAAATCATTCTGAGAGGCATCCGGGTTCTCATTTTCAAATTTAAAGATGATTGGGCAAAGAATAGTATGTGTGTGGAGGCACCCGGCCTGTTGTTTTGTATTTGAATTACTCGTCAACATTAGGAGCTATAACACAGATACACATGCGTGTAAGTCTGTGTAGGTCCATTGTAAATTCAGCAAATAAGTTCATGAGAGTGCTTCACAAAATATATTATTCATTTTAATGACTTATACTGACAACACTACACTAAAGACCTCTAAACAACAGGCTGTCTCAGAATGAATGTCAGGGCACGTACGGGGTTTAAAAATAATTACTTTTTACATACGTACATTTAGTGGGAAATTGCATATAATGGAGTTATATGCCATTTCATATTACGTGCGTGCATACATACAAGTGACATTTAGTCTGTATACACACATACATAGGTACATGAAATCACCTGGACTGAGAGAGAACGTGACCTGGCGAATATATGTGCACACGGCGTACCTAAAAATTAGGGGCAAATGCCACATGGATAAAGCCTCTTAAATCCGTTATATGAAATTTCCATTTATATGTTCTTGTGATCCCTTTCGACCCATCCGCATGCCCCAGATATTTGTAATATTCTGAGACACCTGTGCTCACTATTATTACAACATGTTAACGAATCGCTATTTTCCAACCACTATGTAGACCCCACAGTACGAAAAACATAGTAAAAGTTGAAAAGAAGTGTGTTATAATAATTTACATTGTTTTGTACCAAATAACGGTCATAATTAAGCCCTATTGTTTTTTTTTCGGCCATAGAACTAATATTCACCACTGTGCGTCGATAGCACGGCGAAGCGCAGACTCTTTCCCCTCTCTGAGGGACATGTCACTTCCGTCGCGCTTAACCTAGTTTAGAGAAGATACTGATGTGGTGTTCATCGACTCGAATAAGTTCTTGCGCTCCTAGAATATAATTTGATTTGTTCTTTTAAACAAACGAGTCCTTGCCGCGATTTTCTCTTTAATACAGCGCAGGTGCTTTTTCCTCCGAATAACGGTTTCCTGCTTACACCAGATCTTTCAATTATCAAACTGAAAAGTTAGAAAGGTTAGGTAAAGTGATCTTGTAAGCCATTAACGAATTATTAGAACGTCACTATATACTGTTCTTATGAATTCGAGAGTGGAGGAATTGTATTGAACAAACGAGCCATAACGAAGATTCTTTGCTCCAAAAAAATTTCATCGCGCTCGCGCTGATCGAACACTCTTGGCACACTGGGTTATCGGGATCGCGGCTTCTCAAATGAGACAGGTTGGTCAGTCCTCGACCGGCGGATGGCTCACTTCCGCTTCGGCGAAAGATATTTTTTATTTTATTTATTTATTTAACATAAAAATAGATAATAAGGTGTATGTCATGTTATAGGGAGAAGTGTATTGTGTGCATTTTTTCTTAAATTCTAGTATATCTACCCTTACGGATACACGAAGTTGGAATATGTAACCAGTTAGAAACGAACGTTTTTGGTAAGATTTGATAAGAAGATATTAGCTCTCGTGTAATAAAGTCCATTAGCAAGCAAAAATCAACTACAGATACTGGCTATTATCCCTCATCGTCCTGTCAGCATCGAAAGATGAAATTTCTTCAAGAAATAACAAAATAATATGTTTCAAAGAAGAAACGCAAGGAATTACTTCCTGTAAGAAATTTGGTCACGGTGGAGTACAGTGAGCAGCTAAGAAAAACGAATGCGCAAAGAGGAGCCTCATATCATTTTATTGAGAAAAGTAAGTTCAAAGAGGGTAACTCATACAATTCCGCATGTCGAATTCACAATGTGTCTTTCCTAAAACGTCGCAAACTGTGATGAGTTACAAAAGAGCTCATGCCCGAGATGCTGCAATTGCACTGAACGGGAGCTCTGGCTTGCATCAAAAGCGTGATGATCCGTGAGAGCGGGAATGCAGGGGTCAGACGCAGCTGGAGGTACCGATGTGGGACCGTGTGGGAGAGGACAGGGGGATGATGAATACGGAGGGGAGCGGGAGGGGAGAAGAGCGGAGCAGGTCGTGATGGGATCGCCGGAGAGACGAGGGCAGGCGGTTGTTGAGCGCCGTGGGCGGGGTGCGGAAGGTTGCGAGGGCGTCGGGGCAGAGTGGCAAGTTGGCCTCCACACTGCAGGAAACTTCTGACAACCTGACTTCGGAGACCCGCTCCCGTTCCCGCGCCCCTCCCCGTCCCGCTCTGCCCGCCCACTCGCTCACTCCTCACTCACCTCCTTCTTTTGCAGTGAGTGGCGCGCGGATTCGGGAAATTCGTTTACTGGGTTGAAGCGGTGCGGAAGGAGCCGGGCGCGGTGGAGAGGGGAGGGGCGAGAGAAGAGTGAGGCTGTGCGGGAGGGGCGCGGAGGTGCGGGAACCGTCGAGCTCGCTCGGCGCCGGGGGCACGAGACAAAGAGGCGGAGGAAGATGAGGACGCACACCGTGTCTGGAAATGTTGGATGACCGGTAGGGGAACGAAACGAGAGTCAACTGAGAAGCAGCAAAGGAGGAATACACGGGAGGGAAGTCCGTTTATTCGTACGCGTCTTTGGGTTTAGGAGTTGAGAACTCAAGTCCAAATGACAATTTTCTCATGAATATTTCCGCTACATTTCCAAAAGTGTTCCTGTGATTTGACAAAGATGGAGATCCCATTTTCAGGTTTAACGCATCTCTTAAAAAGAACCAAGAAAAGGAAATGTAAAAGAAAAAAAACTCGAAAGAAACAGTCATTTATAAAGGGGAAAGCGATGCTTTAAAAATATTCATGTTAAGAAAAATGAATCAAAATGTGGATTTTATTAACGGTTCAGAGCTTAACAAACCGTTATCCTGACGAATAATGCAAATGAAGTCCTGATAAATTATGATAGTTAAAATATTTCCAATAATAAAAATGTTTTTGTACAATATATTTTCATCTGATTTCAAAAATGCTAGATATGAAATTGAAACCCACACTAGTATGTTTTGGCATATAATTGATTTGAAGGCAAACTGTTTAATACAATAATTCACCTTTTGTTAAATATAAAAAGATGCAGTCATTTCGTCTATGCTATTATTAACAAGAAGTGACCACGCCACACTTATTTTCGGTAAAACCTCTGACTTTCCGACAATTGCTTCAATTTAGAAGATTTGCATCCCGCCTAGAACTACACCATTCTACAAAACACTGGTATATTTACTAATGGTCTACAGACCTCAAAGAGAAAAAAATCCCATGGATACGGCCCGGCTCTGAAGCGTTCTTAACGATATCCTAAGTCAGAGTTTAATAAAATAATTTGAGACAGTTTTAAGAATATTTTGAAAATGTTAAGCGTTTTGATCGAAAATAAAAATATCCGTTTCATACTCAAAAGATCTCGAGTTCTCCCATTTAACTCTGAGAATATCAATTTGGGGTAAACCGTCAGAACGGTGTATACGATAGTGTTAACCAAAGGTGGGTAGACGGGCAGACAGTTGAATGGAGAGACGGACGGATGAATGGGGAGACCGGAAAGGCAGACAGAGGGGGGATGGTGGGAGAGACGAATGAACAGTGGGACTGAAGAAAGAGTATACGGCACATAAAATGTTTTTTTCGGTATCAAATAATCACAAAAACGTGGATTTTTGACAACAATACACTTTCAAGAAAGTAATTATTTAGTATATTGGATAAAGATAAATTTACATTTTCAGTTACCTTTGAAATTTTCTCTCAAAAAAATCTGTATTTTTCTCTGCAAACACTACCAAACTTTTCACTAAGAGTAGTAAGTAGTAATGATAAACGAAAATGAAAAAAGAGGTTGAATATGTATATAAAAACTTTATGAGCTGTTCACGCAATTGCGTGGGACTAAGTTGTTTTGCATATATTCAGAAATTTTTAATGAAGTTAGAAGGCTGAAAGTTTGAGCCAACGTAGCTTACGCCTTAGAGAGAGAGAGAGATCAGTGTTCTAACTCTGAGGTAAAAATGTGTCAACCGCTTAGGAATATATAAACCAGTTATCAATGGATGGATACCCTAAAATGTTTTTAAAGCTACGTACCTACATTCGAATGCGATGAAAGTAATTTAACAGAACATTTTTTGCGAATGAAATTTAGGAACTTTATAAACGAGCATAATTTTTAAGTTTCCCTCTTTACAGAAAACCATTTTATTGTATTGTATTGTTATATTTTGGAAATTGTTTAATTAAGAAAACAGATGTTTGTGGAGCAGAGAAGATCTGCCTTTATTGAAATTAATTTAAAGGCTCCTGGCTATAATGTACTTTACCGTAAAAAGAGATTACATACTGATTGTAAACAATTGCTTATAATCGATATATGGAAGTGTGTTTTTGTTTGATTGTCTCCTGTTGCTATTTCGGGTAGAATATTCGAATACGTGACCAGATAATATATCGCGTCCTAACAAAGACTGAATGTGGAATGTAAGGACAGCAAGTGATGCGAAATGGATAAGGGAAAGGTATGATCAGTCAATGATTTAGAAAATAGATAAGTTACCTGTGAATGCGATGATAGAGTATTTAAAGAAAACTAATCTTAGAGTTAAGATAAACAATTAATTGAACAAACTCAACTGAAATCTACCATCGACTGTGTGAGTTTTTATGATTCTCTATACCGATTATCGAAAACAATACCAGAAAATAGTAAAACAGTATGGATAGCTGGGACATACGAACATACGGCAATTCCAATAATGTACGCATCCGTAACTATCATGTAAAAAATGTACTCTTTGGCACAAAATTGTTCGGTTTGTTTTGGCCTGTATTGCAATACTTGCACCAGAGAAAATCATGTGTAATCTTTGAAATTATCCATATTTTTATCGCTTTCAGCATGTATTAGTGTATCATTTTATATCACATTAAAGAAATAATATTTTCATTCAAATAAGGCTAGTAGCAAATATCCCACAGAACTTCGTGCCAAATCTGTTTATCTCCATACATTTTTGCGTCGTTTTCTGGCGATCCATAACGAAAATGCTGAATGTTTTCTTCGCTTTGCTCCTAAAAAGAATCTGTAGCTTCATTTTGTCATTGTTTTATTGCTTACTAATAAATAATTTCACGGATAAAGTACATTACGAATAAAAATATAAAAATCAACAGTATAGTTTTGAGTGTGCCAAACTCCCTGAAAGTAATACGAGGCATTTTAAGGAGCTAACATATGAAATTAAATATTGCCCGGAACTGACGTTCTAGCAATGCGTGAAATACGCTGTTTTGGGTACATTCAGGAATATTTTAATTTTCACATTAAGAACGGAGGATACAAGTAGATCCTCGTGGTGTCTGCCTGTTCCTTGCGGAAGAAACTAAATACGTATTTTACCGAGGACATCGCGAGTTCGGAGGACGGAGAATTGGGACGAGCACGGACATTTATGAACATCATTTCCTCCTACCTTCACCCTCACCCTTGTGTCTAGAATTGTCAGGATCTCAAGAGGAATGGCACCCTCAAACTATACGTCCAATAAAGAAAGCTGCTTGGTGGCTCACCTGGCATGATGAAACGGTCTTGAGGGCTCGCAGCACGCGAAATGTCCGCAAGCCCCGCGAGGTTGCCAACCTCCATGCCGATGGTGGCGTTAGCCCGACGTGATGACGACGAAGTCGAGCCAGTTCCACGGGTTTCGCAGGTACGTGTACTTGTTGAGAATGAAGCCCTTCGACACACTCTTGATGATCATCTCGGCGGTGTAGATGGCCAGGAAGATGTACCTGCGGACAAGAGAAAGATGGCTCTGTGAAGATTGATTTTGATAGATGATGGTGAGGAATATTTTAATATTATATTGAAAGATATGACGTGCTTTGGGCTGTTTATTGTTTGTCTTTCTTAATTATCACGCAATTGTGTTGGAAAAGGGCCTCTGTGCGCACTGTTACTCACCAATATATTATTTCAACAATAAAATTAACAGGTAGCCGATCCGGGTAGCCCAGGTTTCTAAGACCATTTTCCCCCTTTAGTTTGAAGTGTCACGCGTTGGATGGGTTAGTTAAGCATGTTAGGTTCACATTTTCATTTCTCATAAATCTCCTCTACTGCTAACAAACAACTGTAGATAAAATGATAATGTAAAACTAAGGTACGTCAGTGAGTTATATCACTGAAGGGGCAAATTTTTAACAAACCTTTGTAAACGTATTATCATGAATTACAACGTAAATATTACTATATCTCTTGTGCGAGTCTTCCACGAATAAGAGACCACGTATTGAGTATATTAAAAAAGATGTCGGTGTATAATTTTTCGCACAATTCACACATTCTTCACAGTGAATCCAGAACTGTCAAAAGCCTCCTTTGGGCCCTCCTTCCTCAATTAAAAAAGAGTTCTTATCGAGATGAGGACCACTGACCGAAAGTTAAAGTACACTACTTTTTATAGTCCATATTTCATCCTTCAAAGTTACATAGACACACTGCAAATCGTATCTAATGTATTTACATATTTATTAAAGAAATATGGTGTTCGCTTTGACACATATATGACATCTATTAAGAAGAGAACGACAGATTATTCAATTCTTATAACTACTAACGGATGAATCTATTTTATATTGTTTTTTGGTTATATTTTAAACGTCTGACAATGAACCACTAAGCACCGATTGTAGAATACAAAGTTTCATTCTATTTCTCTATCTACGTATCTATCTCAGTCGAGAGTGGACAAGGATGTGGGTGGACTGAATTTTAGAATTGTGAATTCTTAACATAAGGAAATTAAGTTAATGTTCAATTCATTTATATGGGTACTGCATTTTACGTTTGACTGAATTGAGAGAAACCAAAATGTAACTGTAACTTCATCCAATTGCACATGATTCATTTTGAATGAAGTATGCCAATTGTATATTTGAAATGAAAACTTCATTAGAACTTTATATCCTTCGTTTACTGTTAATTTGATATTACGAATCCAATTTGAAACATCTTTAATCATATTACACTTTGTTCCTTTTTGCAAAAAGAGTTATTCCATCATCAAAGACGACAATTTTTCCATGTTGTATTGGACGAAGACATATCTTTTTCGTACAAAAAGATGATAGGGCTAAAGTTTGAATCCTGAAGAACTCTACGCTCGATTGGCAATGATTTCTGAAGATGAGTAAATAATGTTCATCCACGACAGTACGGTTTTTTCTACTCTTTGCTATCAATGTTTAAGATGCAAGGATATCCAGTATTGTGGAATATTACGAATTCCATACAGAGATAGTTTTTAAAGTAATATTGTATGGTAATAACGTCAAATGTTTTCGAAAGATTTAAAAAGAATTTTCAATTATTAGAATTTTCAAGTCCATTGTTGAAGCAATAATCTTTCGAAAAGAAAATTCTGGCACGTATGTTTTATTTTTTAAATGCATGTTGTTGATTAGCAGTTGTGTATGAAAATTGACAAATATGAATATTGACAAATTGAATGTTGAATAATCATCAAATGATAATTACTACATAAATCGTGTAATCATCAGAAGAATCTTCGCTATAGTGTTGACGGTAATCTTATCTCTTTCCTCCGTACACACATGCACAAACAGTTACACATACATGAACTATACTATCACATATGTCATGAGACCAGGGAGCTCTGAGATTTTCGCAACTGGTGGAGATATCTAAGAAAAAATCCCTAGTATGCCGACGTGCAGCTCGGTGTCTTATCTCACATTCTAGTGAGGGAGGAACACCATCTCCTCTAACTACTACCCTTACTACACTACTATACACTATACCCTCACTACACTACCCTTAGGGGACTGATGAACATAGGATTCGTCGCGTCCGAAACAAAATAATCAATCAATTTATTTACATTATCTAATAACTGATACTCGTTTATTTTTGCTCAATTGTTCCTTTTCTACATCTCATTTTAGAACGATCGGGGTACATCTGTGTGTTTTGATTTAAATTCTTATTTTAACCTCCTCATTAAAAAGACATCATTTCAATCTTCTTTTAGTTATCTCGAATCGCGATTTGACAAGATACATATCTAATTAACAACTTCTTAGAATTCCTGTCAAACAAATTACGTCAACATATTGTAGCCAACTTGTAAAATTTTATTATTTACAATTTTATTGTTTCGTTAATGTTATTTTCAATTAGGGAACTAATTCTTATTTCCTGACTTCGTACCTGATATTATTCCCTGCGCTATTACATTTTTAGTAAATTTGTTACGTAATTTATTTCTTTTCATTACATTTTTAATTTCCCTTACATAAATTTTAATTACTTTTAGTGTAGTCTCTATTTCACTATTGTGTCACTGGACAATATTTTGTGTATATTTATTTTAATGTCAGTTCTTTTGTATTCAATGAAGTTATAATAAATATCTGCATAAATACTAAATAAAATAAATAAAATGTTCACATAAACAAAAATGAATCTCTCTTCAAAAATTATACAACAAAAATCTCTATGAATATCAATAACTAAAATGTTGCATTTCCCAATCGTCGTGAATAATGTAGTCTGGCTCAAACACAAATTTTTAGACTCACAAAGATAAAGGCAAAAGTCGCACCTACGGTACCACCTGGGTGGATACTAACAGACGCAATTTAGGCATGCTCATAGCTTGCAAGAGGCAAATTTTAATAGGAGATTGCCTCGTGACGTTGGTGTCTCTTGTGGATCGTAATTAGACGGCGTTCTGCTCGCGCGCTCCTTCATCACGTTTGTATGAGGGCGTAGCGTCGAGGGACGCGTTAGTGTAGACGTTCCCAATCTCAGAGCGCATTAGAGCGACGATGTCGCGAGGACGAATCGCCACGACGTCATCGTGATGGATGTAATTTGAGGAACAGCCACAAGAAAGCCGGAACTTGTCGAAGTCCACACTACTTGGCGAGCCCGGCGAGATCGGTACGGATAATGACGGCAGGCAGTACAAATGGACGCCAGGTTGACAATTGCATCGCGATATTATTAGAACAGGCTTTTGAGCAAATAA
>JAHLJT010008446.1:59167122-59253225 GCA_031308135.1 Acheta domesticus | reverse complement strand
TACTGTGAACCTTAATATAATACCAATTTCGGACTAGATAAAACATTTTAAAGAATTGTGGTACAATCCCGAAATTGTAGAAATTGCTGATAAGGTGCAGTTGCTAGGGGTAGATTATATAGAATTGATAGAATTAAAGACAGCCCTTAAAAATGAAAAATAGAAAATCTCCAGGTTTAGATGGAATAAATTCTGAAATGATAAAATATGGAGGTATCCTTTTAGAATTGAAAATGCTTCATCTTTTCAACATGTGCTGGGAAAATTATGAAATACCAGATGAATGGAAAATAGCAAAGATTATTTCGGTGTTTAAGAAAGGAGAAAGTGGAAATACATCCAACTCTAGAGGTATCAGTATTCTTAATTCAGCCTACAAGCTTTACAGTAAAATAGTCAACGAAAGGCTTCGAAATATCTCCGATTCAATTTTAGCAGAAGAACAAGCAGGCTTCCGCAACGGAATATCATGCACAGACTACGTTTTTACTTTAAAACAGATAATACAAAAGAGAAGAAAATTTAATTTAGAGACACACGTAGCCTTAGTAACTTTGAGAAAGCATTTGATAGAATCCAAAGTATAGAGAGGATAAGCTCTGGCATATATTGGAAAAAAGAAGATTCCCTGAACATTTCATCCAGGTCTCAAAAAGTCTGTATAATAACACTAGGATCAGAATTGACGCTGGTAAAGTATTGACTTCTGAAATACAGACGAATCAAGGAGTGAAACAAGGATGTATTATGTCACCAACTCTATTCAACATCTATATAGACGATATGATTAGAGAATGGAAAAGAGACCGAACACCACCAGGAATTAAAATCGCCCCAAACATATATATTAAAACCTTGCTTTTCGCTAATGATCAAGTAATGATACAAAACAGCGAGGGTAACCTGCAAACATAGGCTCAATAAACTAAGTCTAACCTATAACCTGAAAATATCGTTAACAAAAACCAAAACAATGGCTTTTTCAGTTATTTATCCAATAAGAACAAAAATAGTTGTAAATGACAAACCAATAGAACAGGTGTCTCATTTTCAGGATTTAGGTTGCGACATACCTTTTGAAGAAGACCAATATATTAAGAAAAAGGTTAATATATATCAGCATAAACGTGGCACAATTAGAAGAACACTAAAAACAAGAAAAGAAACGCAATTAAAATTTTACAAGGTCATGGCAGTCCCCACTTTATTATATGGAGGGGTATCCTGGACGCTCAAGAACAAGGATCTTAAACAGCAAAAAGCCTCAGAAATGAAATTTCTTAGATCGGTTAAAGGCTGCACCAGAGAAGACAAAATCCGAAATGAAACAATCAGGAACGAACTAGGGATGCAATCAATAACCGAAATGGCGATCCACCATAAAGAAAAATGGAGAGAGCATGTCCTTCGTATGCCATCAGAAATGATTCCTAAACGCAATGGAATATAAACCATATGGCAAAAGAAGTGTTGGAAGACCGAGGAAAAGATGGTGAGACCGGAACAGGCCTCAGGTCTAATCCTGGCTTGACCGAAGAAGAAGATTACATGTCTAACAATTTTTAAAGTATATAGCCTAACAATCATGGGCGATCTTAATAGTAACAATTGTAATTGGGGTTAAAACTCAACAACTTGCAAGTAGGACGTGTTCTTTTACGTAAATTTATGTTGCTAAAGTCGAGGAATGTTGTTGGATGGATTGTTGAGGGATTACTGTATTCGGAAATATCTGACATAGAACTGCCGGAAAAATGCTTAGGAGAAACTAGTAAAACAAGCAAATCCTCTTCCAGCTGACAACCTAAGAAGATTAAAATAAAATTTGACTATAAAGAAGATTTACAATTGATGAATACCAAGGAAATGATAGAATCCAAGGCAATACAAACTCCCTCTTTTTAAATCAATTAATAAACTTACTGGACAAAACTAAAGGAGTTAACACACTAGCTGATGTCGTGAAGACATTTCCTACTGATATGCCGGACCTAGTCAGAATGTTATGAGAAATCCGTCCTATACTCTCCGCAAAAAGTGATGGGAATCAATGTTCATGTTTAATTACAAAAATTGAAAAACTACAATGAACAGTGACTTGACCCAACTCTCTTCCAAATAAGTTAGTAGTTTTGCGCTATTAATGGATATTATTCAGTGGAATTCCAACGGTTTCTACTCGAGAGATCCCTACCTAAAAACCCTCGGAAACGAGTACAAACCTAAAATACTTTACAAGCATTTCGAATGCACCACAATTATCCAGCTATTACAGGATTCTCTCCTCGAAAAAATAATTTCATGTCAAAATATGCCCAAATAAATATTTGATAATGTAATTGTAATATAGAATGTTAAGTTCAAATATTTGATTATTTGCCTAAAACAAATTTATTGAAACGTTTAAATGACTCTTCCCTTCATATAAGGGTAAAATAGTTTAATATAGTTGACATGCTTAAACAAAAATTTAGTGAATACATTAAAACTAATCTTTGTCTACGCGAAAGTATGTTATGTATGATTTAAACTTTTGTTAATGGAAGGGTAAATAAACCTAAGATTTCACTTAAGGGCAAAATAAATTTAATATTGGTGATACATCTAAATCAAATTTTGTTATGTTGTTATAAACAATCCCTATTTATGTAAAAGAATGTTACTCATGATCTTATTTTTGTTGACGTAACTGAGGTCGCTAAAATCCAAGTAGTTGAAAAGCGACCTAAAGTAAATCAAATTTAAAAAAATGCAATTATAACGGCTTTTTATAGAGATAATTATGTCCCAACAATGAGCCGTAATTCACAGAAATGCAGCTGCCGAGTCGCGGGATGGAATGCGATTGTTGCATTCCAAACTGATATTCCCTGCAGTCTAGAATTTTTTTTTCATAGATTTGAAATAATATTTAAAAGATTAATTTGTAAACATACAACAAAAACTTGAATGTAAGAAACGAACAAAGAAGTATGAAATTATGTACAAATACTAACTTACGTGCATTACGTGCCATCCAACAGCTTGGAATAACTTCTCGTATTACGTTGACGCGGTGCAGGATATTTGGAATGGGCAACGATATTTTACACCAAATTACCCAAAAACATTATCCTATTTGTAAAAACTTCAACATGGCCTTATTTGAAGGTGTGTTTTTAATGAATACATTTAATTAAAAAGAAACAGTATCTTCAAAATTTTAGTTGTAGGATGAAATGTTGATATCAGGCATTTTAACGAACATGAGCCCTACACCATTAAGGGTCCTATATGCTCTCCGAGGTCTAAATTTAATCCAAATTGTTGGTATCATTTTGAGAAAAAATTGTTTAAATAAAATTAAATATTGCTTATAGTTCCCTCAAAATTATGCGAAAAGTACGCAAAGTTTCGAAAATTTGTACATGATCTTATTTCAAAATCTATCAATAAGGGACAGATTTCATTTAGGGAAAAATCTTTATCTTTAATTGCAGAAAGACGCCGAAAAATTTTTGAACTTTTGCGATTTTCAAAATTTTAGGATTTTCAAGGAACATGAGACCTGCATTGTTCTCTTATACGTCCTTCACACTATCTTATAACAAAGTTAAATAAAAAATGTTGGAGCCCTTTTTTAATTTTCAAAATGTCCCAGGGGCTTCACGTAAAATATCTCCCAACATTCAGATATTGGTTTTAAATTCAAGGGTCCTCGACATCAGCCAGATCGATCGGGAAATATCAGTTTTGCAGAAAATCGTCTGAACTGCTTAGCCGCTTGCGTTGTTCACACACAGACAGACGGAAGGACAGATGTTTTGCAATCAATCGATTTTTCTTTATCAAGGACCCACAAAATGTGACTGCAGCATGTGTTAGAGGATGTTTTCCTAAATTTAGCAACTGGATTTATTCCCTTTTATGTTACCAGTTTCCGGCAATAAGAGTTTTTCTGCCGAAAATTAGTCGCTTTTCCCCTTATAACATAATTACATAACTTAACATTACATAAATTTCACTTCTTATGCAGTACCTTCTTAAGGGCGAGAAAGGAAAACTAATGTTATTACATTGAATGGTAATCTAAACTGGAATAAATATGATAAGTTAATACAGTTATAGACAACCTTAAACATACCACAGCCATTTTTTTCACAGACGAGTTCACATGCTCCATACAACTCGAGCTTATATTTTATCAACTTACTCTCCCGTTTGAGGTTTGAAAATTGGAATAGTGGTAGCATATGCTTTGCTGAAGGGAGTGAAAGGAATAATTCATCAGACAATTCAATAAATTGACGCCATTTTAATAGGGTCATTTTTATTGAAACACCTATCTACTACAGTCAGAAATAATCGCTAAAACCAGAGGGTGATCTCTGTCTTGGATACTACTGGTGACATATTCAACATTTTTAAATTATTTAACTATTGTATGAAAAACAATATTTATTGCAGAATAAAACTGGGTAAACCTTTGCGTTTACTTGGATTTTGCTTTTTTATGTTCGTTGTTAAATTTGTCACTGAATGCAGCAGAGAGTTCTTCAAACTTGAGTCAGTTATTTGGGATCATATTTTACTTTAATCAATTTCATGGATGAAAATGTTAGTTCACATCTGTATGTCGTTCCATAACGACGTAATATAACTTTTTGCATATTTTCACAGCCTTGGGGGTAATGAATATCAGAAATTAATTATATCTCAAGTATTTTAATTTGGAAAAAGCTTATCAAAATTATTTATCCAGAATGGATTTGTTTCTAAATCAATCAGTTCCTAGGCATCACGGTTAGTTTTCCGTATGTACCATTAGCATTACGTTTTTAGGTTGCTTAAGTAGTTTGCATTACATTTTGTGTTCTAAGTAAAAATGTGTTTATAAATACGAGCATGAACTCTCCTTCTTTAGTGAAATCATGTAAACAATTATCAAATGGTTATTGCAGTATCTTGATTTTTTCAATATAATTAGACTATTATCCTCAGCACATTCACTTTTCTCTTTCAAATGAGGAAGTTTACTTAAGTCCATATTTGTGTGGTGCTGTAGTATCCAGTTATCTCCGAAGGGTAATTTCTTTATAACATCTTTGAATTTCTATAACTTTGAAATTACTGGTATAATACTGTGTCCAAGTATTATACCATGGTCTATAATACTGTGTCCAAGTATTGACACCGTCCTTGGGTAGTAACTAAGTAATGCATCATGAGACATACTCCGGGAGTTCCTCTGATTTTGTCAACTTGTTGTTCAAATTCACGATTAAAGATGTTGAATAAAAAATCTACTTGAGGTTACAACAACTTCCTAAGGAGCAGATCTAGGCACCGTCGGTGCCTCTCAAATATTTTACGCAAAATGTGGGCTGTTCCCAATTAAGCAATGTCTTGCGCTTCCCAGTCTTTTGAATGACCAGGAGTTTAGCCAAGTTCTTACACAAATTTTACAGAACAAATCTCAGAGCTCCGATAACTATCGGGACAACCTGTGCCAAATTCGGCTGATCTCGATTTCCAAACTCTTGTATTTAATATATTATTATTATCCGAATTTTTTACTCTCTGCACTACGTGCAGGAACAATGTGTGTTTAACATTTAGAAACATGACCATTGCTGGTCTAGGCTCGGTCGATCTCGCAGAGACAAGGAAAGAACCAATGTTACTCTTGGCATTTCATTCAATCGTGTCCCAATCAGTCATTCATTCCAGGAATTCTCTTACTATTCTGCAGCTGTCCAGTATTACTGCATTTGCTCTGTGCATGAGAATGGTAATTTTAACACTTGAATTGCATGCACTGTGTGTGTTGGTATTAATCCTGATTATTATCGGTTGTATGCCGATATTCTGAAATCATTAAGACATTATGAATTATTATTATTATTATTATTATTATTATTATTATTATTATTATTACTCCACTACATCAGGACTAAAGATGTTATGAGGCGGCTGAATATAAAATCTATTCCAGGTTGCAACCAGCTACCTAAGGAGTAGATCTAGGGACTGTCGGTGCCTCTACAATACTTTGCGCAAAATGTGGGCGGTTCCAAATAAAGCGATTTCTTGCATTTCCCAGTCTTTTGAATTACCTGAGAGTTTACACAAGTTCTTAAACAAATTTTGCGGAACAGATCCCAGAGCTCCGATAACTATCGGGACCACCTATGCTTTTACGCCCCACATTCGGCTGATCTCGATATCCAAACTCTTGTATTTAATGCGATTATCTGCCTCCTTTGTAACGAAGTTTTGATCGTTTTGATAGCAAGAAAAATAATGTTTATTGTAACAAAACAAAGATATATAATGAATTAGTTTACGTTTGCATTGTATACATTTAAAAAAATATTTAATACGCCTGTAACAAGTAATGTACTTCAGCTTCCGGGTTAGTGACCCCCCATCTCGATCAGGTTTTTGTCCAGTTTCCCTGATCCATTGAGCAAATGCTGACATGGCCCCTTGTTTTGCTTCTGGACGTAAATGTAGCTTCACTGTGCGCACGTTTTGTTGAGCACTCCTTTTGCTTGTAAATTGATTTTCTATAGCTCGGGAACAAACAATTTTCAAATATTTTTATTTTTCTAAAATAATGATTTTCTAAATTAATTTGTTCGTTTTTTTATTATTCTGGTCCTCAAGAAAATGTGCGCAGATAAATCTCTTTCCCCACAAGTCATATACAGTTTTTACAGTTTTTGACAAATAAATAAATAAAATAAATAAACATCGATAAGTAAATACGATTTTTTCTCCAAATCCCGGATAACTATATCCGGTTTGTTTGCCGCTAACGTGCGATCAGTTAGAATTTAGTCGTACAATATCGTACACGATCCAACAGACGTCACCGGTTTTGGTGAGTATTCGTACTACTTGGCGCATGTGTTCGGAACTTCGAGGGTTGTAGAGATCTGCCAGTGGAGGTAGCTACACACCCTATCGTGTCTTCTCAAGTATTCGGTCTTTGTTATTATTAGTATTAGTATTAGTATTATTGGCCTATCAAGCATTTCTGACCACACTACACGATTAACGTGTGTAACTTTAAGAATCTGATTTTCAGCTGTGTCCCTCAGAACGACAAGGTTGTTACGCCTAGAAGTGTGAATTATGAAGTGATAGGATGGTAATATGGGGTGAAGGGACAATCAAAAATACGACCGTGCCTACGCAGGACTCGAAACTGCAGCCTCTCAGCTCAGACGATGGCTGCCGTCTTCGGTAACAGGAACTTTACGGAAAGTCACTGTAAACATTAGAAAATAGTATCTGCCCTTAACCCGGCACAACGGTATTATAATTTGAATTGGTTATTTTCGAGACCCAGTAAATCACGAAATGAAACTCTTGGGAAAAGAGAAAAAACGGATATCTATATAAACTATAAACTATTTGTAAAATATTTTCCCTTTAAGAAGTATTACTTATAAAAAGGCATTATGGAAGTATAATACAAACTTTTGTTACTTATTAAACTTGTACTTAGATAAGTTTAAACTGTGGAATTTTAGAACAAAATTGACAGAAAAAACAAATTTCTTATTTATAGAATGTATTAATGTATCTACTGTATTTGAGCATTAAAGGTAATGAACATTTACATGTTTTACACTCAGTATCATTATCTTTTACAACTATAACAGAAAATCTATAATTCCTGGATGCATGAGCAATGAGTAACACAAACTCCAATGTGTTTTTCACATTTTCTTACTTTTGTCTTGACAAAAAGGTCTCTTGTCACAAGAAAACAAAAGAACAAACTCTGAGTGAGAAGTCCCATGTCATTGACAAGGGGAAGAAACATTCTCACCATTGTATTATTGTTTTGGACAGCATATCTACACGAGAACGTGTGCAAATATTTTCTTTTCAGTAATGTTTTTAATATAATAGTCATTTAAAATGGACACTATATTAGGTGCTTTAGTTGCAATACCCACATGTTAACAGCAAATCATTGAGGTATATGTATTACTGAATACCGAATACTAATGGTGAATGAAAAGAATATCACAACTAGCTCCCTGAAGAAATATTGCTCAATACACGGGCAAACTAGTAGGAATGTGAAATGTTTGCATATCATCTACGCATATCCACATTTTATCCTCATTTCGTTTTGACACACGTCATATGTGTTGATACTGATAGTAGACATTTTTGATCTCCTAACATGTATCATTTTTCACAAACAATAGCTCTTTTCAGCTATACTTCCATCTTTTATCGTAACAAAAAAGACTATTAGTCAGCCCCTTGGCCGAGAGCGTTAAGACAGTTGTGCCGTAGAGTGTCGTACCGACGGGACGCGGGTACGAATCCCGCTTCGGGCATGGTTGGATGTGTTCAATTTAGCCACTATCATCACCATATCGTTTCATCCTCGTACCATAACGATAAATCCAAAAGTTGTCGCTAATGACCTAATAGTTGATGCGACCTTAAATAACAAAAACAATATTAATATGCGGCAGAAGCATCTCATCTGACGCCAACCAAAATGCCGGGAAAAAATGTCATTGACCAATTTTAAGTAGAATTATTGTTGTTTACATATCAAAATTCCAGGTATTTTCCACTGAACATCTCATGCATGATTTTAACATTTAATTTCTCATTTACGTATTTTTAATGTTACAGGAAAAATCTTGCAAGTCAGCGACTTGCAGAGTTTTAATGCCAGAGCAAATGTTAGCAATCCTATTATGGCCAGTCCGTCTACATCAGGATTACGAGGTTTAACATGCATAACAAAGCATCTGGCATTTAACTCATTTTTTTCATATAAAACAAACATGCCACAAATAGTGACTAACAGGGTTTTTAAAACTAACGTTCGTTTTTATCCCGTTTGCAAGTGCGTATGAAGCATTCACTAGTCACTGTCACTGTCCCTAGTACATTTCTTACGCTATCGTGCAGTCTTGCTTCAGTGAGCGCAGGATGAAGGACATGGGCAGCACTCGGGTGAAGCTCTTGATGGAGACTGAGTTCGTTTACTGCCAGCAATAGCTCTTTGGGAGACCGATGTTTGCTGATATCGCATCCGGCCATTGGCAGATCGCTCACTGTCATGTCCAACGCAAACTCCAGACGTGTCCCTAGGCAGGGACTCTTTCAGAGGACTTACTTCTTAGATGTCTTTCCGTACCAGTATGGGTGATATCTATTCCCCTCTACGCCATTATTACAATAGGTGATAATTTGTCCGTCTCGCAAGTGTCACAGTTGTTTTTGCTGGCACGTAGAGTTGGATTTGGGAGACTTGCAAAACCAATGGTATTAAAACAGCACGAACTTTCTCGTCCGTACTTTCAGGCAAAATTGGCCGGGGAAGTACTAAAATTTTCGAAAAATTGTACTTGATCTTACTTCATAATCTACGAGGGACATCCAGAAAGTAAGAATACAAAGGCTGTGTAGGACACTATGGAATTTTTTTTTTGAAAATTGGCAGCCATATCGTTTACACTGTTTCTTAACGGTCATAATAAGACGTAGAGCGCCTCAGTTAAATGTCGTCGCGGCAGCTTATCACGTCATTTAGTTCGTCGCCCGTTTGCTCCATGTACCGCTGATGTGACATTCGCTGTCATTTGTTTCTTCACGTTGCGCAACTAAGCGGCGGCCAGTATCCATGGCCAGCTCGTGAAAACATAGAGATTCGAGGTAATGAATTGTCAAAATGTTACCAAATAGGTGAAATTGGTGATGGGGCGCCATTCCTATTCGCCAACACAAAAACCTTCAACCTTTACAGAGAAAAATCGTGGCATCCGTCTTTTGGGACCAGAACGATATCTTGTTGGTCAGTTTCTTGCCCAAAGAATCCACCATTAACGCTAATGAATATTATGAGACACTACAAAAGTTGAAACAAAAAGTCAAAGACAAAAGAAGAGGGATGCTGGCTCGTGGTGTGTCATTGCATGACAACGCCAGACCCCATGCTGCCCGGCTTACTCAGGACTTGCTCGCGTTGTTTGGATGGGATATTGTGACTCATCCATTCAACTCTCCGAACCTGACATCCTCGGATTACCATCTTTTTAACATACTGAAGGAGTTCTTGGGTTGACAGCGATTTTCTAATGATGAAGTCGTGGAGACTGTGAAAAAGTGACTTAAAGAGGTGGAGCAAATAGTATACAAAGAGTGTACACAAAACTCGTGCCCAGGCTTCAAAAGTCCATAGACCTCAACGGAAATGATATGGAAAAATGATAACATATTTTGACACTTAAATTTCATAAAGTCTATTCATTTTTCAATTTTTAATAAGCGTTGTATTCTTACTTTCTGAACGTCCTTCGTAGTGATAAGGAACAAATTTTATTATGGGAAAAACTTCTATATTCATAGCGAAGAAAAAAGTTTGAATTTTTGCAATTTTCAAAAAATTAGATTTTCAAGGAACATGAGATGCACCATTCTCTTAAACGTACTTCAGACTACCTAACAAAAAATTTAATCAAAAACGATGGAGCTATTCTTTGAAAATTTTGAAAATGTTCCAGGAGATTCTTGTAAAGTACTATCAAAAATTAAAACATCCATTTTAAATTCAAGTGGCCCTGACATCAGCCAGATCGTTTGGGGAATATCAATTTTGGATAAAATAAGCTGAACGGTTTAGCTGCTGGCGTAGTTCACAGAAGGACGGGGACATTTTGCCATTATTCGATTTTTCGGTATCGAGGTCCTACAAAACAAATTCTGGCTACACTACGTGTTAGAGGATCTTTCTTCTAAATTTATCAACTGGATTTATCCCCTTTTTGTACAGGGTCCTGTAATAAGCGTTCTTCTGCCGAAAATTCGCCGTTTTTTGAGCAGCCATTACATAATTACTCCGCTACTCCGTAGCAAGACCGTAAAAGGGAGTAGGTATATAATGTCTTGGGAGTTCAAATCGCACCGAAGTAAAGAAGTGGAATTGGGGAAACAATTTAAGACAGGAACAGAGGAGGAGGTGGAGCTCAGAAGGAATAATGAAAGTCGTATTAACACATACGAGTAGCGGTAACAGCTGAGTTTTTCATTTCTTCTTCTTTGGCATATTTTGCCTTTGCATTGCGTAAAGTAGACATCCTAAACGAAACATATAAGCAAGATTTTTCAATCTTGAATGCCAGATGTTGGTTTAGCCGTGATCGCTAAGTCATTGTACATTCCTGGCCAGGGTGTACACATGACTTTGGTCGGTTCGAATCTTCATCTAAAACCGTGCTTAGCTGCTATAAGCCTGTGGTTAAGTCGGAGGGGGAGACCGATGTAAAACACATGGTGGTTGTTCCGCATCGAAGTTGACGGGGTTTATGCAGCTAAATTGCAGCCTCCTTTGGCGTAGACCACGGCTGCCGCAACCGTCTGCGCCAGGGGGCCGGCGTTGTTGTTATTGTTGTTATTGTTGTTATTATTATTATTTTATTATTAATGATGCTGTTTTGTATCCATAAGAGAGAACAAACGCTCCAACGTTTCTCCCCGGACCCGCCCTTGTGCATAAAATTGTTGACAGGAGGAGAAAAAAGTCACCGCGAGTCATCGCCAGTGCGAGCTGTCGCATCGCGTGGGAGCGAGTGCACGTTAACGCAGCGACACGTGAAGGGTAAAGGCGCAGTGGCGCTGGCGGTGAACTTCTGAAGCTGGGACTCCAGAAATGGAATGGAGCGTCTTGCGCGACATGCCGCGGCGCAATGCGACGTGATGGCGCATGAAACTTGACAACAATGCCGCTCGACAGGTGATCAACATACTGAGACGTCACCGCGAACGAGAGGGGGATGCGGCTTGTTGCCTAGGAATCTGGGAAGAAATGCCGATGCAACTGTCGAAAGTATGACAGTATTTGTATAAGATGAGAACGTTATTACAAAGTAAATAAGTTAAAAACTCAGCGTGGGGAAATGTTTTTGCAGTTTGGAAACACTTTTACGGGTTCAAATAGTATCACACTAATATTATGTAAGTTACAAATAATTCAAGAAAGTAAGTGATATTGTGGCAAAACTATTTATAGGGCCATGTCTAATTCTAGAGAAAAATTCTTACGACTGGGCATCTGTCTAGAGAAAAATTCTTACGACTGGAAGTTTACGTTTTCTCCTATGGAAACCAGCTACCGTTGCTAATACACTGCGCGCTATTTTCCTTCCATTATCAGTGTCCCCGGCACTCATTTTACACGTACACGCACACAAGAACATTTACAAGCACTACACTACCGCACATCTCGGGAGATGAGTCGGAAGCTTAGAGATAGTTTCGGGTGGGACGGTCCGACTCTGGAAGATATCTGAGGAGATAAAAACCCCGCAGGCCGACGTGTAGATAACACCGATTCTCACATTCCAACGAGGAAAGTACACACTACCTCCCAGCTACAACATACACGGGACAAATAACCAAAGTAGTTGACGCACTCGGAAGTACTAAATCAGGCATGTCATGGTCGCGGGGAAGGTTACTAGCTTTCTAGCGCACTGCAACCGCTGCGTCCAGAGCAACTGAGATGTGTTTGAAAGTAAAGGTTGTACAGAATTCTCCGGGATGACAGAGCGACACTGGATTCCTGGCCAACGATAGTATTTTGGAGAAGACTTTAGAGAAACAAGTTGATACGTACTGCGATTTGTCACAGAAAAGCTTTATTAATCCCCAATTCCTTTACTAAAACAAAAATGAAACATTAAAAGAAAAACAGCCATATTTGAAATTGACAATTGGGATTCTAATTAAATATTTGGATTCGAAAATATCTTGATTTTGTAATTGCGTTTATTTGAGAGAGAGCAATAATTCTTCGATTACCTACGTTCAGGATAGGTTTAAGAAACAAAAATTCTAGTTTCTCAAAAACGCTGTTCGCCCGTAATATACTTGCCATCTTTTCACATTATTGGGACACATGACAAAGAACAGAACGATTTAAATAATTAAAATCCAAAACGAAAACAAGCAAAGAATTGACCATTTAAACACATTCATGCTCGTTCGCAAAAATGTTTATATAAAGCAGAAATTGAAAAGAAAAATGAAACAAAATAAAAAGTAGTAAAGTATATAAATAAAATTCAAATTTCGGTTGTTTGATAGAAAACAGCAAAAAAATATACTTGTGTATGAAGTTACTGATCTTCATATACTTCAAGTACGATCTGAGCTTAAGTCTTCCCACTTCGTGTACTTCCCTTTCGGGATTTGGAGGGGAAATCAGAACGCAGTCAAGGTTACCTGGGCTCACAGGTGCTCCAGAGGAAAGGCAGCTCGTGGGGGCGCAGTCCGATAGGCCTACAATAAATGCTCTATCACCTCGCTCACCACACTCAACTCACCTCTCTTACCTCACCTCACTCAACTCACCTCACCTCACCTCACCTCACTCAACTCACCTCACCTCACTCAACTCACCTCACCTCACTCACCTCACCTCACTCACCTCACCTCACTCACCTCACCTCACTCACCTCACCTCCCCTCACTCACCTCACCTCACTCAACTCACCTCACTCAACTCACCTCACTCAACTCACCTCACCTCACTCAACTCACCTCACTCAACTCACCTCACTCAACTCACCTCACTCAACTCACCTCACTCAACTCACCTCACCTCACTCAATTCAACTCAACTCACCTCACCTCACTCAACTCACCTCACCTCACTCAACTCAACTCACCTCACTCACCTCACCTCACCTCACCTCACTCACCTCACCTCACTCAGCTCAACTCACCTCACTCAGCTCAACTCACCTCACTCAGCTCAACTCACCTCACTCAGCTCAACTCACCTCACTCAGCTCAACTCACCTCACTCAGCTCAACTCACCTCACTCAGCTCAACTCACCTCACTCAGCTCAACTCACCTCACTCAGCTCAACTCACCTCACTCAGCTCAATTCACCTCACTCAGCTCAACTCACCTCACTCAGCTCAACTCATCTCACTCAGCTCAACTCACCTCACTCAGCTCAACTCACCTCACTCAGCTCAACTCACCTCACTCAGCTCAACTCACCTCACTCAGCTCAACTCACCTCACTCAGCTCAACTCACCTCACTCAGCTCAACTCACCTCACTCAGCTCAACTCACCTCACTCAGCTCAACTCACCTCACTCAGCTCAACTCACCTCACTCAGCTCAACTCACCTCACTCAGCTCAACTCACCTCACTCAGCTCAACTCACCTCACTCAGCTCAACTCACCTCACTCAGCTCAACTCATCTCACTCAGCTCAACTCACCTCACTCAGCTCAACTCACCTCACTCAGCTCAACTCACCTCACTCAACTCATCTCACTCAACTCCCTCACTCAACTCGCCTCACTCAACTCGCCTCACTCAACTCACCTCACTCAACTCACCTCACTCAACTCGCCTCACTCAACTCACCTCACTCAACTCACCTCACTCAATTCACCTCATTCAACTCACTCGCTCAATTCACCCCTCTCAACTTACTCAACCATTCAACCCACCCACTCATCTCACCCACTGAATTCATCCACTCAACTCACCCACTCAACTCATTTTCACAGGGCCAACGCTCTTAGAAAGTGAGCCGCGGTAGAGCTGACAGAATGAAGAAAAGACTCGTCGCTCGCGAGAGATTTCAGCGACGTTCAGTCTTGTTTAAACTGTTCTAATTTATTCACCAAATGGACTTTTAAAGGTAAAAAAATTCAAAACTTGTGTTTTGAAACCTTACTCCAGGCAAGTACGTTAAGCATGATAGTTAAAAGAAAATGAAGATCAAGCATCTACATACTTCTTGTGCATCCTGGTGCTACGAAGTACACGAATAAGTATTTTCAATTGTGCAACGTACATATAAGCAACGAATATTTAATATATTCAGTGTTTTAACGCAATGTTTGATTATGAAAGCAATGCTCACTTTAGTGTACCGACATGCCCGCGGTCGACAGCTGCTGGGTCCCGCTCGGTTGGGACAAGGCCTCCGATCAAAGTCGAGTCAAACAGTCAATATTACGGAGTGTATTTCTTGATTAAAATTATATTGAATTCAAATTATATCATTTTAATAGTTTGAATTCATTAAATTATCAAGATATTTTTCTGATTGATCACTCCTTCAAAATTCAATTAAAACGTTTAAAATTACTCATGAAATGAGAGTACGAACTGAAAATTTGTAAGATTGAAAATCATGAATCTATGACCATTGTGTATAATAATAAAGTTCGTGAAAAGTCAAATGCGATACGTTACACACATGCAAAACAAATTCTTACCCCTCTCTACATTCAAAATATGCTGTATACCGCGGGGAAAGAAAGTGCTGAAAAAAGAAACTTCATGCTCTCTCCACTACAACGTAACGTTCTATTCTACGCCCAGTCGTAGAGAAAATTGTTTTCCTACGTAACTTCCCTTCGACCTCTGCATTCTGCAAAACCTAGCTGACCATCGCTTGGGTCATACCTGGCGAGTGCTCGGAGTAAGAGCTGGAAGACACTAGCCGCGTCCGACTCCCACTGAACATCTCCGAAACCAGCTTAATACGACCGGCGGCCAGTGTCGGTTGCATAGCACACGGTGCTGCGAGGTGACACTCCCTCGTGGCGCTTTCTGGGAATCCTGCAGTACCTTTTCCACTAACTACCCATCAACATCACGTTTCGGCGATCAGAATTAACGAAGAGCCGTTTAATAATATTAGCAGTGAGAAAATAGCGTTGAAACTATGTGGCACTAGGAGAAAAGGAAATAGCACTGGAGAGATAGAACCGTAGGGAGCGCATGAACACACGAAAAAAACAAAAAAAATGTTTTTATTAGTTTTAAGTATTTATTACTAAATACTAACTATAAGTAAAAAATTAAGTATTTATTAGAAGATTAAAATTTTGATTTTATTATCAAATATTAACCGAACTGTAAAACCTTTAAAGAATTACAATTGATAAAAATGTTAAGTAATAGCAATTTTAATTTGTATTATTGTCCAGTGATGATTCAAATTAAGAGCTGAAAAGTTTCACAAAAAGAAAAGAAACTAAAATTCGTACATAAATATTTTTAAGGTTCTAATTAGATTAATTAGGAAGATCTGTCTACATAGGGTATTAGATATATTGAATAGTGTACATCGGTTTATTGAAAAGTCCCTAATATCTGTGAAATAAACCCAGATTATATTTTCTTGCTATCTGTTGTAAGATCGTCTTTGGGCTTTTGACTTGATATCTCTTGGAGCTTTTACCTCAGGTATAAGGCGTGAAATATTAATTGTGCTTGTATCAACGTTTGGTGATCCTGGTGATTCATGTTCTTTCACCACATCATATTCAGGTGACGATGAAATATTGTACAACTCACTAATCTCTTGAGTTAATAGTCTTTTAACTGAATTCTTATAGAAACATTCTTTACTTACGTTTTTTCCAATACACAACCGTTTTTTCGTCGGGTTTATACGCAACCGTTTATTTAACTGTTGTAATTGTTGCCCTTGAAATTGAACGTGGAACTGTTTATATTGACTTTTGAGAGTTAACATAGCTGCTTTGTTTGGAGAAGATTTTGTAGATTCCATATTCTTGTATTTGTTGCTGGACGTATTCGGAGTATGTGCTTTCATTGCCATGTTCGTATTTATTTATTGTATTGAAATTTTTTAACATTCGTAAGGCATTTTTAATGACTTGTTCTGTTGAAGTTACATTTTGTAACACGGACACTGCGGTAACGTAGAAATCAGTAAGCTACGCACGTGGCAATATTTGTTGTCCACTGGATAGTACTGTATTCGAGGCAAGAGCGTAAATGTACGTTTAAGCACCAATTGTTGGTACTTATCGTACGGTGTATTTCGAACTTGGAAAAGGAATATTAGCCTGTCGTTTCACTAAACTCGCCGCACATAGTAACGGCGGAGGAACTACTGCGATGTGAACTTGCGACGATAACCTTAGGGCTGCGGAACACGATGTGTACTGTATCGCTGTCTGGAGCGAACTGGGGCTGGGGAGCAATCTGGGTACTTACAGAACGATCACTTCACAATATAGCACAATCTGCACGTATTGCTGTACTCCCCTCATAGTACGTCACAAAAAATCTTCAATTGTTTTCAACGTTAAATAAATTAACAGCTTTTGAGAATACGTACCGAGGTGGGTATGTGTGCATCTATTATTAACTACAAAAACCATCAGTATATTTAATACTGTCATGCCACCACTCTTTCTAATTTACTTTCAAAAGATTGCTCATCGTTATAATATAACAAGATTTTATTTTTTATCCTTTGCTGTCTTCCTTACACATATCTGTAAATGAAGAGTACTCGTACGTTTATACACCATACGTTTTTTTATGGAACTAGAAGCTTTTTTTTCACGAAAATTAAACTACGAATAGATTTGAATTTAGTTTCAAATTACGTATTTTATAAAATCATCCACATATCTTTAAACATAATGCCGTTGTCGTGTTAGTGACGTTAATAATTTTTTTCGTGTAAATTACATTTTAAAGCATAGTATTACAGAAGAGTGAAAATTGTTCTGCAGTCCGCTCTAAACTCCAGGAATAAAATATCTGCAATTGATAGTTTGGCAGTGCCTGTAGTCTAGTATAGTTTCGGACTAGTGGACTGGACTGAGCGAGAAAGTCGCATCATGGATCGAAAAACAAGAAAACTGCTAACAATGCATCATGTCGCCCACCCTCGAGCTGATGTACATAGACTTTATGTGTCACGTAAGGAAGGAGGAAGAGGCCTCCTAGCACAATGCAATAGTTGGAATGGGGAAGTATGTAGCCAGTCATCAAGATGACCCTCAAATGAGGTAGGTCATGAAACGTGACCGAAGAATGGGAAACAGAGGCATTGTTATTGTAGCAAGAAGCATTCCAAAGAAAACTATGCAAGATACGCCGAATAACAGACACTGAACTTCTGATGCAATTAAACATCAAATATGAGGCAAAAAATTTTAAATAAATCGTGGAGAGACAAACCACTCCATATACAGTATCTAAAAAGAATGGACAAGGGACAGATCAGTAAAGATTAATTGTTTATGTGGCTTCAAAGGGGAAGAATGAAGCTAGAATCAGAAGCACTTGTTATAGCTACCCAAGATCAGGCGCTGAGAACACGACATGTGATTAAAGCGGTTCTCAAAATTTCCCATGATGATAAATGCCGCATTTGCCAGGAATACGTAGAAACCATTAATTATATTGTCTCAGCTTGTCCAATTCTAGCACGACAGGGTGTGTCATTACACCTCTGGCAGATCTGTACAGACCAGAAGTTCCAAACACATAACCCTAAGGGTTACGAACACTCACAATAACCGGTGACATCTGTTGGACTCTATTGAACGACCAACAAATTCAAACGGATTGCACTATAGCAGCAAAGAAACAGGATATTGTTATCCGGGATTTTGAGGGAAAAAATGCGTCTTCTTGTCTTGCTAACATGACAAGAAGACGCGATTAACGACTGTGGCTTGTGATCGAAACGTCGTAACCAAGGAGGCAGAGAACCGTCTTAAATACAATAGTTTGCAAATCGCTGAATATGGGCTGTGAAAGCACAGACCGTCGCAGATAGTTATCGTAGCTCTGGGATTTGTTTTGCAAAATTTTTGTAAGAACTTGGCTAAACTCTCAGGTAATTCAAAAGTCGGGGAAGTGCAAGAAATTGCTTTAATTGGAACAACCCACATTTGCGCAAAGTATTGCAGAGGCACCGGTAGTCCCTAGATCAACTGCTGGTTGCAACGCGGAGGAAACATCATAATCAACCGACTCTCAACATATTTAGTAATAATAATTTAATCTTTATTAATAAATAAAGCTTTATTTGCAAGGCGTCATAGGACATAAAGTGTTACATCTTCTAATTAAGTTGTGCTCGGATACATTTCAATTTGATGTCATAACATATGTTTTCCTTCTGTTCACGAGTGGAATTTATTTCGTGGTTGCTTTGTGGAAACACATGTAAGGAGAGAGACTTAAGGGGAATTTGTGCGATGCAATTTTTCCTAGCTGCGTTGTGCACTACATGATATTTAATGGAATAAGGACTTGCAAATATTACGGCATCTGTATTCAAAAAGTGTTTCCAAATTCTTATTACGCGAGACAAGAAGAACCAAGTTCAGATATGTTGTGAATGACATTTTTCATCTCAGAATGCAAATATTCTAGACGAAAACTCCGGAACCTCCATAGAAGAATAAATATTGTTTACCACAAGGGCTAAACTACAAGGAAGACAAACAGCATGCTGATTTCGCCACGTGCTGATTGGTAAACTACATTCTCATTTTTTTCAAAATGGTTCGAAAAAAGCTTTTAGCAACCATCTCGTTCAAGGTGACAAAAAGGAAATTAAAATTACATCAACATTTAATTCAATGTAAAATCGAGGGAATTCATTACGCTAGGTAAACGTATATACAATCATGCAATTTATTTTGAACTAACAAGAAAACATCAAGGTTATAACTGATGCGTTATGCGCATTATTTTATCTCAAAAGTTATTGATTATTAAGACATTTTATAGTGCAATTAGATATTCATGTAAACAAGATTTATTCTTCTATGGAGGTTCCGGACTAGACATTATAAATGATAAAGAAGAGCCTATTACTTCTCTCATGGATTTCTGCCGTTTGGTAACATAAAAGAACACAAAATAACAAAGTGGGATAACTCTAAGCACTAAAGGAAATGCATTAAGGCACTTTCATTTCAGTGACTTCACACAATTTCTATTAAAAATGTGTAACATTTTTGAAAATTATTTTCATATTTCACAATTACTTTGGTCAAAAGAAATTTTGTCAAATCTGATTTGTTACGGACAGTACAGTAAAATTATTTATATGGCGCTGAAGAGGGTACTGGCAAATTTCAATAAATGTTTATATGTAATATTTATGATATGGTCAGAATCTTGTCTTGACCATTTTTTTTCGTTATGATCATTAGTTCGAAAATGTACTTTACAAAATTAAAGTGGGAATGCATTTCCACACTAAAGCAGCCTCGGCAAATATTTGGCGCATGTCTTTAAGTGTTTTGGTTATCTAGTTTCTCAGAACATGAGTCTATATCTTTGTTTCCATGTGTCCTTTTATTGGTGTGCGTACTTAGATCTTTAGCAAAAATTGTTCTGTTTTTAAGGATCGAGTATTATGTACGAGTAAATATTGTTCATAGTAACTTAAGCAGAGAACAACAATGGACAAAATTGTTCTGAAAGCTTTACAAACATAGACATTTTAAGTAAACCAATAAAATATTAAATAAATTGAAAGTATCAGTTACTTTGACACAAAAAATCAAATTGATTTTCAAATCTGTTGAGAGTATCTTGTCTTACCTCAACCCGGACTTGAAGTCTACATTCTCTCTGGTAAACCCTCTAACAAAAGCCCTTTCCGTTGGAAAATCTCTTTGCTTTTAAAGCACAAAGCTTTAAAAGCGCCTTCCGTTACTAAAAAGTTTACGAGATAATACAAGATTCTTAGAATGTTCTTTGAGTGATGGTGTATATACACCCATCACAAAATTGTGCAAGTATAAGACATGATTTTATAATTACGGAATAATTGAAAACATTTTATCTTCTTTTTTAGGGATTTCTAGAGACGAAGTCAGTTACTTTCTACGCCAAAAAGGGGTGTAATACCGATCATAACCCAAATACTAACACACTTGCGACCTTATTTGATTCGAGGACCCGCAGATCGCACGGCTTTTTACTATACAAGAAACACAAAAAGAAAATAACCATTATGCTGTAAGCAAGATTAAAACCTCAACACTTCTGACAGAGGCAGTACGGACATACATCAACATTTTTATTCCAGCATTTGTATGTCATTTTGTGTATAAATCAGTTTATTGATACTTGGTTTATCTTCAGCACAATTATTTCATTGAATATTTTATACCAAATTTATAAAATGCAAATAGTTGAGAAACGAATTATTTTTATCAAAATTCAACGATGAACAATATTCTTAATCAAGAGTCTTAGATACCAGATTTTTTATTAAAATGCTTAATTGATTTCTGAAGTCTATTTTGCAGATTGCCATAACCTAGATTTGCCAATATACAAGTGGTTTTATAAATATTATTTACAATGTTTAGACATATTTCTTTAATAAAACTTGAAAAATGTTATTTTTAATATGGGTTGTCTTATCCGTTGAATGAACGGTATAAGATATTAGTTAATATAGTTAATCCAATGTACTTGTGAAATATTTTCGTGAGGGAAAAATCGCATCTGAGTGGGAAGGAATTGGAAAAGAAAATAAGGTATCAAAGAGAAACAAGATGCAGAAGATCAGCGAAAAACAAATTTTGAGGGAACGACACAATGGAATCTATGTGTTTGAGAAATCGGTATTGGGGAACACGAACTTTGGGGAAAGGTGTTGGGTGATCGTCTCATTAGAATCAAGGACGGAATCGATTTTAACAGTGAAAGAACAAAAGATGTAGAGGAATATGTGATGAGATGGAACGGGTTAGGAGAGAACGAGAGAGATAGAGAGTGAGAGAGAAAGAAAGAAAGAAAGAAGGAAAGAAGGAAAGAGAGAAGGAAAGAGAGAGAAAAGGGAGGCCGATAGAACGTCACATTTTCAATTATCAGCTAAAAAAACCTTCGACTTACTATCGAACGACTTTACTATTCCTAAAAGCAATAACAGAGCTTCCTAAAGGCGCTTGAGTGCAACAGAGAGCTGTAATGATCCACCTCTTTCCCTGATCCTCCCCTATTCCCCTTAAGTGAACATCCGAGCACTCGCACGCACGCGCTCGCGAGTGGATCACCGTCAGCGCTCACGCCTTGGCGGTGCTGCGTGCCCTGCAGCCAAATAACAGCTAGCTCGCAAACAGCTGGAGCGGCGAAGATTTGCGCGCACTGGTAGAGCAGGATTGGGTAGTGTGCTTAGTTTGGAAAGCGATGTATTAATAAATATTTTAAAGAATCACATTTTTATTTATTCTCAAACCCACTTACAAGTTTTCATAAATCGTCAACAAATATTTTCTGAAATCTTGAGTTACTAAACTTATATCTTAAATGCATACTCTCAAACTACCAAGGGTGAAACTAATAGCATTGTGGTTAATAAGATTGTACGTATATTATTTATTATCGAAAGACTGAAAAGGAGTGTAAATAATTCATCTTTTCTATTGCCATGTCACAACTTTTCTGTAAATCATGTAACCTTTTTAGTATGTACTCCGAGCTCTCCCAGATCACTATTCCAAATACATTTTCCTACATTTACAATTGAGTGTTTCTTTGTCATTTCCACTATGTAGTGAGAGAAGGTTATGCTATGTTGGTGAAAAAAGTGGTCATTTTTTCACAGAAAAAACACGTTCTCTCCTTATTCTGCATAATGGAACCGCAGTTTTCCTACTCCTCAGTATGTTTTTTAAACAACCATAGTGCGAAAACACAATTTTTCAGGAGAGCGAAAAAACGTTTCATGAAGAAATATGGTAGAAACTTGAAACATGAAAATTTTTGCAGGCTTTCTCACACGATTGTAAATACTGAACACTTGAGTGTGGTTCAAGCTTGAATTGTATTGTGAAAATTATTGGATGAAGTGGGGTATGTATGGACTATGGTATTTTTCCAAATAAATGAGAAATTTGTATATTAAAATTATTTATTTGAGACAGCAATATTACAATATTTGCAGGAATAATGCAAGACGTTAATTCATTTAATCACTTTGAAGTGTTAATGAGCAGCTTATTGTTCTTCGACACTCCTATTATCATTATCAGTGTTTTCCTTTTCCACATTAGCATCTACCACTGATGACAAATGTAGACTCAAATCTCTGTTAGTAAGTGACTAAATATTTAGACAACTTCTTAAGATTCCTTTGTGATTAAAATGTTCTTTTCCTTTAAACTTCTTTGCTCTTACTACATCGTCTTTCCTCTCTTGCTTTGATTTACTCTTTTCCACTCTGTTCTTTATACATCTGGAGTAGAATCCATTTTTAAGCTGTTACTTTGTCACTTGCTTGCTCAGATTCACAAAATAAAGGACGTATTTATCTCAAGAACAGGTTATACACTATAACCAAACTTCCAGAACAAAAATACTTGTGATACAAAATAACCACATTCACAAAACAAATATTATCACCATTAATAGACTGAGATAAGCTATGCTTGAGAAATAATCACGGAGAAAACTTACATTTAAATAACTATGGTTCTTTACCAAAAAGTACTCTGGATTTTTTATCAAAATCAATCAAACTTTCGGAGCTAATAACTACGAACAGGGGAAGATTTTGTTCACAACAAAGTCGGAAAATGGTGGCTATGAAGCTCTAACAACAGAAGCATTAGCTTCTGTTCTGAAGTATTAGTATTTCAAAATCTCACTTCTTGGACTAAGGTTGTTCTTTTAAAAATCCCTTCAATTACTTTCTAAGTAAAAAAAATATTTAAATTGCTTGGAAGATAACGATTTTACTTTCTCTGAATTACAGGCACTGACACAGAAGAAGTGGATATATCATGTCCCTTCATAAATTACTTTCTCTAGCATATTATGCAATCAAAAACCACGATTTGTAAGTCCTTGATACCGAAAAAGTCAAAACGTCCGTCTGACTACCTGACCATCCGATTCAAGATGAAATGTTTTTTCATTATTGAGAACTGTAAATAAATTATGATTGTTTATAATGAAAGGAACGTGTTTAAAGTGTTTCAGTATTATATAACGTACACGTTACAAATCATATGAGAAAGTATGAGGTGTTATAGCATCACTAGTCCTTGCTACGCTAAGTCATTTACTGTTTTTGTTAATGAGTGTTGAATGAATTTCTCACTTTCTTCCACAAATTACCATTCCAAATTATTTATTTAATTTAAATTTATATTTTGACCAAAAAACAATATAAACTCCGAGACTAAGTGACGTATGGAAGAGAAATATAATAAGTATTCAAATGGAGAATTGCTTAGAACTTCTTTTCAGTTAACTCTCTAAATTCATTTGTTTTTATATTCCACGAATAACTTTAATTCTATTTTCAGCTAATCTAGATCTCTTGTCATGTATCTTTAATAAGGAGGAGCCTATAAGACACCACCGCAGATAATTGGTGACATAAAATTACTCTTTCATCAACTGTAGAGCCTCGCGGCTAATCGTTGCCTTATTTGTCTTCTTTATATTCAATTAAGCATTATATATAAGATAGTTTTTATACCGTTAATCTAGTCATTTTTTAATTGATTTCTATGTCTGATAAAAAAATAAAAACAGCAAGTAGACACATGATTTACGTTATTTACTTTGCACACACTCATTATATAGGAATGTATTAATGCAAAAATCTGACAATCTGCTTCGAAGTAAATTTACTCGTCGATGTAATTGCAGCTCTTCCTTTGGAGTTTTGCTGTCTACCACAACATTCACTCTGAGTAAACGCAAAGTGAACACTCGTATTCAGAACTGGAAAGCTGCTCGCCGCTTCCCCACCGATCGCTCCCATGTGTTTCCTAATGAAATAATCAAGCTGATGAGATGTAAACACGCTAGCCGCAGCTCGCACGGACGCAAACCTCGCAGCCATTGGACTCGGACGGGGCTTTCGGACGGTGAGACGTGCGACGCCGTCCATCAGGCCAGGGGGAGAGATGGGAAAGGGGGTCGGAGAGGGGCACACTCTGCTTCGTCAAGAGTGTATCGGACGTAGAGGACCCGAGAGGACCCTCCAAGAGGCGCGAGGGATCCTCAGCTGAGGAATTACGCCCAGGCTGGGGAGGCGGGAGGGAGGCGAGAATGCTCTCAAAATTTGTCGAGCAACTTCCTAACTACTCCGCTGTACAATCATCACTGTACAATCTTCACTGTGTGGAGATAGTAGAGAAAACAGTTTGTGTGGAAAGAGGAGAAATGGTGGAACAGTGAGGTAATAAATAATAAGTGTTCCGACAAACACATAATTGTAAAATAAAGTTGCACCCAATTGATTTAATTATCGCTGCACATGAGAAGGCTTATTCCTGTGAAAGCGTTATAAGGGGCAATTTTAGGAAGGAAAATTGATTTGGATAGCTTGCATGTTCATAGATTCTACTGAATGTAAATTTCAATACTTTTCCGTTTGCGCAAACTGAAGTCTGCTGCAGCTAACTGAGAAAGTTTTATAATAAAATACGTTATGAGCAAACACTGGGGTGATCCTTTGTGTTGTGATCTCAACACAAAAATCTTTTCTCCTTCCTCTGAAAGTCATATTTTGCTTTTTTACTGGGTTTTATATTAATGGAAATAAAAAAAGAAGACAAATTATTATTTTTAACCGATAAAAGTTTGTCAAATAATGTAATTTTTAAAACCTCAGCCCCAACATACTCCACATACAACATGAAATGTATTATCATCTCGATTTGTTTTTATTTTCATGATTGATAAAATTACAATGAATTTTGTTTGTTGAAACAAAATAAAAACTATCCTACATTATTTGAACGTTATTTCGTTGTATAAGAAAGTCGGTTAGCTCTTAGTTAATCGCCTCTTTCACAAGCACCATGAACTTCTCTCGTCAGGCGGATCGAAAGCTTTCAAAAGGTTGCTGCACCGTCATTCGGCCAGTAATGAGCAAAATTAAGGAAGGGTGTTGTTCAATTTCATGGCTATTCGTGCTCCAGCAGCGTGCGTGCGTAGTCACAATTTTTTAGAGAAAAAAGAAATGGCTTCTAAACATGAAATCATTCACAATGCATGTCGGCCAGGAATTGCGATAGTCTGAATACACCATTCTAGGTTTATTTATAACGCTTACGATTTGAGTACAATACAAGTGGACTCTCGATAAGAAAACCCTGGGTATTTCAATTACGTTCAATTCAATCCTATAGTGCCTTCTGTCTACCCGTTTCCTAAAATTTTGTATTGTTTTATTCCAGCAAGAATAAAATAAAATCACCGCTGGCATTGTACGTATAAAAGGAGAAATATCAATGTGTAAGTACGAGTTAATTTGACCCTGACTAATTAAAGAATCATCCAAGTACCTGAACCTTAGCGTCTACTTCATACTTTGTTTCGATGAACAGTAATAGACATGGTCTTTCAGAATCATAAAAGACCCCAATAAACAACTGCGAGTGTAGAGTAGAAATAGAATTTCACATAAAAAAAGATATAGGTGAAAAAATGTGGAAAAGAAAATTCACAGTGAGTTCCTGAAAATACTGTTCATTTAGAAAGGTGGGTTGGATTTTATTTCATTTTCCGGTAAAGAACCATTCCGAAACTAAAAATGATACTGCGGTCGAGATTTTTATCTAGTTTCCTCTATTTCTCCACATCAAGTACACTTTGTATTTACTATATCTCACTCAACAGAGCAGAAGTGATGAAAATCTGTGTATAAACGGAACGTATTGAGAAACATAACATATTCCCATTATAAAATATGCAGATGCTATTCAAATTGCAGTCATATATAATTCCGGGAATGGGATAGAGTTTTAGGAGCACCTTAGCAATCATAAGGCTGCTTAATGGCCCATTTGTTTTGTTATTATGCCTATTCGAATCCAGTTAAGTAACTGGGCCGGTACGTGCCACTGTCTCATTAGAATTCTAGAGACGATGGAGTAATTCCTTAATTTCTCAGCCTGTTTCTACTCCCAATTGAACGGTGTGATGTTGGACTGGATATCACGTTCCCATATGATCAATCCCTCGAAATTTTGGAATATTGGCAGTACTGGGATATTGCGAATGTCAACCCAAGCCACGAACAGGACAGGAGAGACGTCGAAAATAAAGAAAATTACTTTATTAGCATTTTAAAGTGTCGCCCTATTGAGAAGCCGCTTTGTGGCAACATGAATCTCATATGGATTGATTGATTATTGCGTTTCAATTGCCATGGTCATTAGTCCCATACGTGTAGTGAATATTTTATCACGGGAAGGCGTGGTGTTCTTCCCCAGTGGAAGACGAGATCCGACACCGACCCACAAGTCGGCTTGCTAAGTTCTCTCCATCCAGCTGTTTCCCACCGGCGCGGGGCATCGGTCCAATCATAACAAGCTCGAAGTTCTCGGCTGGTCTCGCGACATATGTTATAGTGTAATCATGTGTGTGTAAGAAATGGGGGAGATCAAGATTGGAAGCGGAAAGAAATATCGTGCGCGGTTCGTGGCTCGTATATTAGGGTTAGCTCCGTTAGCTCCGGCATTCGTATGGTGTTGGACGGAGAAACCACGGTAAACTATAGATCAGAGCTGCCAACCGCTAGAATTCTCCTCCAGACACGGACTGTATTCGACCTAGCTATCTAACTAGGGTCGAAAATCCCGCCACCGTCGGAAATAGAACCCTAGGACTTGCCGGGCAGAGACACTGCAGCGACATGAATTGATTCCCTAAGCCACCTCAACCGGTCTTGTATGGCATAATGTGCATTCTCAGTGAATTCTAGCAGTTTGTACCATCGGAAGAGCGAGAAAGTAATAAGATGATTGCGCTATATGGAACGCTTCTTATCGACTAGTGAACATAGGAAACACAACTTTCACGAAAAAAGTACTTCGCCTGAAGACCGAGAAATTCAATAACACGAGTTTGTCAGGCGGTGAGTCTCGCAAGTTATTTTTGTAGCATTAACGACAAATGAAATTGACTGAGAGAAAATACCACTGAAGAAGTTGTTTCAGCTCATGTATGGCAATTCACCCAGGCGTGAAGTCTTAACCGTCATGTCACGGACTGTGAGATGAAAAATAATGAAATGTCGTCCGGCTAGGACAACGTTGATATTGCAAATCGGTCGTACAGAACAGAATAAAAAGTGTGTGATGGCAAAGAGAATTATTGGATAGTAACTTTCACGTCAACCTCCCTGTGTAGTGCAGTTAATCAGCAATCCTCAACCTCTTTGTCACAACTGCAAGGCAATCTGCGCCACCACGCAACGAATTTTTCGTGCCAACCGTTGAGAGTTGTCGTTTGGACCGAGTTTGCCGGCGTATTTCTGGTGAAAGTACGTTGCACATACTATACATTACGCCAGGAAAGTTTCTCCGCATGGATCCATGCTGATGAGAGTGCTATCAAAAATGGTGTTGGTATCACAAGCACCAGGCATTGCCTCACCGTCCGGTACTTAGCGCAGCGGCAGGGGAGCGTGATGACGGCACGTAGTCGACACTAGCGCTCTGCAGGGCTTGGAAGCTAGGGGGGAAGCGGTGGCGGTGGCAGCCCCTGACTCGGCTGAGAGACTTTCCTGGCATCCTGTATAATCTACATATACAAAACAGGATGTTGGATTGTATATAAGAGCAAACCTCTGACACCTTTGGACCGATCTCCATGAAAGTTGGCACTTCTACGTGTTTTTTCACCAAAAAGGTTTATGTGTTGTTAATTCTGTTGTAACTCCACTACATGGCGCTACATATTCACTACATATCCACTACTTATTAACGTCAAATGCAACCTGCAACACACTCGGCAGCATTTTGTATCTATATCGTTAAATAATTCCTAAACTAGGCGTTCGAGAGCCTTCAAAACTACAATTTTGAGGCCAAAGGCTTCAAAGAAAGGTTTCTCACACCGTAATCTACAGAACAAATTCTTCCTGAACATTCTATTACATTTTTGGTGGTCCGGCGCTTTCCGATATTACCTCACCTGCTCAGAGACGTGCAGAATCAGCAAGTAAATGTGAATGAGAGGGACAGAGAGCGCCAGAGACACAGAGACAGGTAGACAGGGGCACCGTGAGGGAAGGAGGCAGAGAAGTGAGAAAGGGTGATGGGAAAGGAAAGAGGGAGATGAAGGGCAGAACAACGTCTGCCAGGTTTTCCTAGTGCTTTGTAAATATTACACACTTTTACGCCATTGTAACTTATAATTTAAAATTTGAACTCGTTCATCATGTGGTACCCGCAATACCACGATGTATAATATATACTTCTACCACCCACAATGTTTCTAATTAGAAATATCACTTGACATCTTGTTCTGCATTACGACCCGTCTGCGCCTCTTAATGTGCTTTGAAACGAATTATTCACACCAACTTCATGTCATCACTTTGTGTATATTGGAACTGTGATTTGACATTTCGTGTCTGAAACGATATTTTATTTTAGTGAAGTATTTGACAGCTTGCACGGTTTCATGTTTCGTCATTACTATGCACGTATTCAAACCAGCAGCAGGCGAAAACCATGAAATGATGGAGCTTTGTGACACTCAACTATAAAGTTGTATTATATATGTTATCTTGTGATCTGAACCTAGAATGGACTTTGCATTTATTAATGTGTATATGTGTGTTTTCAGTGTTATTTTAAATTTTTTCGGACTCAAGTTTTTTCAGTAGGTTTATTCTTCTCAGTTTCATTTCAGTATTACATTAGTGTTAAATCATTCGATTTATTATATTACCGCCGTTTAATGAAATCACAGCAATATGTCGTACAAGGCTATCAATAAAATAACTTCACTGCTTACTAGGCCGTTATCTGACAAGGAATTAAAAGAAGAAAGTATTCCAACAATGCAAAAGCCATTCAAGAAGTAATGAAACATTTTTCATGTGGACACTCTGGAATTGTCTAGAAAATGCAGAATTCTAAGAGTATCTGCATATTATTAATAATAAACAGTACACATCAAAGAATAATAAAAAAATATTTTAAGGATAAATTGAATGTGTTCAAAATTCACAGTGTTGGATACTTTACTGACACTCTGTAATAATTGTAATTAAAGTAAATATTCATAAAATCAATAAATGAGAAGAGAATCGTTTGTTTTTGCATTATAAGTCATTATCAAACACTCACGCAGTGAACAAAAATTCTAGTCTCAAGAGGTTCACTATTATCCGAATCGACTGTTTGCGTGTCAGAATATGACTCCAAAAATCCAACGAGAAACAGAGAAAGAAAAGAACGAGAAAGAAAAGCGAGGAAGGGGAAGATAGAAGTGAGAACAAGATGGAAATTGATAAAAAAGAGAGAAAGAACGAGCGTGAATGTAAGTAGGAGAAAGGAGAAGAGATAGCGGAAGAGCAGGCATCTCGTACGCGTTTAATCTGCGACAAGTACTTGGATGCATTTGCAACTCGTTATCAGAAAATCTGTGCAAAGCTGCTCCGCGGCGGGATGGAGGAGCGGCGCCGGGACCCGATCGCAGGCCCGCCGCCTGGGCGCGGCCGGGCGACGGAGCAGACCGCCATGCATATTTGATACGTCGGCTGCGTAATTGCCGTGTGCGAATCGATACGCCGCGCGACACGCCAACGCGATTCCGTTATCAATGCATAGAGCCGAAATTTGCGTGTGGAGCTTCACTTCGGCCCGGCTGGTCGCGGTAACCCGCTATCCATTCCGCTTCTCGCAACGTGCTGTCCCCGTTGCTCTCGCTCCAGCTGATACCATCGCCTCCGCCTTCCCCACACCGAGCGTAATGCTCCCTTCTATTGTTTTCCTAAACCGCAACAATGACATCCTGCTCCCTTCATCGATTATTTGAGAATGTCAGTGCCTTCCTTTGATGTATCTTTTCCCTTTCTCTTAAAATCGTGAGCGTCTCTGGACGATTGCTCTTGATATTCTCACTAACTTTACTCAAATATTCCTCGTTGAGAAATCGTTTGATCAGATGGGTATTTCATAACTTCCGTGTCAACTCTCAGCTCTCTCTCTTTTTCTCTTTCCCTTTTTATCTCTTTCTTTCTCTCACTCACACATATACACATTAACACACTATTCTAACCCATTCCCCGCTCACATTCAAAATGGATTTAACCCTCTTAGACGCTTTAGTGATTCCTGTCACATACTCTCCCAGTCACGACCTAACAGCGAGGTCGTAACATGACTGTCAAAGTCATGGGTTACCGTTATGGGCGCGAGCGATGAAATCGGTGGGTTAGTCTCTTCAGAAAAGGAGAAACGTTCACCTCAGTTTCTCTCTCACCTCAAATATTTATAGACAGACGACCTACATTTTTCTGCGACGCGGTTCTGCAGAAGTCCCGGACCCAACAACCATCTGCTTTCCAGGCTCCGCCTGGGCGACGTTGCGTGACGACGAGGGACGGGAAAACAGAGACAGTGGCGAACACGGCAAGGGGAAGGAAACGGCCCCGCCGGCTGCGGGCCCTGCGATCCTCGGGACCGCCGGAGGCGGCGCCCCATTCTGGACCAGCCGCCATCTGTGCAGATGACAGACACACGCGCCCCGATGCTTGTGGACCGAAACGACGATTTTTAGTGCCCTCCCCAAACAGGCTGCGTTCATAAAGAGATACGGCGAGAGAGGGCTCCTCTGAAACGAAATGCATTTATATCGGGTTGTAGGGAATAGGAGTGGATTTGGGGATAAAGGAAAAGGCAGACGATGGCTGAAAACGTGGAGAGCGGGAGAATAAGAGAGAGAGAGAGGGGGAAAGAGAAACGTAGAATGTGTAGCGCCTTGCCGCACGCATCAGTTGGCTTGCGGGAAAGAAGTGGAAAGAAAAAAAACAAACACAACAAAGGAAGGACTTCTCTTCGGAATTGTTTCTTCGATATGCAAACGGGAGAATTAACTGCTTAAACGTCCATGGAATCGAGAGACTTCTAACTCAAAAATAAAAACATAGCTAAAGCACGGCTTTCCCTCCACAAGTTTAATTTTTCCATTTTGGGTCGTTTTCGTCGAAGCAGCGGAGGTTTGAAAACTGGGCGTCGCATGAATATGCAAGGCAACCAGCCGTCGCCTCCATCCACGCTCGTTCGCTCTAGCGACCCCGCTCCCGACCTATCTCCGCCCCCGCCCCAGTCCTAGTCCCCTTACCTGCCCCTTTCCCTCACCTACCATATCTCCGTATATATTCCCGCCACCGCCACCACTTCCGCTACGGGCCTCGCCTCTACTCCCACCTGTCCCCTCATACCCGTTTCTGATTGCCCCCCCCCATATCCTGTCCACGCCCTTATTCACGAACCCATTCTCGTCCCCATTGACGCACCCACTTCGGCATCCGCATGCCAGAAGCAACTCCCCCAACCCTGCAACCCTCTACGTCAGTGTTGTCAAGGTTGATGCACAAGTGGGAGCCCGTGGCACGAGTGCCACGACGCAATCGCCTCTCCACGCAGTTCATTATTCCGCCACAACACACAAGGCCATCACTATAGTAAAACGGCGGGGTTTCCTATTAGTTTCCTCTCCCGACGCTAGTGGCGCAGAGAAGTTCGTGGCATAGCACGGTGCCGCGAGGCGTGCCACTGCCACCAGCAGGAAACCTTGACACCACTGCTCTACGTCTTCGTCCCCTCCGTCCCGAGGCTCCTGCGTACGGAGCTACACCGTCGCTGCCCCCCGCCGTTCACTCCGATGTCGCGCCGGGCCGCGGTGGCTGCGTTATGATGCAGTAGTCAGTGACACAGGTTGGATGCCGCAGCATGCCTCCCTGCACCTGTCGGAGTTCCTATTTATTTTTAATATTATCTTCTACTCTACTAGTACCTCCGAACTCAAAGCCGTTTTCAACAACCACTTCATTATTTCCTACTTCCGTTACTGTTATCATTAGAGACCGGAAAAATCTGTACTATGAAAGGCAAAATATGTAAATAAATATGTAAGAACATAATATGTAACAGTAAGAATATGTCCAAAATATGTAAAATCGGGTATAATAATTTAATATTAAAACACACTAATTATAAATCGCATTTACATATTACATATTACACCAGTGGTGCTTCCAACGCACATACTTTCTCGCACTACTTCTATATGGTCCTAAATGCTATTTCACTACTTAATAAACCAGCAAAAGTGTTTTCTACCAGAAAACATTTTCCGTTCCTAGACCCGAAATACGATCCTCAAAATTAACGAACCTGCATTTATACTACTACGCCATACTAGAACCATATGGGTCGAACAGAGCCACAAAAAGAATGGAACCGAGCTATAAAATGGTAAATGCATGATAAAGAAACAATTGATACGATGGTACATACGAGAAAGTCTGTGCCATTCTATAGCACCACTAGTTTATTTATTTACCGTCCCTTATTACACACGTGGAGAAAATTTAAAGAAAAAAATTGAAGTGGTTTTTAAGATTTTTTTTGTAAATTTTAAGCAAAGATTACGCAAAAACTACTCGTTTTTCCAAAAAATGGTACATGACCTTATTTAAAGTGCTAATTTTGTACAACCGACTTTGTCTGAGGCAAAAATCTCTATCTTCTATTTTGCAGTTTAAAATAGTTTTTTTACAATTTTCGAAAAATTGGGGATGTCAACGAAAGTGATACCTGCATCATTCCCTTAAACTTTCTTCGCACTATTCAACAACAAAATTTAATCAAAAAATTTGGAGGCATTTTCTTTTAACTTTGAAAATCTCCGACGGGCTTCATGTAAATTACCCCCAAAAATTAAAATAACGGTTTCAAATTCCAAGAACCCTGACACTAATAAAAACGATTGGGGAATATCAATTTTGAAGAAAATGGGCTGAACGGTTTAGGCGCTAGAGTTGACCACAGACGGAGAGACAGACGGACGGACGGACGTTTTGCGTCAGTCGATTTTACAGTAACAAGAAGCAACAAAACATGGATTTTGACTACACCACGAGGGTAGAGGATTTTTTTCCCCAAATTTAGAAACAGGTTTTATCGAATTTGTCCTCACCAGACTCCAGTTATAAGAGATTTTCTAGCGAAAATTAGCCGTTTTCCGGCGCACGATTACATAACTTTCTCTTCTTACGAAGTATTCGTAAGGCGAGAAAGTAAAAATTCCTTAACAAATTTTAAAAATAATACAACCGTCAGTGATACTTTCCACACCTAAAAGTAAAAATGATCTCAGTCGCTGACACGCAGCTTCCGCTTCTGAGATAACTGAATTACGCGCGCCGGACTATGAGGACATCCGACATTGTCTTCACCTAGCAAAATACACAGCATGCAGTAATAATGTAAGGAAAACTGCTTATTTAAAAAAATACTTGTTTTATAAAAACATGTATATAAAATTGAACAAAATGTATACAACAAAAAATTATTTTGTGAAAATATCAAAATATGTAGTACTAAATATGTAAAACTATGTAACGAAAAAATTGGATACTGTGTTAGGACAACGACGATTTGCCAAGATTATAATTTTGAGAACGGTAAGTAGAACGACAAAAAATATGTAATTACATAAAAATCCGATCTCTAGTTATCACTAAGGCTCTGATATTGTCGACCAAATATAATGTTCTAAAATGACTTGGAAATTGATAACACTCAAAATAAAGTGTCAAATTTCAAAAATTGCCTCAAAAGGAACTAAACCCTTTGTATCATTGACCTTTTGTGCAGTCTCGTTACCGTATCTTGATAATATAATTTAATTATATAAGAGAAGAGAATAGATTTTGACTAGATTTCGATTAAAAATTACATAGACAAAGAGTTTTGTTTATTCATGATTAATCATCTTATCAAAACAGAACATAAGATAATACAGGGTATTGTACAGCTCTCCAAAATAAGGAACGAACAACAAAAAAACGTTCATCCAGTAATTACTAACTACTCAAATTCAATAAGCGTAAATCCTGCAAGAAACTAATCGGTTTTGGCGATAAGGAAATTTCATACGGAGTCTGGCGGAGTGGAATACTGGTCATCTGAGAATGACATATTTGGACTACAGAAATTCAATTCAACGCACGTTTCTCACTATTCAATAGCAAAATTCAATTGTTTTACAGGCTTCACATTTGAAGCCTCAATTTCTTGTATGAAGTATTAAGCAATATCCACTGCCTCGCACAATAAATATTTAAAAATAACTAACACCAATACACCAGTGAAAAGAGTTTCCGAAACTATCTTTCTTGTTGCAATAATTCAGTTTCTTAATTACAAGTTATGCCATTTTGTGGCCTCGTGTTGTGGCCCCACGTATAGAAGTCCCGACAGGGAACTTGAGTCTTCCTCCCGGGTACTCAGATTGATTGATTGTTCGTGATTCCGGACGCGTGAACTACAGAGGTCGTTAGTCCCGTAAGGGTAGTGGATGTTTTTCATCGGGAGGTGGCGGTGATATTTTCCCCGCTGGATGGCGATCTCAGGCGCCAACCTACCGTCGACTATCGGGGTTTTCCCCTCAACCAGATATCTCCCACCAGCGGGGCACCAGCAATCTTTAAGTTCCCGACTGGTCCCCCAGCATGTGTGGTAGTTTAGTGCATGTCAGTGTGTGTGTAAGGGGTGAGGATAGGACAAGGAAGAGGAAGGAAAGATCGCACGCGGTCCGTGGCCCATTTGTTAGGGTACTGCTCCGGCATTCGTCTGGCGTTGATCGGAGAAACCATGGAAAACTACCGATCAGAGCAGCCGCTCGCTAGAATTCTCCTCCAGAAAGCGACTGAATTCGACCTAGCTGAAAAGCTAGTGTCGAAAATCCTGCCGCCTTCGGGACTGAGTGACATCAGTTGATCCGAGTCCTCAGATTTCCGGTGGTTGCCAGATTTTCCTTCTCCAAATATGTCCCCTTTCATGGCACCGCCTCCGCCGAGACAAGCTTTAAGCTTCCGATTGATATGTCGACATTTGTTTTAGTGTTGTTTCAAACGCGCTCGTCTGTGTGTGTGTGTTTGTGTAATGGGAGAAGACAGAACAAAGCTGAAGAATGAAAGATCCGTAACCCGTTTGTTAGGATAATGCTCCGACAATTGCCTGATTCTCGTCAGAGAAACCTCAGAAAACTACCGATAAAAGCAGCCTGCCGCTAGATTTCTCTTCCAGACATCGGCTTATTTGTACGCAACTACATAGCAAGTGCCGGAAATACACCAAAGTCGAACTCGAATCCTAGACCTCCCGGTGAGAGACAAGAGACGTTTGGAAAGAAAACTTAACAGAAATGTGACGAATTTATTTTTTAACAAATAAAAATTTGATAAACACATCTACATTGGGAAGGTGTAATTGCACATTTATTCAACACATGGCCCTGAAATACCCATGGTTACTAATACTTTGGTCATGCGTAGGTCAAAAACTGTGCATTCTGTGGTATAGAACTGTGAAGTGAGAAGAGCAATCTGTTAAATAAGTAAAATTATTGTATTTCTCAAATTTTGCGGTTGGTAATCAAGAGTTTCGGATGACACGTTTGCTCCAATAAAGTACGTGGAGCAACCGATCATTATTATTACCGTTAGAGCTTAGATTAATCTTTGGGGAAAACAGCTTCTGGCACTAAACTTGTGTGTAATTAATGAATTTTATTATTTTATACTACATATCACACGACACGTTAATTACCCTTATACCATCTTTGTAGAAGTGGTAATACCGAACAACATTTTTGAAAGTTTTGTTTGAGGGACATTTTCAATTTACTCGCTGCCCCCGATTTTCTTCTTTGTCTTGGAACTATACAAGTGTGTTTTCACGTCAGCATCGTGCTGTTCGTTTTGAAGGTTGTGAAAAAATCGCCATACACTGACTGTTAAGTCTATGTTTTTTCAAAATATTGTGTGAAACCCCCAACTCAATTGTTTGATCATTGTTGACTTTGCAGTGTAACCTCACCGATATTCCACACTGGAAGAAATATGGGACGGATTTTAAAACCGCATCTTTACCATATACGTATGTTTTATATCGTCCTCAAAATCAAGATCATTTTGTACAACATCGAACTTCATATAAGAAACCTCGTGTGTAACTTCGAAGAATTTAAAAGGGAATTCTTAAAGGCCTATGATGGTTATTCTATATCTAAAACCATTATAGCTAAAACCATTGCTCTTACATATAATCTTACTATTCTCCTGTATTGTGTTCGTATGAAGTGAAATAGGCACTCATTTGCCACTGATTTCGGAATGCTGTTCTGTGCAGCTCACACGCCTGGGAATTTGATACTTTTCATACTTTGACATGATTTATTACATGCCATATGCACATGGTTGCATAATGAAAGTTATAAAAATCCGTTAATACATTTCTTCAGCTTTTCTTGACATTAAACAAAATACAAATAAAAATACTGTGTTGTTAACATCAGCAAATATTTTGTACAGTTTCATAAACTAAATAAAGCCTTAAATACTCTACCCGCAAATATAGTTCATATTTACTAAAATTTTCAATGCTTCTGTTTCTGAAAAAAACTGTAATTCAGTTTAGATTTTCTCCATTGAATTCAAACACAATGAATTTACAAAAATACTTATCAGTGTCTTATCAATATGGTCATGTTATCAGATCTTACAAATTTGGACACTCGTCAGTCGATGCCGATTTTGTTTATGAGATAGTTCTTCGTAAAATCTTTCTGCCTGAGATCGTGGCTTTATAATTCCTGAGACGGGAACTTACGCAAGTGATTTTCCATTTTGCCTCTTTGGCCTACTTTGCTATCACTGCCTATTTAAAAAAATGCCTGTTGTTGCCGTAATTTCTGCTTTTGTTTTTTTGGACATGTTCATATTTTAAAAGTCAGCAGTCGCATGGTGAAGACTAAAATATTTTCTCAAGCTTGAAGTAAAAAATGGTTTCATTTGTTTTTTTCTGTTAACTTATCTTAAAAATCTTACTGACTTGGAACAGAGAGAGAAAAATATTTGTTTGTCAGAAATATCTGTCGCTTATAGTTTTAGTATTCAGTGCACTGTCAAAATCTAAGTTCTCCGCTATCTTTTCAAAACCAACATCGTGTAGGAGAGATGTGACTCTAGTTTTCAACGAGTGTTGAAACAGTTTAATCCTTTGTTGATTACAAGAAGATGTTATCTATTTATTCCACAAATTTTGCATTCTTTTACCTTCGGCTTTTAATTGACCTAATATTATTAGATGTGATAAGCGTGATATATTTTTCTCTCTGTCAATTTTCTTTGCATATTTTATCAGGATGGCCCGTCATCCATTGTATTTATTTATTTACGTCAAAAACAGTTTTAAACTATGTTTGACGAGTTTTGGGGAGAAGTGAAATTTGTGCACGTTTTCATAATTCTGTGATCTTTATCCTAAACCATATTCTAGTCGAATTTTGAATATAAAAAAGAGCGTTTTTTTTCAAGTTTTGTTGACAAAAAATTCGCTCCTATATAATAAAATATATTTCCAAAGGTAAATTAGCTATAAATGTATGACTAATCCTCATGTTCTTCATGAAAGAATAATACTTTTTGCCGCGACAATATGGGAAAGAATAATTTCAATTACTATATTTACCACTGAAATTCAGAAGATGTGCACAAATAATGAAGTTACATTTATGTCCAGAAGCAAAACAAGGGACCATCTCAGCATTTGCTCAAAGAATCAGGACAACTGGACGAAAAACCTGATCGAGATGGGGGCCATCAATCCAGAAGCTGTGGTACAGTACTTGTTACAGGTTCTTTAGAATTATACAGTCCAAATGATAAATAATTACATTAACTATCATTGTTAAAATTAATGTTACTTTCCTTTTGATGCTCGATATAGTCTCGAATTGTACAGAAACAGTATGCAGCAGAAAAGATTTTACTTCGGACTTTAACTTTTCTATCAAATTTAATCGTTTAATGCCTTCCGGCAAAGTGTTTCAGGGTAATGTACGAATTTACAATTCACGTACATGAATTGTATGTGAATTTTTTGTAGTGAGCTGTTGATACTGCCACCTGATGAATATGATTTCTACGTCGTGTGTTATATTTATAGAGTTCGGCGTTTGCTGAAAATTTATTCCCGCTCTTAAGTAAGTCATATTTGACAAAAACTACTGATTCGTAAATCAGGAGACAAGGGAATGGTAAAATTCCTAGATTAATAAAGAGAGACTTACAAGAATCACGTGGGTGGGATTTGCATATTATTCGTACAATTTGTTTTTGTAATATGAAAGTCCGGGAGTTATAAGATGTGTTTCCCGAGAATATTATGCCATATCTCAAGCGGGAATGAACATTCGCAAAATATTCACAACGAGCAGTATGAAGGCTGACAGAATTTGAAAGACTTCTGAACGCGTAGCATAATGAACTTAATTTTGTGTTCAATTCATTTAAGTGGGCATTCCATTTGAGGTTTGACTGAATTGATAGACCTAAAAATTTTGTTACATTAACATCAGTCAATGGCACACCGTTCTTCTTCAATGGAATACAGAAATATTAATTTGAAATGGAAAACTGCATTGAAACAGTTTTATTTTCATTTGCTATTAATTTGTTATTACGGAACCAATTTGAAACAGCTGATATAGTACTATTTACGGTTTTCTTATTGCAAAAAATATTTGTATCATCTGCAAAGAGAACTGTTCTTCCGCTTCGAATCGCTAAAGGCACGTCGTTTACGTATAATAGGAAGAGAATAGGGCCTAAAATCTATCCTTGCGGGACTCCACATGCAATTGGCGAAGAACCGGAAAGGTGTGTACATAAAGTTCCATCATTCCAGTAAGGTATTTCTACTCTCTGAGATCGTTGTTTAAGGTACGAACATAGCCAATCTAGAGCAATACCACTGATTCCATATGAAGGTAATTTTGAAAGTAAAATGTTATGATCAATGACGTCAAAAACTTTGTATTGTAAAAAGTTTGAAGGCAGTATGATAGCCTCTTCCCTTCATTGATCAAACTGTGTTGTTTTTACTGGGTCTAGGACATAAAACTAAAACAAATGACTAAAAGCTGTTGAACGGTCTAGAATGAGTTAGCCGTCAAAATGTATTTCATTTTTATTTATACAAATAATATCAATAATAATAATAATAATAATAATAACAACAACAACAATAAGTGGGAAGTTGAACCAGAGCAATCGAAACAAAAACAATACAGGCCAAAGTGGTCTGATGAACGTAAGCAAGCTTTCTCGGAAAGAATGAAAGCCTATTGGACAAATAAGAACAGAAAGAAAAATTGAGTTTCTTGCATAGCGTTTTCCATGGGGAGAATTCGTCTATTATAATAATAATAATGATGATGATAATGATAATAATAATGATAATAATAATAATAATAATAATAATAATAATAATAATAATAATAATAATAAAACTATTATCAGAATCACTACATTCATTATAACTATCAGCACTTCCCAATAAAGGTATCCTATCGCTCTTGTAACGACCACAATCACGTTTTTGCTGCCTTCTTTATATCATCTTTGCTCTCATTTCTTCACAGTTATCATTCATTCGCATTAGCAAGAGGTTAGTGGATAGTTTTGAACAACGTTGGATAAAAAAATTGTAACTTACAGAGAGGAGTTACCGGAGGGATGTTATGATTTACGCTGAATCGGCGAATCAGAATGGGCTTCTGTAGTGCGGAGGGTCCTTGTTCTTAAGGCAGAAGGAAAAAAGTGAGGATCTTGCAAACTTCATTTAAATTCAGCAGGGTGTGCCAGGATCACCAGCGCTCAAAGAAGATGTGAATAGTTGTTTCCGCTCTTCTCTGCTCCGTATTATCACATTTCTTGTGGAGAAGTCGTGAATGAACTTCTGAATATATTCTAGACACAGTTCGTTGTATTTTTATACGGCAAACATAATTTTGGTCTACATACTTTTTCAACAAACTATTAAATCTCTGTGATGAGTTTCGTAAGAATAATGTGCAAGTTGAACTAAGTATTTTAACAAAACGTTTGTTGTTGAGAGGACCCGGCTAAATATGTAATTTCATGGTTTTCTAAAATGAATCAATCAATAGAAATCTGTGATATGTTGACGTTTCATACAAACTGGTGCTTGGAACACTGAATATTATAGAATACTTATTTATGTACTTTGACCACAAGCAAATATATTCAAAGATTTTCTGTATTTTATTGAACATATACATACTAGCTTCCGGTGTCGTCATCACCGAGTATTTTAATATAATTCTTTATAGGTGTTTGACACGACCACTCTCAGACATATGGTTATCTAAAAACGTATCAAGATGTACTTAAAACATGTTTAATTACAAAAAAAGGTTTATTATCGTCAATCTGATGAATCAAGCAAGATTCATTTATACCGGAAAGGAATTACAGCAATTAACATTGTCACGATCCGAAATCGGGCTTACTTCTTACCACTAGAACGACACCCGTGGAATGATCTTCACTTGCCTCGAATGCTCCATTGGTGACCCTAAGTATTGGATGGGCGCACGGATACACGGACACACGCAGGTTATCGATTATTACGTTCAGAATTTGGTAATTGGGGCAACACTAATGATAGCGGTACTATAAGTGGTTGCGGTACTACTAGTGATCGCGGTACTACCGCTTGTATCTGTAATGGTTGTGGAGTAACAACAGCAGTAAGAGTAGTAAGAGTATCCTCGGCAACAATAGTTTTGGTCTTCTAAACCTTCTTTCTTCCGATATATATCCGCTAACCTTCATTGACACTCGCTCAATGTCGGACGTAATGAAATGACCATTTCACAAGTGTCTTTGTCTCGATTACACTAGGGAACAACATTTTTACCTCCAGGAAGGTAGAGTGTGCAACGTATTCGATTTTGAACTGTAGATTAGGAAAATCACAATAAAAACGTCATATCACGTCAATGTTTTTAAATATACTTTATCTTTATACCGTTTCATATCGTTTTTTCTATTAATGCAAATTCATTTAAATTGCACTTGTAAGATATGTAGAATCAAGACGCATAAAATCTATTTAAAATAAAATACTTTTTAAGGTACTTTTTGTTTTTGTGCTGACATTAGGGTGAGTGAATTGTGTGTTCTCTATATTCAAGATCAATTACAATTGTTTATAGATGCTTCAAAATATAGTTTCAAAGCAGTGAAAAATTCCACGGATGAAAAATCGAAGAAAGGAATTTTCATCGGGCCACAAATCATTCATCAAGTGTTGGGTGAAATATTGGAACTAAACTTGCAAGAAATTGAATTAGCAGCTTGGCATTTCTTTAAAAGAGAAGAGCATGCATTTCTTGGGACAAAGAAATAAGACATTTATGAAACAGAAACACAGAAAATTAGACAATTATAAAACATTGACCACAGAATGATTAGAAATATACAAAAATGTGAGGTGTAGAATGTCTCTGAAACTTCACTTTCTTCACTCCCATCTCAATTTTACCCGCAGAAATTGGGTGATATTAGGATTAACATGGTGAACCGTTTCATCAAGATATTGCTACAATGGAGAAAATATATCAAGAGCATAAGAATCCTGCAATGATGATTTTATTAATAAGAATGAAGCGAAATTTGAAAAGAGGAGCGATTTTTTGTTTATTAATAAATGTAGGAAAATTTATCTAAGTAAACAATTAATTTTCGTTTATGTAATAGTTATTTATGCACCAAGGGCTTTATATAAGGAATCTAATCGTTCCAGATCATTGAAATCAAATAACGCCCGTGGTACATACATTATTTTTTTGCATAATTTTATTTATGCAGATTTACTTATTTACTATTTAACTAGATGTTACCTTCACTAGTTTTGTCTCTTCATAATGCCCCCTCATACGTCCCTCCATAAGGCCTGATGTAGAATCGTTCGTTTTCATCGTAAAAGTTGTTCAAGTGTTTCCCCTCGTAAACACTACCCTTTTGATCTAGGTGTTAAGGAACGTATATCGAGCTCACTATTAAAGACAATAACAAGTCATAATGTATTAGTAAAAAATAAAACTATATATTAAAATTGAAACAATGATTTATAAATACCGAATTTTTCCACGGCGGACGGACTAACGAAAGAACGGACAGACGGACGGATGAACGGACGGACAAACGCACGGCGGGAAGACCGACTGACAAGATGACTGACAAGACATACAATACATGTACGTTACTTTACAACGCATTGCCAGATGACATAAAACAATTAAAGTCGGTATACAAATTTAAGTTAAAAGTAAAATCTTTTCTGCTGCAAAACTGTTTCTATACAATTAGAGACTATACTGATCGTGAAAAATAAAAATAATATAACAAAACAAAGATATATAATGAATTATTTTATGTTTGCATTGTATACATTTAAAAAAATATTTAATACCCCTGTAACAAGTAATGTACTTCAGCTTCCGGGTCAATGACCCCCATCTCGATCAGGTTTTTGTCCAGCTTCCCTGATCCATTGAGCAAATGCTGAGATGGCCCCTTGTTTTGCTTCTGGACGTAAATGTAGCTTCACTGTGCGCACGTTTTGTTGAGCACTCCTTTTGCTTGTAGTTCATTTACAGTTGAAGTTGATTTTCTATAACTCGGGAAAAAACATTTTTCAAATATCTTTTTTTTTCTAAAATAATTATTTTCTAAATTAATTTTTTCGTTTTCGTTTTTTTTTTAAAAATAAAATTCTGGCCCTCAAGAAAATGTGCGCAGATAAATTTCTTTCCCCACACGTCATATACAGTTTTTACTGTTTTTTGACAAAATAAATAAAAATAAATAAATAAATAAATAAATAAAAGACGTACAGACAGACGGGCAATTTTCCAAAACTGTAAGAACTCAACCAATATCGGACAGATTGAGGACTTGGTCAGTCGGTACACAAGTAGTACATGAAGTCGAGCTGATGTACATAGACTTTAAGTGCCACGTAAGAACGGAGATTTCTCAGACAAATTGAAGCCTCCTCGCATAATGCAATAGTCGGGATGGGAAGGTATGTAGTCAGCCATCAAGATGACCTTTTAATGAGGCAGGTCATGAAATCTGACCGAAGAATGGGAAAGAGGGGTATTGAAAGTGTATCAAGAAACATTGCGAAGAAAACTAGGCAAGACACGCAGAATGACAGAGACACTGAACTTCTGATGCTACTTAACATGAAATTTGAGGCACAAAAAATGTTGAAGAAATCGTGGAGAGACAAACCACTTCACGGACAGTATTTAAAACAAATGGACAAGGTGCAGATCAATAAGGATCAATCATTTATGTGGCTTAAAAGGGGAAGAATGAAGCCAGAATCGGAAGCACTTGTAATAGCTGCCCAAGATCAGGCCTTGAGAACACGACATTATGATAAAGCGGTTCTCAAAATTTCCCAAGATGATAAATGCCGCATTTGTCAGGAACACGTAGAAACCATTGATCATATTGTCTCAGCTTGTCCAATCCTAGCAAAGACCGAATACTTGTAAAGACACGACAGGGTGTGTAGCTACCTCCACTTGCAGATCTGTACCGCCCTCGAAGTTGTGAACACATGCCGCAAGTGGTACGAACACTCACCGAAACCGGTGACGTCTGTTGGATTGTGTACGATATTGTACGACCAACAAATTCAAACTGATCGCACGATAGCGGCAAACAAACCGGATATAGTCATCAGGGATTTGGAGAACAAATCGTGTTTACTTGTCGATGTTGCTGTACCTTGCGATCAAAACGTCGTTACCAAGGAGGCAGAGAAACGTCTTAAATACAAGAGTTTGGAAATCGAGATCAGCCGAATGTGAGGCGTAAAAGCACAGGTCGTCCCGATAGTTATCGGAGCTCTGGGATTTGTTCCGCAAAATCTGTGTAAGAACTTGTCTAAACTCCCCGGTAATTCAAAATACTGGGAAGTGCAATAAATCGCTTTATTTGGAACAGCCCACATTTTGCGCAAAGTATTGTAGAGGCACCGGCAGCCCTAGATCTACTCCTTAGGTAGCTGGCTGCAACCTGTAGTAGATTTTATATTCAGCCGACACATAACATCTTTAGTCGTGATTTAGAGGAATAATAATAATAACAATAATAATAATTTTAATAATAATAATAATAATAATAATAATAATCACAGTAATGTATTACAGCAAAATGCACGCAATGCAATTTAAACGGCTTATGAAGTTCGGGGAAGTAGTACATCATGTTTACTTAGCAGAAATGAAGAAAAATCATCAGAATATGCTTATACAAATTCTTACTGTTGTTACTGATGTACATTGATAAACATTTTAGTGGTATAAATACTGTTTAGGTGGAAGTTGCCTCTGATTGAGTGCCCAACTGGCATAGGCACTCTGATAAAATAACAAAATATTACATTAATGAGAAAACACATTCAATCCCAAACTTTGTATTGATTAAATATTGCATTTATGAGTTAGTTGTTCGTTGATAGTATTAGAAGCGCCAGCAAGCTGTTTGGGATCGAGTCGGACACATCGATTCGAAATGTGAGTTTAACTGTTTTCCTGTTTATTGGCATTTTCAGATCAACACAAGTGCCTCGCATTCAAACACTGTGAAATCATCTGATCTGTGGATATGTATGTGTAGCATTTCCTTATTCTGACCCAGTCCTATCAGTTCAACTGTCAACTTGCATGCAAATAAAACCTGCGTTGTGGGAAAACCTTTTTTAAAAGGGATCAGCAGAATATACTGTTACATTGCATTGTGATACTGCCATTAAGATGCATGTTCATGTAAATTACGAAATGAAGATAGAAAGGAAATAAACTTATTTTATAGAGAATGCTCTAGTACGCTTTTTCAAAATTCCAGAAAAGATATCATTCTTCGAAAATTAACTATTTCTGTGCAATTTTGCTCTTATTATTTCTACACTAAACGTTAATATCTTCTTTAGTTTTCTAATGATAACTCATTCCTTCACAAGTCCCTTCGACCTATACGGGTTTTAAAAAGGGCAGTAAGGTTGCGTGAACTTCATCGTTGAAATTGCACGGACGTCGGTGTTTTGTTTAGCGATGCTCTTTCCCTCAAGCCATCCAAGGAATTCCCAATTAGAAGGCTTCTCTTTTGAATAACCGTGACAGGGATAAAAAAACCCATAGTAATGCGAAACTAAAATCACGAATTCGGATGGTAAAATGTTTATGAACTTGGTAGGTGTGTTACGGGCGAGCGGTGTATGCTACCGAGTGAAGCCTACTTTTAATGTTTTTATGGCCGCTTCTCAAGCTGGCTTCTCTTCTCCTGAAATAAAACAGCGAGTTTGAGCCTTTCCGGTGATGTTAAAGTCTGTTGATATGCGCAATACGAAAACAGTGTCATAAATTCACATTACTAAAATATGTCACAACAACCGCAACAACAAAATGTAGCTAAATTATTTCCATTGCAGTATTTTATATCATCACGTTCAAATATCGCATGCAATAAATGAACGGAATGGTAAAGTTTAAATGAATTTAAGTTCATTCAATTACAGTTATATTAATGCTTATGACAAAAATTGCAATGAGATAAAAAAAATTCAGTGATTTGTTTGGTAATGTTTGAAGTACTGTTCTAAACATTTTACACATGTTACATTGTTTGGTTCAAATAATTTGTAGTTTTAATATCTTTTATAAAGTATTTATCATATATGTCATAGAAAGGATGGTAATGAAAAACATGTTCGAAGAAAGAAAAATCGTTCTTAATTACAAATTAAAACTTTCTTTGACACATGAAATATTATATTAATTGTTGATCAAAGCTATCATTAATAGATGGTGAAGATAATATTCGCAGTACCGACAAAAAGGTAAACATTTCCAACTCTGACTTTCGAATTAACAAACAATGCATAATAGAAAACGATGTTAAAATAAAGAAAACACATATGCGGAAAGAAAGCTAACAGTACTAAAAGCTGTGTAGAGAATTTGTGCCGAATCGAAATACATTAATCTTAATTAAGATCGGTGTGTATTAATAGTATCTCTCGTCAATGAAGAATTGTTTTTGAAGTGTATTAAAATGTTGAATATGAACACTATGAAAACTTTTTCAATCTTCTTCCGAACGTCTAATATTGCGCATTAAAACTTATCTAAGTTGTAACTAAATTCATCTAAGTCGTTTTTAAAACACTGAAACGCTAAGTTTAATCGCTATTACATTAATTTCATTGAGCGACTTAAAGATAGTAATCAAAATTGAATTTAATCAAACATTTCATTTCATCATAAATTAAGTCATATCATGACCGATCAGGGCGAGTCCAATTTCTAACCTACAAAAATTTTACAAGCATTAAACATTTCTAAAAAAATATTTTTAGACACGAGTTTCAATAAAATGAAAGTGTATTATTTAATCAACGATAAAACCATTAAAATGTAACGTTCCTGTGATGTTATCGGAGGATTATTAACTACTCAGAGAGCTTCTGCTAGGTTTTTTACAATAATAGTTTTGTTGTAATGAAAAACTTTCTTTTATTGTTACCAAGGCTTATTTCTGAAAAGCCAACTGCTAGCACGTCACATTTATGTTTGCGGCGGTGAACCAGAGGCGCAGTGGCGGCCGTGCAGATCTAACACTTCGGTGTTGTAGCGTGATCCGCAAGGGCAACGGCTGGACCTAGAACGATTGTTTCCGGAAAGCACCGCAGGGCGCAGGTCGGTCAGCTGCGGCAGGCTCAGTGCACCCACCATGAAGGGCCCACCGCCACTCCCCTGCCACTCCTTACTGGAAAGCGAGGCGATACTCCATGATGGCAGAGGCGGGAAGATACGTCACGGACGATATGGGGCGGGACGATACGTAGGCTCGCCGCGGTAACTACAGAGGTGTATATCTGCCTCCAAGTAGCGGAGCCGGGAGTTTCAGGTTTCAGTACCATTCCGAGCTAATGCGTCGCTCGTGTGATAGGGCTAACTAAGTGACGACGACTAGTGGCTGCGTACTTGGAACTGTGTAGAGATTGTGGTATATTTTGTTGTGTATGGGACATCATCTTGAGGAGTTGAACTTGGCGGTTTTAGGGTACACGATTTCTGGTCCTGGTTTCCAAAACGGTATTACTACTACGTAATAAACTGGTAAATTGGAAGGCCTTGTAAATGATTCCCCATTCCTGAGTATTGCTTTCCTATCCGTTCCCATATCTTTAACTGTTAGGTAACATTTAGTAAATTGAGCTAGTATGAACCTGAGGATATTGTATATATTCCAATTTTTTTGTTTATTCTTTGTTCACACGTTCTTTGATCTATCTATTCACAATCTTAAAAAAGACTAATTTTCTGAAACTTGTATGTTATTCTTTTTGAGAAATATTACATCAAGTCTTGATGTTTCTCTTCAAGCAAATTTATTTTTTTCTTTAATTTGAAGATATTTTACATACGACGACTTTAAGAAAAAACAGACGCTTTTAAAATCTAAAAATAACCAGAAGAAACACATTACTCATATTCGCCTAATACAAACAAAATGTTTTTCAAACTAAGTCGCTTTCATTTTTCAGGTATTTCAACCTTCGTAATCGAAACATTTGGACGACTTATTCACATCTATGGCGCATAAGCGTGTCATTTCAGGTAAAATAACACAGATCAGTGTGTTCCTTATGATATTTGTAATACATACTTTCTATCTCCCTTGGGCCTCAGACACATATATTTGATTTATTGTATTTTGTACATCTCCACAATTTTATCCGAATTTCCAAGACTCATAGACTCAAGAATTCATTATCGTCATTTCTAACCAGAATGTGCACTGCGATTCTGACGGCCGGCTGGCGGTCTAAGATTATGACGACTTAAAATCGACAGTGATCCCAGGGCTACTCGTGATAGGAAGTTGTCGTAATTTGCACATAATTACGTCAATTAAAAAATCATCTTAATTTGTATCCGATTTTTACTTTCTCGCTACGGAATAGAGAGAAAGTTATGTAATGATGCGTGAAAAAACGGCGAATTTTTGGCCGAAAAACTCTTATTACAGGGGTCTGGTAAAAAAAAAGTGGATAAATCCATTTGCTAATGTTAGGAAAAAATCTTCTATCACGTGGTGTAGGCAGAATCCATATTTTGTGGATCCTTGATACCAAGAAATCGAATGACGGCAATACATCTGTCCGTTTGTCCGTCCGTCCGTCCGTCTGTCTGTCCGTCTATACATCTATCCGTCTATTCGTCCGTCCGTCCTTCTGTCCGTCCGTCCGTCCGTCCGTCCGTCCGTCCGTCCGTCCGTCCGTCCGTCCGTCCGTCCGTCCGTCCGTCCGTCGTCCGTCCGTCCGTCCGTCCGTCCGTCCGTCCGTCCGTCCGTCCGTCCGTCCGTCCGTCCGTCCGTCCGTCCGTCCGTCCGTCCGTCCGTCCGTCCGTCCGTCCGTCCGTCCGTCCGTCCGTCCGTCCGTCCGTCCGTCCGTCCGTCGTCCGTCCGTCCGTCCGTCCGTCCGTCCGTCCGTCCGTCCGTCCGTCCGTCCGTCCGTCCGTCCGTCCGTCCGTCCGTCCGTCCGTCCGTCCGTCCGTCCGTCCGTCCGTCCGTCCGTCCGTCCGTCCGTCCGTCCGTCCGTCCGTCCGTCCGTCCGTCCGTCCGTCCGTCCGTCCGTCCGTCCGTCCGTCCGTCCGTCCGTCCGTCCGTCCGTCCGTCCGTCCGTCCGTCCGTCCGTCCGTCCGTCCGTCCGTCCGTCCGTCCGTCCGTCCGTCCGTCCGTCCGTCCGTCCGTCCGTCCGTCCGTCCGTCCGTCCGTCCGTCCGTCCGTCCGTCCGTCCGTCCGTCCGTCCGTCCGTCCGTCCGTCCGTCCGTCCGTCCGTCCGTCCGTCCGTCCGTCCGTCCGTCCGTCCGTCCGTCCGTCCGTCCGTCCGTCCGTCCGTCCGTCCGTCCGTCCGTCCGTCCGTCCGTCCGTCCGTCCGTCCGTCCGTCCGTCCGTCCGTCCGTCCGTCCGTCCGTCCGTCCGTCCGTCCGTCCGTCCGTCCGTCCGTCCGTCCGTCTGTCTGTCTGTCTGTCTGTCCGTCCGTCTGTCTGTCTGTCTGTCTGTCCGTCTATCCGTCTATCCGTCTATCCGTCCATGAACAATGCTAGCGGCTAAGCCGTGTAGTCCATTTTCACCAAAATTGATATTGCCCAATCGATTAGGCTGATGTCGCAGCCCCTTAAATTTGAAACCGATGTTTTAATTTTGGGGGGTAATCTACATGAATCCCTAGGGACACTTTCCAAATTTTCAAAAAAATGGTTCCATCGTTTTTTATAAAATTTTGTTGTTGGATAGTGTGAACGTTGGACGATTATGAGAATGATGCAAGTCTCATGTTCGTCGAAACTGCGAAAGTTGAACATTTTTCGGCGCCTTCTTACAACTACAATAATGAAGATAGAGATTCTTTCCATTAATGAAATCTGTTCATTAAAGATAGATTTCGAAAAAAGGACATGTATAACTATTTTAAAATTGGAGTACTTTTAGCGTGGAAGTTCGGGCGAAAAAGTACGTGCTGTGTTTGCACCACTAGTTTTGGTTCGGCAAATATTAGAGCTATCGTGTCAGAGCTTTGACTCTCTATATGCATAACCTGCTGTACGTTTTAGAAGAGAAATTGTCAAGAAACTGCTACGCAGAAAGGAAGTGTTTATCAGCAAAATGACATGAAAAATTTATCTAATTAAGGAGAAGACGAGGTGGTGGTGGTGGTAGGGCATTTTTCTACTTGAAAATACTCTCACTGTGACTCAAACGAAACGTATCCTGAGTCTTTCAGTTTTGTGACGGAGTGGCATGTCACTTAGGTTCACCTGGCGTTCCCCAGTGTTTATATTTATACACGCCGCGCGCCACACCGCAGAAAATCTATGTCAGGGTGGCCAAACTTCGTGCTTTGGAATACTACAAATTTGCATTCTTGCGCCTTTTTATTAAAATAGGTCTATGCCAAAACATATAGCGAGGACAGAAGGCAGACGACTCTCAGTTAAAGCGACTAGAATTAAAGCCCAAGAAAATTGCAACCTGATCTCTCCGTCAATGTTCCATTTTGCTGAGAGTTTTCTCTGCTTCATTGCATCCAACAAATATGGTCCAGACTAATCTTCACCAAATGCAACACTTCGAGAGCTGAAAACACATCGGCGGGATCCACGACATCTACACACATCCTACCCCTATCCCTAACCTTGTTCCAGGTTTTCGTGGTCACTCATTGCCCATTCATTTCAGTATAAGCGCTGTGTGTAAAAATGATATCCCTTAATGATCTATTCTTAAACTGTTCACGATTAATTCAACCATACGAGTCCAATTTAAGCAAGCAGTATCTTAATTTTAAACTGTAGCCCAATTTCCAGTTTTTTCTTTTCCTATTTACATAAACAATAAAATACATTTTATTTTGAAATTAAAGTGCCTTGATTGTAGTGTGTTTTGGGAAATAATATGGTATTTGGATCTCTATTGAGAGCAAGAAAATAAAAAAATTCTAAACTGAATCACATCGAGACACTTTCCCCAATTGTCAGTTTAAAATTTATACATGAACCTTTAATATATTTAGATCATAGTATAGATTGCCATCTCTAATGAATGCAACAGATCCATCTTCGATATCCTTTATTATTTTGATGATATCTATTTACTTACATGTCTAACGTATGCAAACGGTAGGTCACAATATATGTTCTATAGAAGTAAGTGATATTTTTTGCTGGAAAGGGTTATTTTAACACACTTGTTCCAATTATATTAATATTTCGGTCGGTATTGACAGCTATGTCCAATACGCATTAAAAAGGAAATTAGAAACCGTTAAAATAAAGCAAATTAACTTTGATTTAGAGGACAACCATTTTTATTGCACTCTTGTAAAACTAAACAAGGACTAAATGGTGTACTTTACCAATTTTTCCAATTTATTTTTCTCTTCCTGGAGGCACCGCAAATTCTTTCCAAAAAAGTAACAAGAAATATAGAAGCAGTCGAAACATTTAATTCACTTTCATTGAAAGGATAGAATTATATTTAAACTACCCTCCTCTCAAATTACGTAAACGTTGCATATTCCCCTTAACTCCGGAGTTCAGATATGTGATCTTCCTTCGTGTACACATAGTTGCTTTCTTCGTGGGTGGCAGTTGAACGGCGACCGTATATTGTTGCTTGTTAGAAAGGTCTTAAGAAAACTATCAGGGTCAGTTTTCCCCTCGCAAGAATTTTACTTGTGTACTACATAGTGTATACATTGTTATTTATTCTGCAATAACAAATATTAAGATGATGACGGAAATGCCCAACACGTGGGTCCCGAGAACAAAAAAATTGATATTTTCGGACGACTGTTCGTCCTTCCCTTGGTGCCTCTGTCTGTCTGTCTGTTCATCCATGAACAACAACTAGTGCCCGAAGTTTACACTACGTTTTTCCCAAAATGGATATTCACGGATCGATCTGACCGAATTCGAGGCCCTGCGAATTTGAAAAGGATTTGATTTACTTTTTCAAAACAGTAAAAACTGTACGTGATTATGAGGGAGATATAATTTTTTCGTGTACTTCATTTAAAGACTGTAGAACATTTTGAACATTTCCGAAAAAATGTTCCAAATTACTTTCTTTAAAATGTACGAGAACAGAGCGCTTAATAATGACATAATTTCGATGCTAATTAAAATACGAATTTTTACTTTCTGGTCTTACTACAATAGTAGCGAAGATAAAATATTGAAAGCATGAGGCGAATATACGCGGTTTATTGACAGAGAAACTCTCCTTGTCAGACCCTGGTCACGAAATAGTGAAAAATACTTGTAGTAAATATTGCCCGATGTTTGCTGCTCTTACTTACCATTATCGACATTCATTCATATTTTCCTGAGTTTACAGTTTTCTATCATGATGTGCATGAAATCCGAAATAAGGAAAATGCTTAACTTCTTTTTAAATTTTAAGGATGTGGCAAGTACAATAAAAATTAAGAAATTCCACAAATACATCTTAAATTGTATAATTGTTTACCTTAGTTGAATTGAGAGAAAAAATATCGTCAATTTAATTGGCTTATAAGCCTAACGTTCGTGAATTCCTCTTCATGAACAAAACATTACGGACAACCATTTTAGAGTGCGCCTTCAATTTTACAGTTTTACGTTTATGTTTACGTGTATGAGTGCCGAATACCATGCATGTGTAATTATACTGAACAATGAAAAGGCCTCATCCTGAAGGAACAGCCTTCGTGATCCCGGTAGCCCCTGTGCTAAATCAGTATGTGGACGTGTATTTAGCAACTGACTAGGAAATTGTACTCATATTTTAATATGTATAATTTAATATGTATTTTATGTGCTATTCTTCACGTCTCGTATTCAACTTCTATTCAACAGGATTTCTTTTATTGTTTATATTGAATTCCATTTGCTTTTAGAACTGTATTTTTCTTTAATTTTTATATCTTTATCTTTGCTTTTATATATTTTTGTGCTAAACTGGCATCAAACGAACGCTCGCTTGCAGCAATAAATTATTATTATTAATTATTATTATTATTACTATTATCAATATTATTATTATTGTATCGACCATTTATGATCACGCTACACGTTATCTTCCGAGGCCCTGGAGAGATTAACGTGTGTAATTATGGAGATCAGATTTTAGGGCTGTATCCTTTGATAAAACAAGATTCTTACGCCTTGAATTATGAGATGATAGGATGATGCGGGGTAAGAGACAATTACAATACGACCATGCCTATGCAAAATTCGAACTTGTAACCTCCTAGTCATAGATGACGGCTGACGCAGGACCGTCTGCACCGCGGGAACGGCATTATTATTATTGTGATTATTATTATTATTATTACTATTATTATTATTATTATTGTTATTTCATTTCCCACAAATTATTGGTCTTTAACAGCCACCACACTAATATAATATCAAAGCATGGTAACTGATTTGTTTCACCTTTACAAGATTTCGTAATTAATATAATATAAAATATGAGACTTAAAATTAAAAAGAACGGCTAAATTTAAAAGCTTCAAAATCCCACATGTCCTCTCACGAACCTCCTGACCAATGAGCACGTAATGATAAAGACTAAGTTTTGAAGAGTGATGATAATACTCATGTCCATTCCTAGCTCGTCTAACGATCTGCTAAAAAGTTTTGGTGTGACTCCGATTGCTGATAGGACAATTGAAACAGTTTTAACATGACACTGTTCTCTCAATGCATATTCCAGCTCTCGGTATTTATCGATTTTTACCTGATGAGTTGTCATGTTGCTGGTATTGACAGCTGCAAAATCGATAAACCAAACATTCCTGGCAGGTTTATCCCAGAGCGTAACATCAGGTCTGTTGTGCTGGATTGTTCTGGCTGTCAGAATACTGTGGTCCCAGTGCAACTTATGGAACCCGCTTTCAAGCACTATTTCTGGATGATATTGATAGTACAGTGTATCAGTGTTCCGCAGGCGTCTGTATTTCATAGCGAGCTTGGCATGGATGATCCGGCTCACTAGTTCGTGTCTCGTTTTGTAGTCTGTTGGCTAATACACTGCAACCCGAGATGATACGATGCAGGATGGTTTCATGATCTTGCCCACACATTCGGTACACATCACTATGTATTTCTGTGTCTCTAATTATGTATTTTAGATGTTTTTTTATGGGACAACGTGATCTTGGATTGCCACCATAAAGACTTCACTCTCAGGGTATATATGTTCTATGCTGAGCCATTTGCACATTTCCCCGTCGACATTTGGATTGGCAACTGCAGTAGGATATGAACCGTGAATGGCTTTTTGTTTTCAGAAATTCATTTCGTGGTGAAAAGACAACTGTTGGATTGATATACTTACTTGTTTTAGATTTAGGGGCGTACAGTTGTTAACGGCCTGTACGATCACCTTGTGTAGTTGATAAGTATTCGCTTTCCCTACTGAATACTTCCTCATGGCTATTAGAAGCTTAGCGTGGTGGTTTATCACCTTTACGATACCACGCCCTCCCAATCGTCGCCGCAATGTCATTCTCTAAATCGCGCTTCTTGGGTGGAGGCAACCAGCACGTATCATTTGGACTTGCACCTGTCTTTCCATTTCCTCTAGATGTGTAGCGGACCATTTGAGAATACCCATGGAAATGATATTGGAAAAAGTGTATGCGTTGATGGCAACCGTGAGGTTTCGAGAATTCATGAAGTTCTTAAAAATGCCTTGAGTCGGTTCGTGAACTCAGATTTTAGCGTTCCCTTCAGCTTGTGATGTGCTATCATACATCCCTGTTGTATACCAAGATATTTGTATAATTCATTGGCTACCAGAGCGGATATTATCGATTTATTTACAGTCTCGTATACAGCTTCATTGGCGAGTTCACCCTTCTGTATTTCTTGAATTTTGCATTTATCAATCCTGAACAGCATATCAATGTCTCTAGAAAATTCTTCAATGGTTTTTATTCCAATGTCTAGGGCACGCTTATAATTATTATTATTATTATTATTATTATTATTATTATTATTATTATTATTATTATTATTCCATTACATCACGACTAAAGAGGCTATGAGTCGGCTAAATATAAAATCTACTCCAGGTTGCAACCAGCTACCTAAGGAGCAGATCCGGTGACTATCAGTGCCTCTACAATACTTTACGCAAAATGTGGGCTGTTCCAAATAAAGCGATTTCTTGCACTTCCCATTCTTTTGAATTACCTGGGAGTTTAGACAAGTTCTTACTCAAATTTTGCGGAAAAAATCCCAGAGCTCCGATAACTATCGGGACGACCTGTGCTTTTACGCCCCACATTCGGCTGATCTCGATTTCCAAACTCTTGTATTTAAGACGTTTCTCTGCCTCCTTGGTAACGACGTTTTGATCGTAAGGTACAGCAACATCGATAAGTAAACACGATTTTTTCGCCAAATCCCGGATAACTATATCCGGTTTGTTTGCCGCTATCGTGCGATCAGTTTGAATTTGTTGGTCGTACAATATTGTACACAATCCAACAGACGTCACCGGTTTTGGTGAGTGTTCGTACCACTTGGGGCATGTGTTTGGAACTTCGAGGGCTGTACAGATCTGCCAGTGGAGGTACCTACACACCCTGTCATGTCTTTTCAGGTATTCCCTCTTTGCTAGGATTGGACAAGCTGAGACAATATGATCGATGGTTTCTACTTGCTCCAGGCAAATGCGGCATTTATCATCTTGGGAAATTTTGAGAACCGCTTTATCGTAATGTCGTGTTCTCAAGGCCTGATCTTGGGAAGCTATTACAAGTGCTTCCGATTCTGGCTTCATTCTTCCCCTTTTAAGCCACATAAATGATTGATCCTTATTGATCTGCACCTTGTCCATTCTTTTTAGGTATTGTCCGTGGAGTGGTTTGTCTCTCCACGATTTCTTTAACATTTTTTGTGTCTCACACTTCATGTTTAGCAGCATCAGAAGTTCAGTGTCTGTGTTATTCGACGTGTCTTGCCTAGTCTTCGCAATGCTTTTAGCTACACTAACAATGCCTCTGTTTCCCATTCTTCGGTCAGATTTCATGTTATCATTATTATTATTATTATTATTATTATTATTATTATTATTATATGATCATATTATTATTATTACTACTACTAATGTCCGAATGCACACATTTATTTTCCCACAATTTGGTTAAAAAAACGTTTTACTGTTTTCTTCTAATCACATATACACCTATTAATACTTCGATTTAGATATACCACAATCGTACAGTGATTTCTACGCTTGGGATACTGTATACAAACGAGCTGTTTTGAATGAAGTGAAAAGCTATGTTTGAGAGGGAAAATGTAAGAATTCAATGAACCGGAAATTCCATCGCCAATGTTAAAACGAGCGTAAAAGTCTTAGGAAGACAACGGGAAGCGAGGCTCAAACGCAAACATCATTCAGTGTCCGCTGACCAAGCAGGATTTCCCCGGACACGTCCGGGTCCGTAAGCGTTGTCTTTTTGCAAAGGTGAAACGCAGAAGATCGGTGGAGTCCGAGTTCAAAGAAAAGCGCCGGCTAGGGCCCGACCAGCGCGGGGCGGCTCAGGGCATCGGGCGTGGGGAGGGGCAGGGGCGCCTGCTGCCGGCCGTTTTTGCTCCTTTGAGAGGCTCCTCATGCAAGTAATTACGCAGGACCGCGGCGGACACTCGAGGGACCTAACAAAGGACCCGAAATACTCGCTCTCCACGCGGGCCACTCCTTCCAGGAAATGAGAGCACGTCTCCCATGGCAACGTAGGCGATATTCAAGCTTATGGTGGTTGAGCCGTGGATGAGCGTTTGAAGGAAATGGATACTTCAGTGACATCACACATAAAGTAAGTAAAAAAGTAGTAAATAAAAAATGTTTTTGTTTTTATTTCGAAAGCAGATTATTTATTGATCTAAGAAAAAAATTAAAAATAAAAAGAACTTGCGTAATTAAGCACAAAATAAAATGGTAAGAAAAAAAAGTTTCGATTTTGTTTGAAAAATTCACGTATCTTATTGTGTTATAGCATATCTTTATAAGTCTACAGTGATTAGCTATCAGATTCTCGTAGTCAGTACGTCAATGCTTACGACACAGCTGACGACATGCAACAGCACGTCTCCAAGGAAGAATCCGCCTACCAGTAATTATCTACTATTCACGTGTTCACGCCGAAAATTGGATATTTCTAGGATGTGGCTGTAGGAAAATTAGAACTGTTCTACATATTCTCTCTGCGGAAATTAGAACCCAAATATACCCAGTATATTGTATGTTGCTCAATAACAAGTCTAGAAGACTAATCAAGTGAGGGGGGGGGGTTACAAATTATTGAAAAATAATAATATGAATAACAATATTAATAATATAAATAACAACATTAATAATATTAATAATATGAATAACAACATTAATAATATTAATAATAATATGAATAACAACATTAATAATATTAATAATATTAATAACAGTATTGATAATATTAATATTTTTATTAGATTTGATAAATTGATTTATTTTGTCAAAGAACATTAAGAACTGTATCTGACATATCGAGAAGCAGTTCAAACTGTGCACGTTTTCCTGAGCTCCAGAACCGCTTCCCAAAATTTTAATTAACAATAGTTGAATGATGAATGAATGTTCCAACAAAGCAAGGTTAGGAACATTTGAAATCTGGAAATTTTTGGTCCTATGCTATAGAAAACTTATTTGCACCGGTAAACGAGCTACAGATTTAATTTTTTAGTTTTGTTTTCAAAATAGTAACTCATACCCCCGGCTCTACTCCTACCACAGCTAGCAAAGAGGAGCTCAAAATACGTGCGCACAGTGAAGCTACATATATGTTCACAAGCAAAACAAGGGATCATCTCCATATTTTCTCAATGGATCAGGGAAACTCGATGAAAACCTGATCGACGTGTGGGTAATTGACCCACAAACTGAAGTACATTTTGTTACATACTTGTAACAGGTATTGTAACCTATCAAGGGTTGACACTGGACGTCTATTGAATAGTTCGTTTACGAGATTCACCGCGCGATCGCGTCGGCGCCACCGCCGCCACCGCTGACGCAGACACCGGCACCTCCTTATAAGCAGCAGGAGAGGTGTCATCCCCACCTGGTAATGGTGCCGCGCGCGAAAGGAAGGGGGTTAGAGAGAAGAACGGAAAAGAGGTTTTGAGACGCCGGAGTGAGAGGTTGTGAGGCAGTAACGAGGTAGTGAGCGAGTGAGTTTTTGGGAGGCAGATGTAGTGAGGGTAACTGGAGGAGGCCCGGTCGACGGAGTGGCTGCGCCTGAGTGTTGGAACGTTGGAATTTGGCGTCGTCACAGAGAATTTGTGCTACGCTGAGGCGTAAGATCTGGCGCTTGCCGTCGCCCCTGTTCGCTGCAAGCTTCGCGGCATTTGGTGGAGGCTATAGCCTCCGAACTTAGAATGGTATCAGGTCTTTTATAGTTTCCCCCAGTTATTTTCGCCACAAACTGCCACGACTGCGCGAAACCTCGAGTCTGTTGCTTTCTCAAGAGGTGTGTAATGAAGTGTAAAAATACCAATAATGAAAAAATGCGTATGTGTTTTAGAGTAGCATATGAGAAAATACTTTTATATAAACTATAGCGGACACCTGTATACTATAAAAAGGACTGAGAAGTTTAAAGCAATTGACTTACAATGCAGATTAATGTATTGTTCCCGTAGTTCACTGTCAGAAATTGTTTTATCATTAACATTTTTGTTTAATGACTGATATATCATTTCTATTAATATTTTCATAGTAACTTTGTACTAATTGCAGAATATATTTAGTTATATATCTTTCTTAGGGGGGAACATTACTGATTTTTAAATGACTCTGGTCATGTTAATAAAATGCAAATGCAGTTTTTGTCTTTAAAAAGAACATTTTGATGATAGTGTTAAATCCAAGTCAAGTTATAAAAACACTAGAGCTACTTGAATAATTAGAAAAGTTATAAAAATATATTTGCTATGAACTGTTGAAGAATTCAAGTTAACTTAAATACCTCAAAATAAATATATAAGTTTGGATGCCTGAGAGGATATAAAACATATTTACAATTTCAACCAAAGGTGTTTGTTGAAATAAATGTTCATTTTCTGTAATTTTTCATGAAACTTATTTTGAATATTCTGTTTTCAAAACTATATTTATTCATTTCAATTGCATACAAGATATTTTCTGTATTTTCAGTGCATTTTGTGCAAGAAATTACATCTACATTACTATACTACTACATTACATCACTATAAAACTCTTTATATTCTTTGTTTTATAGTCTTGAGGCCACTGGGGAGGTTGCTGTTGAGTTCACTATGTGTCCTCGAGTGCTTGACCGTTAAAAATGGGACAACAGTTCCCTTTATTAAGGAGCCTGATGATGTAACTAAACACGTTACGAAACGTGTTCTGTGTGCAAATGTGAACAATAAAGGATTGTCATAAATAAAATTGGATAAGTTTTATTATTAAGAATCATACACTGACAATCAGGAACAATTTTTCAATTGGTCTACAAGTGTTCTATTATTGTTATGGAACATAAAATAAATTGTTGAAAGTGGATGTACGACTTTAATTTTCTGAATACATCAGTTATTATTGCACTACCATACTCGTGCGAGAACTCTCGCATGCAATACCCCACCCTCTTCCATTTTCTATTTCCATATTAATCCTGTAATAATTATTTTTCTTAATGAAGTTTTTAAGGTCCTAGAACGCTTCGTTTAGGAGTTATTTAACGATATAGATTGAAAAGTCCTGACGTGCGTTGCGGGTTGCATTTTACGCGACTATTTAGCTGCGTTTTAAAGCAAATCCTTCATACTTTTTTTAAATCAAAGTACAATTTGTCACGACACCGTGAAATTTGTTCTTTAGAGACCTCATTTATAAATATTGGTAGCGTGTGAGAGCCGCAAAGGGAAGGTATACTACTGAAATAATATAGGATACAATTACAATATAGAATTTTTTTACTTCCTTTGTATAATGCTGTCATCTGATGGCTGCAACCAGTTGTATAATTATACTCATGATACAGGTTCTCAACCAATCACAGAGAAGTTTACAAACGAAGTATTGACATATAATTGATCATTGAGAATCATTATAGTAAATGTTTCGTTCGATTGTGTTTATTAAAATTGTATTTATATTATATTATGCTGGTCAGTTTTAATTTCTTTTATTTGTAGTATTTTTCGTGGAATATTATTTAAAATAATTTGGATCGTAATTTCACATTGATTCTATTTGACTAGCGCTTTACACCCTCGCAGGCGATTGGTAACCACAGCCACCTGCGGCAGCATGCAAGAATAGGGTTAGGGAGCTGTCCACTAGGTGGCCTTGGCTGAATCCTGCATGCCAACTGCCATGAAACGATTCACTGTAAACGTTTAACTTATAAAAGTCGTAGAAAAGGTTCCGTATGAAACTTGATGTAATGGGTGTTAATACACTCTTGTGAAGTTTACCATAATCGCTCTTTCCCTCGCTCGTATTGTAATATCACACTCGTGTATTAATACCCATCATTACATCATCGTTTCATATTATACTTTAAAATCGGTTAACAATAGTAAGCGATAAAACATCAGGGACCCACCACTTTTCATTAAAAGAGAAACGAAATTGATTTAATACAATGCTCAAACTTCTCTATAAACGAAAATCCTTAGTTTTAAATATTGAGATTTTGCAATTTTGTAAATAAGTTTTTTTAATCCAAAATGGAATAATACCATATTGATAAATCCACATTCATCCAGACACACAGTAGGATAGGGAGTAAAATTAAAAAAAAAAATAGTTTTCATCATTTTGAATTACTCGCATTACTCCCATTCATTTTTTGGAGAAATGGGAGTTTACATTCGAGAAAATACGGAAAATACTTTATTCCCGTTTGCGGCTGTAAGAAAAATACAAATATTTCCTTTTCCGTTGTTAGGAATGGCAATGAACGACACCTCCGGGTACCTTAATTAGAAATGTATGCTGCACCATCCCTGTGGATAAAGAGAGGTGCATTACATTGGGGAAGAAAAACAATACACGAAAGCTAAAGTAATACCACTTGTCTGAAGGAAAGTGAATAACTGAGAAACATTCATAGTATGTGTGTCAGACGTGGTAAACAAATAACAGAAAGGATTTCTCAGGGATCCTAATAAATGTCTTTCAGAAATACTATTGTTGATAATCTGAATTAGTTATTTTCTTCCTGAATTACTGATTTTTTTATATTAATGACGCTGCAATGTGTGCCGTAAATAAATTTACTCAAAAGTTTTAATGATATATTATATAATTTTGAATAGCTAATCAAAACTCTTCACACGACTAATTAGAAAGTGGCGTGAAACAAATCCCGTGAAGCTATTGACTTGGATAAGTAATAAAATATTGTGAAAATCACGTATATGTGTCGAAGAATGTGGTAGTTGAGGGTATTTACATATTTAACACATTCGTTTATTCATGTACTGCATGCCACGAAACAGCGTGTTAAGTTTAAATGGGTACAACGTGAATTTACATACATTTAAATTCATTAGATTTTCAATTACAGAGTAACGCCATTAAAATTTTACCATTTTTCCAATAGGACTGTCCTATCGCATTAGATGCAGTATGAAAGTCAATTGTCCTGGGAGTGATAAGGTGAATCAATAAACATAGCCCATTCATAGAAACTATTATCCATGTTCATTTAGAAAATATATCCAATAAACAAAATTGTGGTAACGATATAAAAATAAACGTATTTAATTCTATTAAAATATTGCCTAACTACCTTTCTCTATTTAAGTATCCTTTGGTCAATATGTAATGTAAAATGTACGATGGTCACTATATAATGTAAAATGGTCAAACGATTGAATACGAATGAAACCCCAAAATCGCACGAACAGAACGTAACTCTCAATACGGACCGTGCGCAATCTTTCATTCCTCTTCCTTACTCTTACCATATACACACTTTCACACATTACACACACGTACTTTTACACACACGTCGGGAGACCAATCAGAAGGTTAGACCTTGTCCCGGCTGAGGCGGTACCATCTTTGAAATGAATTGAATTGCCTTATTTTACTTGGCGAGACTCAGGCCATGAGGCCTGCTTTTCCGTCTGACCACGCAAATTTCGCTACGCCCCTTTCACCAACTAGCGGAGAAAGAAGGTATTCCTTGGGCGACGAAACACGCGACTTGAACTTAGCTGAGAGGTGTCATTTAGGCTTGATCTTTTACTTGCAGTAATTCTACTAACATGGGACAGCCGGCTTTACTTCTCCTCCGAAGGAAGGCCTACGAAGGATTTTTTCGCCCTTAAAAATCCACTTCGATCGGATTTGAACCCGCGAACTTGGGTGTAACAGTACGATACGCTGGCCGTAACACCATCACCGCCGCAAACTTTGGGGAGATACCTGGAGAGGCAATCACGTAAACCAAGGTGTAGGTTGGCTCAGGATCTCACGTTTCAGCCGAAGAGGAACATCCCCACCTCCCAGAATATATCTTGCAATGCGCTCACAGGTCTAATGACTATCGCAGTTGACGTGCTCGGAAACAATCAATCAATCGAGCGCCACTGCAGTTAACAAAAAATCCTCTAGATGGCAGCGCAGTGTGACAGGTTTCCGCTTGCCTCGACGTCACGAGAGAAAAGCTCTCGGCTGGGAAAAACGAGAACCTGACACTTGGTACTTATGACTCCGCCAGGCGAGTCATTATTTCACGTTCAAAACACACCACTAAAGGTGCCGCAAAGTTGAAACGTTGAATTGAGTCCAAATTATGTAAAGAAATGAAATATCTCATTTACCTTACTCTGGCGGAAATAACGAGAATATTGTGTGTTACTGTTTCCAATTCAGTAAGTAAATAAAACGTAAATAGCTTATAAATATTATTGTTTTGAAGAAGCAATATTGAGCCGGAAAGTATAAAAGATATTCTTAAAAACCATCGTTTGAAATAAAATTTGTATGACATTCATTGATTAAATACACAGTTTGCTTCAATGTGCCTATAATAAATAAAGTCTAATATCGCTACAATTATGTCCCAGAAATAAACGAAATAATCGCTTAATGTTTTCTCATAAGTATTGCTTACGTAGTTCTGCAATGCAATTGCACATGGCATCTCGAATTCCTATTTTAAGAGGCGGAGTGAAGTCGTCAGTGCCATTGCTCTTCCCTGTGGGACAGCCACCACGAGCGAGCGTTGGGCGGTCGAACTTAGGGCACTCAAGAATAAAACGTTCGAGCAAGTACCAGCGAGCAAACGGAACGTCTTACAGCTCTCTAGTAGCTAGAGTCGAAAATTCGTCTACTCGAACATTCGGACGTCACAGTCATCGACGACGAGAAAGAATGATAAAAGAGGGTAAAGGAGAAAAGTGAATATACAAGAGGGAGAGAAAGAGAATGCACAACACAGAAAGTACGAGAGAGAGGAAAATGTGTGGGAGAAAGGGAGAAAATGTACGCTAGAAAGGGAGAACATGTACGAGAGAAAGGGAGAAAATGTAGGAGAGAAAAGGAGAAAATGTAGCAGAGAAAAGGAGAAAATGTACGAGAAAAAGAAAGAAAATATACGAGATAAAGATGCAAATGTACGAGAAAAGGAAGAACTCGAGAAAAAGTAAAAACGAAGAAGAAAGAAAAACTAAGATAGAGAAAAAGAACGAGAGAGAAAGAGGAATAACAAGACGGATAAATGTAATGAGACAGGCAGACAATAAATAATGCACTTAGATATTTAGACACAGTAGCCCTATAACAACTAACAGAATTTTCAACGCATATTTCTATCATAAAATATATAACAAATAAAAATAAGACAATAAGATAGTAGGATAATAAAAAATGCATTTAGAGGTAATGTGACCCTATCACTACTATCAGAAACGTCTTCGCCGATTTATCTATAATGAAACACTTAAAAATAAAAATTACTTCCAAATATAAAAATGCAATTGAAATATAAAATAGTTTTAAACATACAATTAGTCTTTTGTATCGGCAAGGACAACGTGGCAAATATTTTATTTAAATAAAGTCATTACTGACTCAAAATATTTGAAAGTAATTTCGAGATTATTTTAAATTCTAAGTGCGTTTGTATATTTCGAAACAGATTTAACATTCTTTTTAAATTTTTATTTTATTTTTAACTTTTCAGTGAAGCTTGTGGAAAAGAGTATATTGTTCCTTTCTTAACACATATCTCTTTAATTTCAAAAAAAGTGATATACACTGTTGGTAACATTTTAAGATTTAAATGTATTAATAATGAGAGAACTTGGTTCTACTGATTCAGTGCATTGTTATCTAGTCGTTAAAATCTTAAACAAAAATGTGGAACCGTACAGATTGCATTAAATATCTAAAATTTTCAGTAATATTATTATTATATTATTACATAACTGTTGCCCTATTGTATAGCTGTATTATTATATTAACTGTTCCCGTAGAACCGCCGGGAGATGATACCTTTAAAGAAGGCACGTCAAACTACACCCGCCATGATTACATGCCCGCCCAGATAGCCCGGTGCTACTGCGAGCACAGGAAACTTCCCATGTCTCCGTTCTCATTTCCCATCCAAATTCAAGAAAAAGTGTATACGCGCAAGATGAAGCGTCGCGAGGCTGGGAATAGTTGCTTCATACAAATATGTTCGCCAGATTTATGCTATCAAACAACAGAGATTTTAATTACAAATATATGTTTACTGTTTATTACTACTTTTCGTTTTCTTTTTAAATTTTCTCTTATTTAAAAATGTTTGCAGGGAACAGGAATGTCTGAATGGCGAATTCTTTCCTTCTTTTTGTTTTCTATTATGTTTTCATAAATCGTTCAGTTATTTGTTGTATATATAAAGAGCGTGGTCCAAGAACAGTTCAGTAGATTCAGTTAGAATCAGTAGCTCCAAGAACAGTTGAATCCAGTATGTTGTGGATGACATGAAGATGATAGTTATCGGATGGTGGGAGAAGCCTGAGAGAAGAGAAGAATGAAGCAGATCGTGAAGGCATCCCTGGCCCAAATCGGGCTGTAGTGCTTTAGAAGAAGAAGATAAATAACGTGAAATAAATTAATTAGTATGTCGCACTAGCAGACATTTAACGATGAAGAATATTAAAAGATCCTAACAACGTAGCGTCTCCTACTGGCTGAACAGTATCTCGTAATGGCACACTTTTAACGAACAAGAACGTTAAAGATCCAAACCTGAACCTCGGAAGATTAAGCAATCTCTTTACTGTTAAGTAAACACGAGCTCAAAATCAAGATACATTCGATTCAAAATATTTAATTTTACTCTCAAAAGAAAATTTGATATCCGACGGATGTATTATTATATTTTAATGAATGATTTCTACGCTTTGATAGAGGAAATCGGAATCAATTTTACTAAGTTTGGGCCAGTTACAATTAACTAACTAGTATCTCTTTCTGGGAGACAACTCTTTTAATAAACAAGAATCTTAAAAAAATGTCAACTGACTTCTCCCAAAGACTGTCGTGGGCCAATTTTGTCGGCCAACCTGAAGGAATTTGTACAACCTTTACTTTTCAACCACGGGCCAGTTTTTCTCGAGGCAGTTCCCGCGAACTCTCGAAAGATGGTTCCCTTACCCGCGACCTTGGCATCCCTGTTTTACCGCAAAGAAGGAATAATTTAAATCACGTTTGCGAAGCTCATGGCTGAACTAACATACAAAAAGCCGGGTTGGATAGCCGAGATCACCGAGACTGAAGGGCCCTATAGCTTCCTCGGCTCGAAGAGTCGCGGTTTTGAACCTCGCCTCGGGCATGGATCTTGGTGTGGATGTGTTCGTGTTCTTCCTACAATCACAGTGGTCGTTATATGACCAAGTTTCTAAAAAGCGACTTGAAAAAAACATACAAAAATATACACGAGCAACTGTACAACCTCTTGTTCGCGAAGCCCGCTAAAAAGAGTAACGCGTGCGTTTGTTTCACAGTGAGAGCGTCCGTGAAGTACTTACTCCGCTTCCTCGACAGCGTCGCTCATGGCCAGGAAGACGCAGTTGAGCAGGATGGTGGCCATCACGACGTAGTCGAAGTACTGGTTGGTGGAGGATGAAAATGCAGGCGCGGCGGAGGGGGTTCCACGGCGAGAACACGAAGAACGAGGAGGTGGCCGTGAAGCGGTGGATGTAATTCTTGCGGAACCGCTTCGACACCACGCAGAAGGTCTGCAACATACACCTGCTTTTAGTGTGGGTCTCGAGATGGGTTCTGTTGGCTTGAGTGAAAGGTACAAATAAACATGTTTTATTGTGGAGAACCTCCTTCAAAATGCTTGCCGTCATCTTTGCTTACACTACCTGAACTGTCATTGGGTGAGAAATAGCGACTACATTAATTAGTGGTAATGAAATGAACCAACATTAAAACCAATCGAATCGTAAAATGCATTTTCAATCAGACTCTTCAATAAAACTGTAACCATTTAATTAAGGAAAATTATCATTAATGAGAGTTCGCCGAAAGCATGAACATTAAAATCTTGAAACCCTCGAAAATTTATTTTGTGAAAGAAACACAAAATGTTATGCCCTCATTCGATGAATACTTTCCCAATTTTCTTTAGACAAAAAGTAGTTCATATTATTAGTTTTATTAATATACAACTGTTCCCAATTCGTACGATTCATACTTTTACATTTCAAAGTGATGATGACAGCAAACTCGTTCGAAGCAGCTCTTCACCGTAAACACATGCTGACTCCCGTTCGCGCACTTCTTTCCTCCCCGCGTGCCCCCACGCGCTCGCGTGCTCGCTGTCGCGGCTCCAAACCAGAGCGATTGCTCGCGCACTGTCCGTCGATCCTCGCCTCCCCCTTCCCCGCCCCTCCGTTCGCCCCCTCTCTCTCACGTAGCGTTCGACCGCGCGTTGCTGCCAGCATCGTTCGCACACAGCCCTGCGGGATCCCCCCGGAAGCGTCCGCGGTCCGCCTCCCTTCCCCTCCCCTCGCCCCTCACCCTCCGCCACCAGCATCCGCTGGTCGCGCGGCCGCGTCGCTCCGGCCCGCCACGCCACATTACGGGCGCCGCTCCGCGTTTACGTCACCCGATGACCGGTGTTACCCCCTGAGCTATGGCGACGATTACGACTATTACAACCGCTGTACCGGGCGGTTGGGAGCGATGAGCAACAGTACCTTGGACGCCCGAAAGTGGCGACCACCAAGTTAGGGGACGGGAGAGTTCTCGGGAACGATCAACATGCAATAGTCAGGGAGAGAAATGTACACAGAGAAGGGAAAAATCGATTTCAGGGGGATATTCAAAGAACAAGAACAAATACGTGAACATGCAGACGTATAAATAATTGTGAAGTATGGTCCACTTTCCAGTACGTACATTCGTCATAAATGATTATCTGTACAAAAAATGTCAAAATAACTGCCAGAACAAAAATAATATGTACAATTTAAACACACGTAGTATATATGACAAACAAGTGTATCTACTTACGTATACATGTACTACATGTTATATGATTAAAGAAAGGATGTTTGTGATTGGTCTTGTGGATTGAAGGTAAAGAATAGAATATTCGTCGAATAACACTATAATGAGAATACTTGTAATGTCACGTAAATTTTTTAATAATTGATTATATAGTGTAAAAATAATTGTTTACCAGAATAATACTAACTGGAAATGAACATTAGTGATAACACTAGAGAACAAGATTTTTACCTCCAAGATGGTAGAGTGCGCAACATTCTCAATTTTATACGTAGATTCCGAAAAATTTAACCGTCATTCCAATTAAAACGTCATTTCACGTCACAGTTGTTATATATACCGTATCTTTACTGTATCATACCGTATTTTGCTATTAATTCAAATACATTTAATTGTACCTGTCAGATATGTAGAATCAATACGCATAAAATATAGTTAAAATAAAGTGTTTGTTCAGTTTATCTAAGCCACTTTTATGAGATATCAAAAATGTTGGCTTTCGTGTTTTGTTTTTTTTTACCTTCTGTATTCCAAAATTGCCGCCTTTATTGTCGCATCTGGAAGTCGTCCTAATTTTCAAGTAGGTATTAGTGGATGTTTTTAAAAACAGGTCACATGCACCATCGTATTTCCTACTGCACTCATCAGTAACCGAAAGAAATTATTTTATCGATTTACCTTATCGCAAGTATCCAACTGTTGGGTGGCATTTTCTGAGTCAAAAGAAGTTATGTGGAAATGTATCTGCAGGGCGCATGAAGTTCGTGTCTGCTTTGCGTGTGTTTCAAATATATTAATCAAATATATTAATACATTTCATATCGAAAGCGTGCAAATCAAACCCATAACTTCTGTTACGTTCGTGGAAGATTTATACCCAAACTTCAAAGGAAAAAATATATGAAATTATAAAACTTGCGTATTCTTTATACTTTGGCAGTCGTGTTTGTGATAGGATTAACCATGGGCTGCTCATCAGTGTTGTGTCACCCGTTCAACAAATCTTAAGTCGTGGTTGTATGGAAAACGCAAATCATTGTCATTGTCTCTACCAATGTGTAAAATGCCAACAAACCATTTTGATGTCTATATATTATTACACAAATATGCGTATTCCATTTTTAACATGCTCTTACTTTATATGAAGCATGATCATGAAATTTTGTAGTAATATAACCGCAGTGACAATGCGAAAATTAGTATAGGATTTTCTTTCTTTCAAACATTAAATATCTTCACATCTTTTGAACCTTGCGTAATAGAAACGTTTTATAACGATTTTCGGAATCAGTGTAATCGTTTCCTTTGAAATTACCTACTTTTATCCTGGAGGTATGAAAACATTTTTTTGTTTCCTAGTGTTATGTTTTGACTAGCAGTTAAAACTAATTCGTGCCAAAAATAACACCGTTGCCAACCAGTATTCATATCTCGGTAGATAAAATGTCTCTCAATGGTAATGTGTTTCTCATGGGCACAAAGAACGATTAGAAAATGAAATGTGTTTATGAATAAATTTACATTATCCACCATTATACCGAAAAAACGAAAAAAATAGGACTTCACGGAAAGTGACTCATGATATCATGAAGTCGAATAATTACATGGCAAACTTAAGTTTTTTGCAAGTTCGCATTAAAAGGGAATTGCACTCTGCATATAGAGTGAACAGCACAAATGAAAGGAGGAATCTCGACAGCAGAATTTCAACGACTGAATGATTAGTCGAGTCAAAGTGCTGCTGCGCATGGCCCCTTCATATAACAACGCGCGGCCGCGTCGGCGATATGCGAACAGCTTGGAAGTAATGAGGCAGCTTTCAAAGCCCGGCCGACGGCCTCGGCATGCAGTCACGGCACCCCCGAATTTCGTGCACGCGTCCCAGTCCGTGGCCAGAGTGGAAATATTTTTATGCCATCGCGGGGGACATGCGAAGCTTCCGCTATATTACGTATACACGTATCGTGCTGCGGCTGCGGACGATTTCCACTTTATGAACGTTCCTACGCCAAAGTTGTAACGAGGCGGCTGTAAGACCAACCGGTTAAATCGGGAGGAGGAGGGGGAGTGGAAGAGTGAGAAAGGAGGAGGGGGTACTGCGGCACCCGACCTGCGCTGAAGAAAGGTGAAGGCCGCTGGCCAATCGTGGTCCTGCAAACTCCGTCTTCGAATTAAAGCGGGACAGATTCGCGATGCAAAAGTGGTTCTAAAATTGTTTAATTTGATCTATTGAGTCCATTCATCAGAATTTTTAATTTGTTTAAAGGACATGTAGGTTTATTATAAATATTTTATTTGATTAAATATTGGCGTACAAGATCAAGTAGTTTACTCTTAAACTGGGCTATTTGAAGGATTATTATTATAGTTCTTAAGGTTGTTTAATTTCACAGAATTAACAATATTAGTAATTAGCAGAATTAGCAATATTATTACACCAGTTGGTGAATGTTTTCGGGGAGTTCGGAGGGGTTTCCATTATTCGTTGTTTCCATAGTTCTAGTTGGAAACAACTAGTGCATACACTTTGACAGCCAAATCTCTACAAAGGTTCTGAAAACGTGACTTCAGGATGTTGTATGATTAAAACAGATACTACGCAGTCCCTTATAGTCTGTACTCAACTCTTTGTTTGTATCCCTCTGTGGAAGATACATATCCTTTTTCAATCATCGGATGAGTTTTTAAACCGAGCTTTAAACCCAAAAGGTATTTTTTAGAATCAGACGAGGCATAAAAATATTATGTTGAGTAATCAAGGATATAAAGTTAAGTGAAAACTATGAGTCTTCAGAGTGACAGTCTACTTAGCAATCAGTATACCTAGGCATTTCATACCACCGAGTTTATTGCCGCAAAGATGTGAACTTGTAATATTGATCATTGAGTCACAATAGACGAAAACTATCAGAGAGGTTATTAATCTGGAGGTTATTTCTCGTCAATTCAAAAGTCATTACAGTCCATATTCTATGGATACACATCAGAGAATTATAAACGCGATCTAACAACCAATCAAGGAAGGGAACTTCCTCGGTTTTCTCAACTGCTCTCCGGAAGAGCTAAGTTTCTTCTGGAAACAGCGTCTGACAGCTTTGTCTCTACTGTTCGAAAAAGGACGACCCGGAAGCAAGCAACGACGCCGTCTGTCCGACTGCGAAGGAACTTCTTGCCCGATAATGGATCGTGAAAGAATTGCAACGAACTGATGGGAAAAGGAATCGGCGAGGAAGACAAACACGAAGCATCGGCCAGCAGGAGCGAGAAAGAGCGAAAAGAAGCTTGCAAGCTACACGGCTCTCGTTCATTTCCTGGAAGCAACCGACACGCGCCAGGCCCGGCGCTCGCCCACTCCGTCCGGGCGCGTGGTTATTGCTTCGGCGGCCATTTGTTAAAACTCGCGCCCGGAAATCACCTCCGGTAATTGCAATATCGCTGCCCGCACTCCACCGACCCTCGCCGCTGCCCGGGCGTTCACTTGCCCGCGACGGCCCGCGCACGCCGGACAATTATACGGCATTCAAACAAATTGAAGGCGAAAGTTGGCCCAACCGGCGAACGGGGAGGGGGCGAGGGATGGGGTCGGACGGACAGTAGGAGGGGTTGCGGAAACCAGTCCCTTTCAACTCCCATAGAAACTCGTGAAAACGGTTACAGTGGTGGGCACCATTCTTGTACCTCCTTGCAGGAAATAAGACAGACTGCTGCCAACGCTATTGAGATGATGCGCAGGCTGGCGGAACACAATTAGGAGCGGGCATAAAGAAAAGTCCGTGCAAATGTTCGCGCTTCTTATAACCATTGTTTGTCATGCAAATATTACCATTTTAAATGCTTAATTCCTGCGGATTTCATGTTTCCCACTAATGCGTCAAAACCCCCACACAAATCTTATGGAAATGAGGTTTACGTCAAATTGTCTGAAAATGTAGTATGTGATTCCTTAGATCATACTGATCACACGTCGTTTTGAGCATTAAAAAAAGTTGTTATTTTTGATCTAATATGCATTTTAAAACGGAGATCACGATTTGTCGGATGATAGAAAGGCACATATGTGCATTCGAACATTCAAATTAAAATGCTGACTTGTTTAGACTTGAGAATTATTTGATTTTCCGTGAGTCACTGCCGCTTCATTGCCGTGAGCCCCCTTGCTTTTCACGTTGAGGTAGGCCTCTTTGCCTTACATGGTAGGGTGAATCAGTACTGTAAGTCCCCTTGCCTCTCACTATCGGGATGGTTGATTATCGTTTATATTAAATATTAACTTTCACAATGAATAACAGTACATTTAAAGTCAGTTACTTCTCGGAAAATGAAATGTCAAAATTCACAAGTCTAAACAAGTCACGTTGTTTCATTTCAATACGCTTTGAGAGTACATATGTGTCTTTCTATCATCCGACAAATCGACATGATTTCCGTTTCACAATGTACATTAAACGTTACAAAATGTACAAAAAGAACAACTTTTTTGCTTAACCGCCATTACGACTTTTGATCAGTATGATCCAAGGAACAACACTAAATTTTCAGACAATTTAACCGAAACCTAATTTCCATAAGATTTGTGCGGGGCTGTTTGTATCGTGCAAAGTTGGCAAAGACGCACTGAAGTCCACACTAGCGCCCCTGTTCTTGCACCCTATAGTTTTGTCCACAGAACCAATGGGGAGTGGATTAGGCCCTGGCAGTGACAGCGCAGAAGTCGCAGTGCGTCTGCCGTCGTCGTTTCGTGCTCGTGGGTCCACGAGGCGTAGACAGGCGTGGGTGGCAGGGTGGAATGCGGAAGAGAGGGGCCGTTCGATCGAAAGTTGGCCGGGGCTGCCGCGGTGGGGGCGGTGGGGCCAGTGGGGGCGGCGAGGGCCACGGACAAGGGCTGGGGGAGGTGCCGGCGGCGCCGGCCGCGGGTGCGACGCTCCCCTATCCCCAATCTCCTCGCATTCTAACAGTCGCGCAGTCCGCAGTGGTAGCCAGGTAGCCACGGTCACGTCGTTATGTCGTTTTCACCTTCGCCCGTGCCCGGTACGTGCAGTTACTGTATTGGTTATCCTCTCACGTACCCAAACAATTTATCCCCAAACACGCCCGTTCCGCCCACATCTTTCCTCGTGACAATTTGCGTCCATGTTGCATTCACCACTACACACCATTTACTGTGTTTTGTGTTTTTGTAATTCTGGAAGCCTGTACTGCTCGTGCCTATCTAGACAAATGTTCGAATTTTAATCAAGTGTAGTTCTTGTAATTACTTTATTTTTATTTCTTCATTACTCATCGTGTTATCTTCACACCCAATAATCTATCGAATTTCTTACACATTCTTTATAGCTTTGTCACTATCTAAATCGTCTTCTAACTGATCACCCAGTTCTTTCTTGTACATTGCCTCATCGATATTAACGAACATTCCATTATTTTCAAATCGTCACCTGCACCGTGTCCTTCCTCACGATCTCGTTTCCCAAGATCAGAACACTTCCGGCCTTGCCTGGGTTCTACCCGACTCCACCCTCAGGCCTGTTTGATCCTAGGTCACCAAGCGGAACATCAGTCAGCAAACTGTGTTCGCGGAAAACGGATTGATGGCGATTTTTTGCCAGAATGATTCGATCGAGGCCGCTCCGGTCGAGTCCGCTGCCGCAGTTGGGAGTAACCGGGCATTAAGCCGGCCCATTAATCAACGAATCAATACAGAAAGGAAGGGGGGCGGTTGAGGTCCGAACCTTGGGTCTCGCGTAATATGGGTTAAGGCTGTTCCCCTCGCCTAAATAATTCAACAGGCTGCAGCAGTGGCAGCCGCTGTTATTTATGCGGGGCGCGGTGGAAGCGACGGCGACAGGAAGCAGCGCTGCCTGGGCCGGTGAGGGTGACAGCAAGGATGGCGGGTTGATCTCGGGCGAGGCAAGACAGGAATGGATTCGCTGCCATGATGGATACAATGCAAAGCAAAGTAGCAGGGACGATGGATCGGTGGCGTGGATCGATTAGCAGCTGAACTGGAACGGTCTGACAGCGCGAAGATTGACAGACACGATGAAGCTATATCGGGAAGTCAATATCAAAGGCGTACTGTAGTGACTGGTGTCTGTGAAGGCTGTAGAAATGGCTGCACCAAGGATAGGGATGAGGACAGAGGGAAGCGCAGTGGTGAGGTTAGAAGTGAGGGAAGGGAATAGCGGTGAGAGAAGAAGTGAGAGTATCAATGAGACTAACTGTTTGGGCAGCGGCAAATTCGCGGTAAGAGTAACAGTAAGGGTAACGGTAAGTGTAACGAGGAAGGTATCGGTAATGATAACGGAAAAGCTAACGTAAGAGTAACGGAAAGGGTAACATTGAAAATAACGGTGAGAGTAATGAATAGTGTAAGGGAGAGGGTTGCGGTATGAATGCAGCTGTGATAGGCTCCAATAGCAACGGGGTAGGGAGACGAAGGCCAAAACGAGAATTTGAGGAAATAGCGGAACGAGTTGGACTTAGAAGGGAATGAAACCGTAAGTAGGCAACGAAGTAGTAATATGGCATTACAGTGAACGGTTTTGCGACCACGAATGAGAAAGGGCGGTTTGTGAGAGCAGCGGCTTCGTCGGGACGTCATCGAGGCGGCCTCGCCTGCCCACTCAGCCCTGCGCACTGACTGCGCCCTCTGTCGCGCGTCTACCCAGCTATCGATTGTAGCGGGTGGATTAGCGCCACGACCAGGCTACGGGCAGCGCGAGCGCCGCGGGACGGGAAGGGGGCGGGGCCGAGGGAGTGGGTGGCGGTAAATCTAATTCCCGCCGCTTTGTGCCGTTAATGGCGCGAAGGCGCGTCGAGGCGAGGCGTGGCACCTTGGCTCGGCGAGCGACGGCGCGGCGCGACGCGACGGCCCCACCGGCGGCGAGTGGCTCAGCGAGGGCGATGCCGTGGGTGGCTGCGCGGAGAAGACCTAGCCGTCGGACGCACTGACAGAAGCCCTCATGGCAGTAACAAGTGTCGGACGTTCAGCGATGAGTGAGTGTGGGAATGGTTGCGGTAGTATTGGAGGTATGTGTATTTATGTATGTATGTGTACTTATGCAGAAATAAAATTCGAGTGTGAAATGAATGGTTGAAGATATGACACAATTGAAGGGTCGTGAGTTTGCTTGGTTACACAATGATTTTGAATGATAAGATAATTCTGAGAAACAGTATCAGCAATGAGTGTGTGTGACGACACGAAAGTGTTGCTAGCGGCACTTGTGTGATATGTTAGATGTGCGAGTAGTAATGACGTGTGTATGAGATTCTTGTATAGTATATTTGCATGTATGAGAAGAAACAGAATAATGGAAGCAAAGGTTAAGATATTAGTCATGAAGACTATGAGGATCCTGTGAAAGGAGAAATACTTACGGAAACAGCATTGTGTCAATGGCGATTACATTAGTAATAGTGAGATGTAGTAAACTTGTGAAAAATCATAACGAAAGTAATTATCAAGTGGCTCACAATATCTGATAGGCATAAAGTATGACAGAAGTGTGAGTAAAGTTAATGTTACCATAAAAAATGAAACAATCCTCTACTGAAACGATGAACGAAACATTAAGACAAACTTTAAAATGTGCATAGAAAAAAATCCTAAAGATTATCAGAACCCTTTGTTCAAATACAGATGTCGCACCACCCTCCCCCGTCGGTTTTCTTTGTTTCAGGACAGTATAGCCTCAGGTCTCCTTCCTGAGACCCTTGTGTTGTTCCAATGCTCGCCCTCCTTGCCCCCAGTTTCTGAGCCCCGCGCCCCTTCTCTCACATTCCCCCGCTCTCGGCGTTCCCCCCGCCCTGCCCCGCCCCTTCCCCTCCCACCCGCTTCCTTTGACAGTTCGCAAACTTTGCACAGCGTCCGAGTAAATACCGCCGCGTCGCGAATTCCAAACGAGCGACCTCCGAGCGCCGCCGTCGACGCCGTCGACGCAGCCGCCGCCGCCGTCCCTCAAGAAGAAGTCGGTCCGTAGACTCAGCTTCTTTCAACGCGAGCAGTCCCCTGGCGAAGAAGGGATTTCGGAGGACGAGAACGTTAAGCGAATTCGGCAAATTCTCCTCCGTGCTTCTTGAGAATTTATGTTCGCTAATGTTTTCCGGAACTGTTTTAATGGCCACAATCTGAACAGGGAGGAATACCAACAACAACAACAATAATTCTCTCATATTTTTAATCTTATCTTAACATATTATATCGCACTGAATACCGTGTTGCCCAACAGTACAATACATGGACATTGAACGAAAAATTATGCATTCAGTTTTCCTGCAACATGATCAATAAGCTCAACAATTATTTTACGGAGCATCGTAGTTGCTTGAAAATTGACATTTGGAAAAATTGCAAATTTTGAAACTATAATTTAATTTCTTTTAAATCCCCTCTTCCAACTACATTATTGAAAATATAGGGTGTTACTTATGAAATCTGATCTTAAAAATCATAATTAAAAAGGTTATATATTTTTTTTAAATATGAATATATGAATATATAAATATGAAATATGAATTTCATTAAAAAATACGCTTAAAAAATTTTAAAATACGTGAAAAAATGTTCTCAAAACGACAACATTTTTTCCTTAAAAATTTTTGCTCCAACAGAGCGACGTTTGCTTCAGAATATGAAATCAGGGCCACTTTCATTAACCTACTGGCATTTCAAAAATTATTAAGTTCCAAATTTTTTCGACATCTTCCTAAAACTACAGTATTTGTTGTGGATATTTCTTTCTTAATGCAATCTATTCCCCAATATTTGATTTTAAATTATTCTATGCACAATTTTTCAAATATTAGTAGTAGTTTCCGAGTGATGTTGAGATATATTCTGGCAATTTCGCGTCATTTATATTTTGGTAGGGATATTTTTTCTTTAATATTGTGTAAGAATACAGCACGATACACTAAATTGGAGGGAGAAAACGCCATTTTTATTTAATATTCTGAATTTTCAAAATGTTTTGTTTTGTAGTTCTCGCGCAATGTTTTTTAGTAGTTCTTCGAGAACTGCACAGTGTAAAGAACATTATGTGATGCTGCAACAACACCGTCTACATATTTTGATTATCTATATTATTATATTATCTACGCGGTTTGGAATACCGGAAAAGTGGATGTTTTTTCAAAACATCTTCTTGTTGTACAATCTGTCAGAAGTGTTAAGTAGGATGGAAGTAGCTGTGTTATAATATAATGTACCCGTTAACAATAAAACGAGAAAGTATGTGCTCATTAGCACCACTAGAAGGAATAAGTATTTGAACCATCTGAAAGGCATTTCAAATAACAAAACATAATACTTTATTAAATTTTCTTGTACTTCATCGGGGTTATGCTTAATACTTAGGTATATTATTTTTGTGCCACAAAACATTTTGTTAGAAACAAAACATACTTAATTTAATTATAAAAAACGTAGTTTCGTTTTCCATCTGTGTTAAGTTTGTGATGAATTACTTAGTAATGATGATTATGTACATGGTTATGATAATTCTGCCTATTCTGTCGTAAGTACTTTAAATAGTTCAGGACTTTCTATAAAATTTAATAACCAAAATATAAAGAATGATCCATATGACCCACTCGAATTAACTTTGAAAGTAATATGAGTGGGATATAGAACGTACTACATAAAACATGCGGAAAGAACTACTGGGTATCAGCAACACGGAAGAGTCAGCTGTTGCAGTTCGTGGAGTATAGTATGCAAGATGTAGAGTATTTTAGCAAAATTTTACGAGAATTCTCCGTGACGAGATTAAGAACGAGTCCGACACTTTCGGGTCGGATATGAGGTCCGTTTCCGGAAGAATTTTAGGAGTGGAGATTTCCTTCGATATGGATGCAGAGGGGAGAAGATGATAGGGAAAACGGAGATGAGGATCCGCTCTCCAACATCGTCAAATCGTAAACTCACTGGAAGATAAACTTGAAGTGCGATTCCTAGAAGATGACATCATTCGGGTTTTGGGAATCTTTCACGATTTTTAATCCAATTAAAAGAACATTTTATTGCAAACAGTTTCTGCTAATATTATGTCCATAGGAATGTGAATCCAAAGGATGAGCTTTTTAAAAAGGCAGAAAAAATGTGGAAACGAAAGATTTTTTGCAACTACATTAAGAGTTGTGCATCCAATACTCTCGTGAAAAGACGTTCAAAGTTCAATGAGTGCAATCACTCCTATCCCACATACACAGAGCTTCTATTACATCTGTTCATCTACGAAGGAAATTTAATACTCTGTAAACATAAAAATCCCAGAATGGTATACACGTCATAAGTAATCACTCCATGTTATTTTCATAAGTGTCTGCCATGTGAACTGGCCATTGATAGTATAAATCTTTCAATACATGACTGCATCACTGGCGGAGTTTCGTTCACACATAGAAACCAATCTGAACTATTTAAAAATGCAAACGTGTTTGCGGGCGTTTACAAATTAACGCTCTCGAATAGATGTTTTATAAAAATAGTATTCAAAGTCAAGAATTTTGTAGTGTGTTCTAGAACAATCTTGATTTCTTTCGCACACCTGAAATCTTGAGAGATTTTTGTGCTATCAAATATTTCAAGTGTGTGAAAGAAAACAAGATTGTTCTAGAACACACCACAAAATTCTTGACTCACTGTAATTTCATTATCAATTTATGAACAATCGAACATGAAATGAACAATTGATAGACATTGGTCATCAAGCAAGCGCAGTAAATTTTGTCTTCATTTTCACGAAAGCTGAAGACCAATTTACATTTTTATAGGACTGGCTCTTTGTAAAAAATTACATTATTAATATAATTAATTTGATACAAAACGATTTTTTCAATAAAAAATTTGCAACTTTCCGCAGCAGTAATATAACCTTTTTGCTTTACTACGTAAGTACAAAAACCGTTTTCAAAAGATGAGAAATTAATAGCATTTTATCGGAAATACAAAATAAACAAGTGTGAGGCAGTCCACGTGGAGTCTTTAACGAAAATACTCTTTTCAGGGGTTGAAAATTTATATAAAATTCTACCATTTAATTTGGAATAATAAAATTACATTAATAATAATAATTAACTTGAGTGTGTACCAACAATTTTTATGCTTGTAATGTGGAAATGAAATAAATTTAATATCATTCAAATTTATAGTGGATAGACCACAGATTTTAAAGAATTTTATGGAAAACGGACAACATAAAATTAATATAAGCGCAGAAACAAGGAATAATTTGTTAGGATAAAGCCAATAACTATTGATATTACAGCAGCACATACTTTCTTGATTACTTGTAACGACTACACAATATTGCAATATAATTTGAACCTGCATTAGCGTTTCCAATCAGAAATTGTTTTCCACGTTAACATTCGAACCCAGGTTCTTAAGTTTTGTACATTCATTTTATCTTTAAAACATCGACCTCCAAGATAAAACCACCATCTTCATGCTTTTAAAATTAAGTGGAAATTTCCATTTCCAATTTTCGAAAATTGACAATTTTGCATGTATTTGCTTCAGGATGAATATTTTCTCTTCATGAAATCAGTTCATTAAAATTATATCTTCTGTATAGTGGCTGTAGAAAGACGGCGAAATAAATTGAACTGTAGCAGTTTTCTAAAATTCAGTGTGTTTAACGAAAACGTGACTTGCCACATTTTTATTCGCGTCCTCTGCTCTATCCGAGGAAAAAAGTAATTCTAAAATTTTAAGCTATTTTTTTAGAAAATTTGGAAGATGTTGAGCCTTGACGTAAATTAGCCTCGAAAATTAAGATATCTTCGTCAAACTCGTAGCGCCCCTAGTTTCGCCAGAACGATTGGGAATTGTCAATTTTGGAGAAAATCATTTGAACGGATAAGGAGCTAGTGTTAATAGAGTTTATAGTGTGACCATTGACCAACTGACAGACGTTTTGACGTATACCAATGTTTTCCTGTTCCAAGGACCCAAACAAAGTGAATTCTGAATACACAATGCAATTTACTATTTACAGGAGCAATATTTATCCACTTTTTGGTATCAGGAGCTCACAAAACGATTTTTTCAATAAAAAATTTGCAACTTTCCGCAGCAGTATTATAACCTTTTTGCTTTACTACGTAAGTACAAAAAACCGTTTTCAAAAGACGAGAAATTAATAGCATTTTATCGGAAACACAAAATAAACAAGTGTGAGGCAGTCCACGTGGAGTCTTTAACGAAAATATCTCTTTTCAGGGGTTGAAAATTTATATAAAATTCTACCATTTTATTTAATTTGGAATAAGAAAATTATAAAATTAAAGCCAAACAAAGCCTATTGTATCTTAAAATTTTAATATTTTTCATTGTTTCAGAAGTTTAAAATTCAAGGCATGCCCTAGGAAATTTGAGAAGGACATTTTTGCCTCTGAATTTTCTGTATATTTAGGTAAAATGTCACAAAATGCGTTTATTCATAATCCAATCTGCTACTAAATATAGCCAAGGAATCATTCTAAATTTTACCATAACTTCATAAAAATATTAATTAGAGATTGAAAAATGTCCGACAACTTAGATCTTGATTCCATTATATGTAATGCCTACTTATTCAATGATTAAGCAGGCTATCGTAGTGAAATTATTTCACGAATGCACCTTTACTTTAATTTTCTAAACGGATCAAAGCGTATGAGCTGCATTATGAACTTTCCTTTCTTATCGTTGTTTAACGCTAAAATATCTTCCATTGATCTCTGAATGTTCACCCGATACATTCACTCGTGCTCCACCACTTGGTAAAACCAAACCCGTTCCCAGCTGTTGAAGCCGGCGGATGCGCGCGCTGCCGCTGGTGTTAATACCGGGAAGTAAGCCCTTCGCGCGGCGGTCGACGGGCCCGGTCTCCAATATCGGGGTGGTGGGTGGAGCGGGCAGGGGAGGCGGCGGGGCCGGCCGCCGCGGGCTCCACGTCTCTTCATCCGGGGGCGGCCCGCCGAGACGCGACGGAGGCGCCGCGCGCCTCAAAGCCGCTCTTCCGACGAGGGCGCGCCTCTCCTCCATGCAAATGACGTTTGGAAACCAGCGGCCGCGTTACCTCCGTCGTGGGCCGCGTTTCGTCCAACGGCCTCGTGTTTTTTAAAGTGTTTTAATAACGCGGCTTTCGAGGGGCGGCAAACTTATAATACGCGCAGGGGAGGCTGTGTGGTAGACGGGGCGCCGGCGAAGAAGGGAAGTTAACCGAAAGAGTTCACGGGAATGTGAGGGCAGAAGTGAATTTATGAAAAGGTGAATAGGAGTACGGTCAATTAAGGCAAAGCAGGAATGGAAATCGGAGGTCGTGTGCAAGAAAAACAAAGGTTAGGGATTGTTAATGCTGGATTGTTTGGTGGAACTGCTAGTCACTACTGTGAAAACAGAGATCAATTATGGTAAAGGTAGGTAGACAGAGTCATTGGGGGTCATAGGGGTTTTACAACACAAATTAGGAGAGTCTACTTGGAGAAACATGAATCTCCAAATTTTGACTCAGTGATGAGTTTGGTTGGGTTTGGTAAAGTCATGAGAAAGAAAAATATTTGATAGGATGAGGGAACAAATTGTTAATTTAAACAGAGGAATAATTATAATCAATTATATATAATAAATAATATAAATATTATAACCACTTAATTTTTAATTCATATTATACATAATACATTATCATTATTATTATTATTATTATTATTATTATTAATATTATTATTAATATTAATATTATTATTTCTGTTATTTTATAAACACAACTTGAAAATCATGTTTGATATCAACAGAAATTATCTGCAGATTTGTATTAAATGCTATTAGACAATGTTCAAAAATAAGAAATATGACGGATTATAGAAAAATTAAGTTTGAACAAAATTGAAGTATTTTAGTGTGATACTTTTTAAGCAGCCCACAGGCGAGACGGTCGGGAATAAATTAGCAATACTTCAGTGCCGGACCGAGAAAGATGAATTGAATACTGTGAAATTGACAGGGCCAGTAACCAAAACTCGTGGAGACTATCAAAGGCATGGAGGAGACCACTATGAGACTTCAGGGCGTGTGACTGAACGATTAAGGAAGACGAACACATGCAGAGAGTCGACATGTTTTCGACATCCTCTTTAGATCCGAAGAAAGGGAAAAGAGGGAAGAGGAAAGAAGTGTCCGAAATCATTAAAGGTATTCTTCTTCTCTTTGTCCCTGCATCCTCACCTTTCACTCCTCTTACCACTGTGGCCATCTAAGCTGACTGTGGAAGGAGACACTCGGCAACACGCCACTACTTGGCCCGCACCGCCCGCAGCTCCTTCCGCCCCAGCGCACCTGCCCCCGAGCAAACCCAGCTGGGGAGAAGTTTGCTTTTGAACTTTGAGGTTCATTTGATATTCGAATGAAATTAATTGGTTCTCCCTTCATTACGAGATAGAAGTTATAACGAGTTGTAAAATAAGTCACGAGAAGGAAAGAGATCATTATTTGCTGAGAACGACGTTAGGACAGGAAAGGAGAAAAAGAAGAGACAAGTATGGTGGGACGTGGTCCGTTTGCGCATATCATGTTCAGCGCGACCTTTGGCGGTCGGCCTTTAATCTACTTCGCCACAAGTCTTCGCGTTATTCAAAGAATTATTGGAACTTTCCTACCGTTAATCTGCTCGCAAACTTTTGAACTATCTTGGCCTTCGAAGGCCAAAACTTCCGTAAGATGACGAAATTCAATGTTTAGAAAGAGACTTATTATCAACAAAACATTTATTTGGAGAATCTTGTTGGAATACGAAGATTTTATCAGCCGCAACATTAAAAACGATAGTTCTCGGTAACACGCGAAGTGAAATACCAAACTGTTTAACTTGGACACAAATATCTTGATGTTTGTTTGTTGTCTCTTGCAGTAATTCGGCGTGAAATTACGGAAACTTGGTAGGGAGCGCTAAGGACGCAGATTATTGGTCGTATCCTCGCCTCGGATGACTCGAAGGGAAAGGCCGGAGGAGGCGAAATTGAAGCGAGGGCTACGCGACTCGATTCCAGCGTCGGTCAACAGGAGGAGCGCTGGCGGTGTCGGATTGCTCGCCGGGGAATAGACGCAGGCTCGAGCCCGAGAGCTCCGCGGGGGCGGACGAGGGTACCGCAGGGGGAGGGGCGGCGGTCGGAGAGGGGGGAGTCAGTGAGACGGCGACGGCCGAACGGGGGGGGGCGGGAGGATGCGGCGGGGGGAAGCGTCCATGTCAGGCGCGTCGGCGGCCGGAGACACGCCAAGGTTGCGGCCAATCGATGAGCGCTAAGGGGCGGCGTTGGGGGTGGGGTGGGGGGGCACACAGGGGGACGGGACGAAGGCGGAGGCGATGGCGGCGGCGATCTCAATGTCCACGTGTGGTTCGCCGCCGCGACCGCCGCCGCGACGCGGCTCCGAAATAATCGGCCAACGTATTGGAAATCGGTCAGCATTACGAATGCACGAGTCCCGTGCACGGGCACAAACCCCATCCATTTGTAATCGCTGCAGCGCTGCAGTATTGACCAACGGGTGTCGGTGTCGGAGGCGGTGGCGGCGGCCGCGGGGGCGGCGCGCTCGGCCGCTCCGACGCGCGAGGGGGAGCGGGAGGACGAGGGGGCGTGACGGGGAGGGGCATGCTGACAGCCGCTCCGCGACTGGCAAACGCGCAAATCGGCTGCTTCTAACTTAATAAGTTCAAATCTGAGTCGGGCAGTGTGCAACAGGTGCGGCTGCCCTCACGAAAATTCCGGACGGCGTTCCAGAAATTTCGTGTTTACGGTGGGAAAGCGGAGAGGCGCGGTCGGCAGTCCTGGAGCCTGTGGGGCGGCGCGGGGTGGGTCTGACCCGCCTCGGAGGTCCGTTGACGTCAGCGGGTCAACCCGACCCCGCTCGCTCCGCGCGCGCCCCAACTACGAGAAATTACTTCTACGAATAAGAACAGCAAATAAGTTACAACTGTAGGTATTCAACACTCTAGGTTTACATTACGAGAAGTGAAAAGGGAGGCATATATGTACCTAACTACTCTGCCAGCAGTCCTGAGGAAAGATTAGAAGACTCCAATTCTACGAATTACAATACCATACTGAAAGTGAGAAGAAAAGGGAGAGAGAAAAAAGAGAATGTGAGGGTGGACGTCTAAGAGGCGGGGCGCAGAGCAAGAGAGCCAGACTCAAGAAGAAAAAAAACCCTAGTGAGTTCTGAGAGTGAGTGCCTGCGTGGGGCGCGAGGCCGCATCGCCCACCCTACCCCTACCCCTACACCTACCCCTACCCCACCCCCGCCCCCCACCGTCGCTGTCCCCGCTCCGCCTTTCGCAATCCCCAGCTCCAGGTAGAGGCAAAGATGAGACGGATGGTGAGGGAGCGCATAAGACGCCTCGATTTTCCCGGACCGCGATTTTGAATTGCAGGTTTCGTTTGCAGGCAGCGTTCTCCAGCAATCAGTAAGTTCACCAGTATGTCAACGGAAAGAAGATATTATATTTGTTTTGTACCAAATTACGCAGTGAATTACAATCATTGATTAAATTTTTTGCCTGTGTGGTATCGACGGTCAGAATAACGATGAATATCTCATTGAGAGAAAATATTCCCTTTTTCTCTTAACACAGTGTTTTACTGTACACCCTATTAGCAGTGTATCGTTAGACACACACATTGTTATTAGACAAAAAATTATATTTAGTTTTATCCTATTTAACGATATATTTTTTAAGTAAATATGTATATCAAAGCAATCGGTTAATAACGGGTATCTATTGGTACTTTAAGTTCTATCAATTGTTATGCCATTTTCAAGAGAAATGCAAATATCTTTTAAATATATTAGCATAACACAAACGTGGTAAAGCAAAGTTGTCCAGAAAATAATATTTCAAAACTGAATTCACCGTGCATTTACAGGAATGACTTTCCTAACCTGATCTTCCTATTCCAAGAGTATATCCACTCAATGCTTCATTCATTTCCCACAATCTCCCCTTAAATGTTGATTTCAAATAGTTTGTGCCCCTTTTTTACTTCACAATTATTTCCCAATTCCACTCCCATAACAACTAAGAAGGCATTGCGCGTTGCCGACTACAGTGAGATCAAATGCTCCAGTTCGAAAAAAAACCGAAGTGGAGAAACGTGCCTGCAAAGCACTGCTATTACAGTAGTGTCAGAAAGACGAGGCAACAGATTTGTTTTCCATTCAGTAAGCATATGTGCAGAGATAAATGACATGTGTAGAACTCTCTTTTCAAAACGCTTCCTAGTGACAGTTATAGAAAAACAACAAGATGCTGTTACATCTTATCTGCGAAATGGATTATATTATTCGTTTCCAATGATTATAAGCCTGCTTTACACATTACTTCTGACACAAACATTAATTTAAATGGAACTATTAATTAAACTATTTAATGTTGTGACGACATTTTCTAATTTGACGTATTTTGAGAACAACGTAGTAATTAAAAATATGTGATCTTATCACTCAACATCTTAAGAAATTTCGTTGCAGTTACGAGTGAAAGTTTAGATATTTCCACAATGTTTCTAGTACTACTTACATTGTGTAAAGCTACTCGTACACTCTACAGATGTTTTTCTATATGAAGGACGTGTAGATACATATGTTATCCACATAACTAAAGAGACAAAATCGCGAATGAACTTCAAAACGTCCGTTGATATTACAATGGAGGCTGTAAGTAAATTTTGTTAGCACAGTACTGTCACTAGGACTGTTGAATAGAATTATTCATATATATTTAATTCTTTCATTGACTTGTGAGAGTTAAGCGTATTTTGTTTTGCGGAATTGTTTTGTAAGCGTTGCATAAATAGGAGATATTAGTGATTTTCTCCATGCAATTATATGTAGTTAAAATGAATGCGGTTGTAATGCATAAACTAAAGAAAAAAGCTCATGTGATACCAACCTTTATAATAGGTCTATTTGGTTGGAGTTATGATTAGCAAATTCCCTTTTGAATTTAAGTTAATCTCTCGTGTAAATTGGCAAAAACGTGTATATCGTGTGAAAATGTAGTCGAGAGCTGGGCTTTATGTGCTTCGCCAGATAAAAGACGCAGAGGCGTTTCCTGGGGCGGTGCGAGGTGGTGCAGGGTGGCGGGGGCCGGAGTGGAGCGTGCGAGGACGGAGTGGTGGGGCTGGGGGGGCGGGGAGAGCGCGGGGCGGGGGCGCGGGCTTGCGCGGCCGCGCGCGTCTACCGCAAGAAGACAAAAAAAGAGTGCAGGCGGTTGGC
>JAHLJT010008446.1:59151163-59167022 GCA_031308135.1 Acheta domesticus | reverse complement strand
TGTCTTTTGATGCCTATCAACTGACAAGGAAAGCTGGAAAAGAAGATTCGAACAATATGAGGGATGGTTTTGAAAGGAACGACAGAGTCACGTATCTGTCGCGAGAGACTCCGACAACCGGACACCTGGTTGCTTGGAGCCGTGTGCCGGAGACCTCGAAGCTACTGTACAGGAAAACGAATATTTACAACAAAAATCTCAGCACAATAAAACACACATATATTTACAAACAGCAACAACATCTGTACCACTCACGGACAGATCAAGATTGGCGTTCAAACACACGGACAGGCAAACAGGCATGCAGACAAACAGACAGACAATCGCAGGCACACAGGCCGGGCGGGCAAGGCCGCGTCAGGCAGACAGGCGGGAACACAGACACATACAGGCAAACAATCAGGCAGGAAAACAACCGGTGGCTCCTCGGCAAAGAGGAGCGGGTTGGCGCGCGCGCGTGGGCGCGGGCGCGGAACGCCGGCGCCCGTGGCGGAGTCGGCCACCGCGCCGCGCTGCGCCGCGCCGCCCCGCGCCCGCGCCATGCAGAGCGGGGCGGACGGGGGCGGGGAGGCGTGCACCTGCCACGCCGCAGATGGCGCCTCGCCTCGCCCCCCCCCCCCCCGCCTCAGCGCAGCACCCACCCCTACCACCACCACCTCACGGCGACACCGCGCAGGGCGCCGCCCTCGTTCATCCACCGCCCTTTCCCCCCGGCCGTGCCGTTCCCCTTTCCCGCCCACGCGGCTCCGTCGGCCGAGCAGAAGCGCGCGCGCCGCCGCGCCGGCCACGCCGCTCGAGCCCACCGCCGCCGCCGTACCTATCTATGTATCGATAGCACCGGCTGCGCTGCGGTCGATGCTTGCGGGCATTTGTCATCGCGTTCTGCATCGCCGGCGGCCCCCGCCTAACGAGCGCCTGGCGCCGCCCCCGCCGCTCCCCGCTCTCCCTTCCCAGCTCCCCGCCCCTTCGCCCCCGCCGACCCCGCCGACCCCGCCGGACCCTGGCCGCCGCTGCCGCGCCGCGATTGAAAAAGCCGCCCGTCGGATCGATGCCAACGCTTCCGGCGCCGGCGCCGCCGCGTGCTTGAGCTTGGCAGGCTGCTCCCCATCGTGAGCTCAAGACATTGCCTATCGATGGCATTATCACTACTTCTCAATTCAGCTCACGCCTATGCATTCAGCAACATACGCTCGCAAGAATGAGTGGGAAGTCTAACGAGGTCCGAGTATCGGTGCCAATGAGTCAGTGTCATTATATATCGGCATTGTTTTAAAGTTCGGTTGTGCAACGTCTTCAGTGTGTCCGAGACACCTACACTTAATTTGCAATGAACAGTTGATCGTCCTTTGCCCTTCGCCACAAAATTACTGCAGTTAGTCTTCATCGTATATGTCACGGTGTTCTTGAAGCATTCATGTCATAGAGCAATCGAGATGAAACGAAGGTCTTTGTTATATTCTCTTAAATTAGTGAATTATAGCATATAATAATATGTAGATTACAATTAAAGAAAGCTACAGATAATTAATTCAACAATAAACGGCCGTTTGTTTGTCAACGAGAAAGCGAAATATCACTTTTTCCTCACTTTCCTTGAAGCATTGAATCGATAATGTCAACTTCATTCATTCCTTCCTTCCTGATTGCGCCTGACCGCATTTGGAATACATTTGTTTGCTAACGAAAAAAGTACGTGGGAATGGCCATTCTTCATTCTTTTACATAAATATGAATGTGGTGTGGAAACAAAATTTCATCGGTATATCATTTATTTACTACAGCTTTGTCAGAATCTGGATAATGCCCTGCCATTTTTCTCGTATTTCACAAGTAGGCGTAATTTCATCGTCTTATAGATTTGAGCGACAGCTATGCATTAATAGAAGGAAATAAGCATATCTCATACTGCGTACTTCCTTGTGAGGAATAGCGTAGAGAATTTAATAGCACTATATAACGAATGGCATACAAAAGTAATTTCAGAAGGTTATTCACATATCGCCAGTATACAAACGAAAGTCACTTAATACACAAAGCATATTTCCAGTTGAATCAAGATAAAGTATATTCCTTTTCTTTGTCTCTTCGACATACCTTGTATGATAAAATAAAACCTATGTTTGACTCAACGAAATGTAATACTCCTTTTAACAAACAAAAAAGTGAGATCTAAGGATTTTCCCAGGTAATATTCATTACTCTGCGACCTAGATAAAAATAAAATAATCGATAATTTAATGCACTCAGACTACAGAGATTTGATGATTTTACTAATCAAAATAATTTTAAAATGGGACTTGGCGATATAAATAACCCCAAAATAAAAAAAACAAATCAACTTCAGTTCCACTCGTATACCCACGGTATTTTCTCGTTCTTCATAGTTGCAAAGGGCAGTGCTAATAGGAAAAGACGTTCTTAGATCTTATAAAATTTGGACCGACATTTTACTTCTTATTTTCCATGCTCTCAATAAAGATTCAATTGAAACAAAAATATACCAAACCATCTCCGGGTATGCACTTTCATTATAAAATATAATATATTAAATACATTGTTTCTAGAAAAGTGGAATAGGGGAAAAACTGAAAGTGTATAACCGGTGCAAATTAGAATTAAATTGAACTCAGTCTCCTACGTTTGATCGCAAAAAAAGTACGAGTGTTAAAAAACAAATTGGGAAAACGAGTCTGCTTATTGAAATTAACTTCAACAGAATATATCGGGATGATTAAAAATAGTGATGCTACAAAATGGCACAGACTTTTCCGTATTAGTTTTCTATTTCTTTTTGTCTCGGCCAGCCGGCCAGCTACTCGGACTTGGACTTGCCACATACTCCTGCCAGCTGCCATCTATCGTCGTACGAAGTCCTTTTTTTTACATGTTCTTAAATTTTCGGTTTCCTTATAGTAGAACGGGAACATTTTAAGAATAATAAACAACAGTGAAACCTCGTTCTAAATGGCAATATTCTTTGTAAAATTTAGAGCCGTCTTTAAGAAAATGGCGTTTAAGCGCTATTGTAAATTCAAAATTTGAAGCTTATTTTTACAGACAATGTTTGAGAAAATTTTTGAAAAACTTCTTAAAGTCATCTGAAACATTTTAACTCACAAATACAATACTGTTGACAAATTGCTGGAAATGTTCATATTAACCGTGTGAGAGGTCTTAAAAAATACATTTGTGTAATTTATGAAAAAATCAAACAATGACCCTAAAATAAACTTTACGTCACATTAAAGAGTGTAATTAGCACTATCCGTTCGAAAAGTTTGAAGAAAAAATTTGGAGCTATTTATGAGAAAACGGAGTTTCAGCTTTTCTGAAAACGCGTAATTTTGGGCTAGTTTTCAAAGAAAACGGTTCAGTTTTTAAAAAACTTTGTGATATTATTTAAAGCACATATTCTCAAAAAAACAATAATGTTAATAAATTGTCGCTAATGTAAATATTAACAACGTGAGTAGTCAAAAAATCAATTTTTGTAATTTTTGAAAAAAACAAAAGAATAGAGCAAACTGATGTTTGTGTCATCTCGTAGAGTACATTTACCACTGTCGCTATCAAAAGTTTAAAGAAAAAATTGGCGCAGATTTTGGGAAAATCTTGTTTTTGTAATTTTTAGAAATTTACAAGTTGCACGCTATATTGCGCGAAAACTGCTAAAATTTTCAAAAAAATGTACATTACCTTAATGAAAGAACTTACTATGGAAAACAAATTTTATTTGAAGGAAAAATCTCTATCTTCAATTTTGCAGTTGTAGGAAGACGCCGATAAAAATTCAAACTTTCAATATTTTTGAAAGTTTAGTTACCCCAAAGTTCAGACAGCATGGTCTAGATTTAGCCGTGAAAATCGGACCTCTGCCACCTTTATAAAAGTATTTTACTCTATTCTTACAAGAAATTTAAAAAAAATTAGAGCCGTTTTTGAGAAAAGTTTGAAAGTGTCCGGGGGGTTTCATGTAAAGTATGAAATAAAGAAAAAATTAATGAGTTTTTTTCATAATCGCGGTGCATCGAGTGGAGTCAGATCGACTGAGGAATATTCGTTTTGGAAGAAATCGTTCTTATGGTTTAGGCGCTAGTGGTGTTCACCGACTCTCGGACGGACGTTTTGAAAAAAACAAAAAACCACAAAACTTTTTCGGTATCAAGGAATCCCAAAATATTTCTGTTGAAATTTCGAAATAGATTTTCCGCAGTATTACATTACTTTCCCTACACTACGTATATTACTCCGTATATACGTATATATACGGGAATGTAAAAATGTAATTCATTGAAAGGAATTTGTTTTCTTGGAAAAATAATCGACAGTTTACTCCTTTATTTAATGATTTACGCAACTCAATCTAATGGTCAAATAGCAATTATTTTAATATTTTAAACTGAACTTCCCTGCCAGGTTTACAATATTCCAAAGTAATTAACAGTATGTGATAATTATGTAAATAAATAATTTATTAGGGTACTTGTAATTGTTTAAAATCCTTAAAGATAGGAGGAAAAATTGAAGAACAACTACTTCTTAGAAGCTTCCTTTGTTATATTGTCTTTTCTCTAAAGAACACGTCCCTTTAAAATTTTAGACAGCAGAAGTATTATAATTTATTTATTCCGTATCAAGGTACAATTTAACTTGAAGCACATTTTTGACAGCCTTCAAACGACGTTTCGGGAGTTACTGCACCGACAACTTCAGGTCTTTTTGGATACAATAAAATTCATTTTAATTACTAAATACATAACCATTTTAGTAGAACTTTTTAAAATAACTTTTAAAACACTTTTTTAAATAAAACAAAATTAAGAAACAACAGACGAAATTCCTGTCTACTAGCATCCAGTTCCTCGTCGACCTGACATCAGGGAAATGCTTAGCCATTTTTAAATTTAGCTAAAAGATTTAATTTTTTAATGATTTTGAAATGGAGAATACTATTTCTAGTAAAGATTCATTTGTTCCCTACCAATGTAAAAAAGTAGAGCTTACCTGTTTGTTACAAACAGACATCTTCCTAGCTCACAGACAATTTTTTGAAGTATTGTGTTCGGGCACGGAGGCTAGAGAGAAAGTTTTCGAGGTCTGGCTGGTTCAGGGGAAGGGAAGCCAAGAAGAAGTCAAGAACTAAGGAGGGGTTAGGAGGGGAAGACACGGTTCTGCTTTAAATGGCAACATTCTCCAATTTTACAAGAAACCTTGTTTATGATTTTGATTGTGCTTCCTAAGTTTCTTCGTAATTCTTTAATTTTATTGCCATAGATATTGGTAAAAGAGTTTATTTCTATTATTGAATTCATTCCTTTCTTATAATTCTGTGGAGAATTTGTAAATGGAATCTTACATTGGAAATTTCTATTAATGTTTTTCCAGACTAGGAAACTATCGGAGAGATAAGACCTGGATTGCCAAAAAAACCAGAAAAGGCTTTTCGGAAACGTTATTGATTTTCACTTACTATTACCGTGATGAAAAAAATATTAAAACTCCATTTATCTAATAACCAACTTCATATTCCAAGAATCCTTGGTTCTTAGAGATAATAACGTTATCTAGTAAAAAAGCGTACATCTCTACGAGTGATGTATTCAAATAAATCAGAGCGACAGCGAAAATTGGTTCCGTTTCCGTGAGTGCAATTACACGCCTTTTACCCATGTGATATGTCCATATATATTTCCGTTCACTGCAATTAGTTGTAGTAGTTACGAAAAAAAGGCTCATTCGTTTAGTCGAATCGAGTAGTTGGTCGAGTCCCGTCAACCATTTACTTGTTTAATCGTGTGATTTTTATTGTTACCAGAGTTACGAGGAAGAAGATATATTCATAAGTCAGAAGGAAAGTAGTTATATTCATAATGACACTAGGGACGCTATGAATTATTTCATTGCACTGGTTCAAAGAAGCGCATGTTTATCATCTATTTATTGTACGGATAAAGATTGCTGTAAATGTATGGTTAAAGTTTCAAGCGATCGAAAAAGTATTAAAATTTACCTCTACCATTTTATAAGAACAAGACTTGGGAGATGAACCATTTAGGAAGTTTACAAATGAACGTACGGTACTCGTAATTTGGCCTCTGGAAGGCACGATGGCCCAGATGTACGTTCGGCGTGGGCTACAGCAGGCTGCCCCTACTTGTTACCAGGGGAGGTCAGGGCGGCGCCTCTGGGTCAGTGGAGTGACCGGCCGTGGCGTGGCCTCTGGTTCTGACCCGTTGCGTTCCGCTCCGGCTCGCCTCGCCTCGCGGTCGACACCCTCGGGGCACTGAAGGGCGAGCGCCGCGTGGGCGGCGGCGGGGGCCCAGCGACGTGGGACGCGGCGCCGAGGCCGCGCCACCGGGGCGTCTGCGGGGCGGCCGCCCGGCCGGGATCGCGCCGCCGGCCCACCGCCGCAGGTGTTCCTCTGCCGGCCGACGCGTATCGATTCCCGCCTGGGCTCTGTGCTGCCTTCCCGGGCCACGGCGGGCGGCGGTCGCCAGCGCCCCGCCCCCGCCCCTCCTCCGCCCCCTTCCCGTCCCGCTCCCGGCCACATCCCCGTCACCGACGGCCACGCGGCCGCTGGCATCGGCGCGCCGGGCGGGCGCGTCCGACGCCGCTGGGCCGGCGCAGGCTCGGGTCTCGGCTCGGGCTTCGCCGCCGCCGCCGCCGCCACCACCGTCACCGCTGCCCCCGCCGACGCCGCGACGCGACCAGCGTCCTCCCCCAGAGACACTCCCCGTCGGCGCGCGAGTTAAGAGCGAAAGTGGCTGACGTTGTCGGCCGTCGGCGGGAGCCGCGACGCGCGGCGACGGTCTCGCCGTTTCCCACGACGCGCGCGTGTTACCCTGGCGAACTGCTCGTCGCGGGCGGCGGCGGCGGGAGGGTGGGCGACTGGGCCCAGCTGGCGCGCGGCGAGGGGCCGCTGGATCGTAATGGGGGCGTGAGTGAAGAGCGTCGGCCGACAGGATGAATGCCCTCCATGGTCGGAATGAGAAGTGGCAGAGGTTAAGATACAGCTGCGACAAAAACAGAATGCGGCTAGAACACGCGAGGCAAAAAACATGAAGTTGGAGGGACGAAGGACGATGAAAGTGGAGAGGGACAAAAGGTGGTACCAGAAGAGGGGAGAAGAAATAAAACGAAGAGTGACGGGGGCGATCAATAGACATGGGGGAAGGTGAAGAGAAACATAGTACGGTCCACGAAGTGACGGGAAGGGAAATGTGAGAGACGAGAATTGGAAACGAACGGGAGTGTTGGAGGCAGCAGAGAGAGAGAGGCGATGAGAGCACACCGGCGCCTGGGCGGGGCACGGCAACGAAACGCACGGCGACAAGCGGCGCAGTGGCGAAGGAACGGGGTGTGAGCGTTTGAGGGGCGAGGCGAAGCGCAGCGGGGGTGGCCCTGCCGCCCATTACCCGATTCCCGGCGGCCGGCTGCGCTATCTGTTCGCGGAAATGAGCACTCGCTGCCTCCGAGCGGTGTGCTAGCGGGCGTATCTTTTCGGGCGACGCAATTCGTTAAGGCGGGACGGGGACAGGCTTTCAGGACGCTGTTCTCGCCACCGCCGCCGCTACCGCCACCGCCAGAGAAGAGAGATGTAAGTATTGGAAGGCGAGGCGGCGCGGCGTCGCAAAAGAGGCCGTTGCCGTCGCCGCCGCCAAGGGACCTAACCTGCCCCGCCCACCCCACCTGCTCTCACGCCGAAGTGACGGGGGTGGCCGAGAGCGGGCTGGGGTGGAGCCAGAATGGGCCGTACGCCTCCCCGGCGCGGCAGGGCGGCCTTGTGACGGTGTTTGCGACCGCTGACCTGGATTTCGAACGCGTGAACGACAGAGAACGACGCTGCGAGAGAAGATTCGGTTTCTCCGACAACAACACTGGTATTATTGTAGTCGCATATAGATGTTGAGGAAAACACGAGCGTAAGGTTTCATAACCCACTAGCGACGGAAACTGAAAATGATTTGCGTTAACGAATGTGTTAAATTAATACAGAAACCACCAAAATTACGTACAATGTATAATGTATTGTACCGACATATCATTACTCATAGTAAAGAAAAGCTGTTATATCACAAATTATTAAGGTATGAGACAATGAAACACTTGTGTTCGTGGCCATACATCTAGAAAGTTAAGCGTTTTTTTGCTGATAATTTCTTATCTTCAACGCGAATGGAATCAATTCGCGTTTTGTAGCATTAGAGCTATCGGACAAATATCTATATATTGCGACTTGCTTCCCAAACAAAGGTTATCATTTACCTGTTTCATTTCTAGATCGTATTCGATATTTTTGAGCCAGAATTTTAATGGCGATGCTTTTTTGTAAATAATAGTTCTAAACAAAACACACAAAAAATACATTTCAGTGAGTTTTTGTGACAAATTTTACGTTATTTACTATTTTACGTTCATTATTTTCACGTGTAAACGTTTAACCACTGTGGTGAAATAGATTTGTTGGAGGAAAAAATTAATCTCGGCAACACGTTCTTCAGAATACTTTCAGACGATTACAGAGCAAAGTCCTTACAAGTTGACAAAAAGTACCCGAGCAAACAAAAATACCTCAATCCCGCCCAAAGGAACAAAAAGTCGATGCTCAAGGTGTGAAACGGGCGCGTGTTTCGTGCTGTCGGAGGCGGGGAGACATGGTTCTCGCGAGGCATGCGTGGCGAAGGGCGACCGGCCAATTGCGTGTGCTGCAAGGTGCATGACTCCGAGAGTTGGACTGAGGGCGCATGGTAGCGAGCGCGTCACGAAGAATTGAAGGCGTAACACTTGCGACGCCGGGCCACAGTGGGGCAGAAATGCGTGATATCTCCTGGAGGTCAAGGCGTAGTGTACATTTTCAAGCCACATTGTTTTCGAAGTGTCTTTATGAACGCGAAATCCTGCAAAAAGTGAACACATTATGATTACATACGAGTTTTGAATCACATATCAGCTGCAGTGTCTCAGCGATAACAACCGTTTGCCCTTTCATCATCAGTGACCGGAAAGTTTTATGTCGACGGGAAATCATAGGGCAAGGACCGTATGCCTTAATGGTAGATTATGAAGTGCAATACACTGCAAGAGATGTCACTAAATCCCGTGTGTGAGCATGCTTGGATTATTTTTTGAATGGAAATAAGTAAATTCATATATTTAATTAGTAGAGATATTGTAATGCAATTTATATATTTCGTACTGTATTATATGCGTAATACATAATCAAAAATGTATATTACCATGGTTACCACACATGGTAAAAAATTTAACTTTTGGTCATTTTCGGTAGACAGGAAGTGGTCCAAATATAGAATTGCATTTATTATTTTTCTTTTGCGATGTTTGAAAAAATCGAAAAAATGACAGAAATATAGATCTATATACAGAATACAGACATCTTTTAAAAGTGGATTATTAATATTGTGAAAATATAATTACGAATTAATCTTTTGACGAAAATGTTTATTTGAAGAAATAATACGTGTGAATAAGGATCACAAAGTCACTTACAGTGGCTATACTGAGAACACGCTACACTGCCTTAACTATTTTGTTTGCTTTAATTTATTGTATTAATAAGAGAATGCTTATTATTTACTTATTTTCTTTTAATTTACGTTGTACATTACTGGTATTTAAATTTGTCTAATATTGCACTTAACACTAAGTATCCCACGCCATCAATACGATGCATTTACCGAAAAAGTGCTGATCATATATGCTTTAGATATGGTTATAAAATGTTAAATAAACTACATTCTGAATATCCACATTATTAATGACAAAACTATTGAAAACTATAACTTATGCAACAAAATGTATTTTCTGTCAAAAGGTTCCTAAGAATGAAAAAGAATATTATTTTCTGCGTTGCAACCAATAATTGTTTACTCATATTACCTAATGCAACATTTAAACATCTTAAGTAATTGTTAACTTCTATTTTACGTTTACTGCAGAAAATTTTAATGCCATAGCAACTACATAAATGTTTGACCCAGAGCTAATATTCTCTACGTATTCGCGTTATTTGCCACACCAACGGGACCTCTACTTATTTGCGTTTATTTATAAGACATTCAATAAAAAATTTACAAAAATCTAAAATTTAGATGTGAAATATATTAGGGATTTTCTTTGTCATCGTGGTATTACATCGTAATTAAAATGAGAAATTTCCTTAATTACAATTCAAATATAATTTCACAGAAATGTTTGGAATGACTGCAGCGCATGTTGGACGCAAAATGAACCACGTAAGTGTATTAATTGTGCGCGATATTCTAATAGAGAACGAACGACGAAATAAATAGGAAGATAAAAGGGGACCGGCAGATAAGAGCGGTGGCCACGGAAGGTAAACGCTGGGGCATGGGGCGGGGAGGAGAGGGCGGCGACGGTAACTCACGAGCGTGAGGGCGCCACCTCGGCCCTGACCCCTGCATCGTAAGCCAGCGAAGCTTCCGGAAACACCGACTGCTTCTTTAAATATGGACGATCCCTTGGGGGAATTTTCCGGGCCTCTTAAGGAGCGCTGCAGGCAGCACCTGCAGAAGTACGCTCCTTCCGGTTGCGGCAAAAACACATAGGGGTGCTTTTTTATTGCCTCGGTGCATACACGGCACTGCAAGTATTAGCTTTCGGAAGGCAGGTCTGTTTCTCGTGCGATTGCGAACATAAAATCTGGGAATGTTTACAATGTTGGTGTTTCTTTTTAATTTCGCAGAAAACAAGGTAACTTTTTATGTAGAATTTTAGAGTGGGACTTACATTGTTTGCATTGCCCCTTTCAGGCCTATATCTTCAAGATCATTTTTCGTATTTAACACCACAAATTATTATCTGATAACTCTTCTGGATCTTACATGCGATTTATTTTTGCACTAAACGACATGTTTTGCACTAGCGACATGTTTTGCTCTTGTTATTAATTATATTGATTGAAATCACTGTCTTTACAGATGAAGGTTTACAGTTCTCATATTCACTTATGACCCGATTTGTAATTTATAGACAGTAAACATTCAATTTTTCATTAAAAATATTTATTACATTACATTCAGTAGAAATATTTACATTTGCTCTTGTTAAGTTGCTTCATTGGCATTGTTTGTTGAATAATGAGTTCTGCAGAAAACTACGCTCTTCCTTGAATCTTGAATTTTTGGTCGACATTTGTTCATGATTCATTTAGAAGATGGCGAAGAGTTTTAGCCTACTTTCCTGACATGTCTATCGTTATCATGCGACAATGTCTCATTATAAAAACGTACCTGATACGTTGGTTCTCATTGTAATATGGTACTGGTATTACATTATTTAGAATTTGAAAACAGGATGAATGATCTCAACGCCAGCATTGTCGTTCTGCAGCGAATCTGACCCGGAGGTTCGAGGGTTCGAGTCTCGAGGGTGGCGAAGTTTGGTCGCTAGTTATATAGGTACGTCGAATTCAGCCGCTGACTGGAGGAGAATTCTAGCGGACGGCTACTGTGATCGGTTGTTTCCGTGATTTATCTAATCAATACCAGGTGAATATCGGAGCACCATCTTTCTTTCCCGTTCCTTTTCTCAATCTTTCCCCTTACACATACTTGCACTTACACTTACACGCATTATGATATCGCATATGTCCCAAGACCAGTCGGAAACTTGGAGCTTGTCCCGGCTGGAAAAGTTCCCCGCTTGGGAGATAATTAACGGGGGAGAATCACCCGCAAATCGACGTGTAGTTCGATGCCGGTTCTCAGCAACCAGCTGAAGAGGAACATTACCATCTCGCAATATAAAACATTCACTAAACAAACGGGATTAAAAATGTACTTGACGTACGCGGAAATGTCAATCAATCAATAGAATGTCACAACTATCGTCGACGAGCAAAGGTTGATGCTACAATTCTCTATCTGGAAATATAAGCTTGGAGATACCGTGCAGGAAATAACATAAAACATGAGTCCACGTGGGAGAGATGTACCAATTAAAACCTAGAGAGATTAGTCTCCAAGTGGCCAATCTAGCTTCCCAATGTCGATGGTTCACATAGTTGTGGCCCCAAGTTCCGTGCTGGTGAATACAAGTCAAAAAACGAAGAAAAATATTCTGTGCCTGTAAGAGAGAACAGTTCGAGACCAGCCCGTCAGGTTCGACGAACGGTGGCTGCACCCTCTTACATGGACATGGTCGTTCCTGATCTGAGCTAATGAAATAAACTGTCTTCTGTGCCATTTTAATTCCCTTTAGTTGCCTTTGGCAGTCACGCTATGGTCACTGTTTTAGGCAGGCCTAAGCGAAGAAATAGTTCATGGGGCGATTTATGTCATCTTTTGGCGAATGAGTAAAGGCTGTCACAATACTCTGAGAGAATCAGATGAAGAGAAATTTATCACATGGTGCGTGTTACGCACGCTATCCCACAGCTCCTAAATAGTGAAACATTATTGGAATCTGCATTGTTTACTCATGCATAGAATGCGCTTTGTCATCCAAGAGACTTAGATGCATTTTTAAGCGGTTTATAAGTCTTGAGATGGCGTAAAGCGTTTTTCAATAAGTGAAGGTAAGGATTATGTTCATAACATGAGCGGGTTCGATCGCCTTAATATTTTCCCCATAAAAATAACGCAATCGTTTACATATTAACCGTGTAATTAACTATTTTAATGTCTAATAATGTCCTTTAAACAAACAATTAGCTGAGTTATCCAGGAGGCCAGCTGAGACACATTTATCCTATTACTATTAGGTAAGATCTACTTTGTATATGTAGATATTACATAAATTTTAGACATGTTTATTAGGGCTAATAAATCTTATCATATTCAACAAATTATAACAGCGTCATTAAAAATTTTAAATCCGATTTATCATCATTTAATGTGCCTATCCAATACTTCTGGCCAAACAAGAATAACTACACCTAGCGGAATATACAGTGCGTTAAACATCGCAAGTGAAGAGATATTGCTCGACGTTTGCCAGCCAATTCATTTCCAAGGGAGATGGTGCTGGCGACGGCGCGGCAACGATCCCAAGAGCTTTATGACAAAACGAACCGAAGGAATTGGAGTGCGGGTTTTAATCAACAGCAGCGTTCCGCGGCCGCTCATCGCCAAGCGCTCATGCGCCGCGGCTTGTGGCCCCGGAGGACGCCGCCGCCTGCAAGCTGCACAGCTGCACGTCTCCGCGACGACGCGATGCGACGCGACGCGACGCGATGCGATGCGATGCGACATGATGCGATGCGACCCGATGGGATGCGATGCGATGCGATGCGAAGCGATGGGGAGGGCATTTTTCGGTAAGATATTTTGATGACTCAGTAATCTATATGACCAGCTATTCAATAAACTTCATAAGAAACAAATAATTTAAATTAAATAGAAAAAAAAACATTTAAATTAAATAGAAGACTTGCCTATTAATAGAAAATAAAACTAAACCATTTAATTTCGTTTTTTGATCGACAATTTAAATACTTCACTATTTTGTGAATCCGAAAAATATAATTTAAAATCTTACTGCGCATAAATAATTCATGTACAACAATGTATTTAAACGATATAAATATAAACAAGGGTAAATTTTTTTGTAAAATTGTGGTGAACTTTACGTCTTGCTTGTTTGGCGAAGCCAAAACGATAACGAACTATAGTAAACTTTGTGAAAATTTGATATTTACATTTTTGGAAAATGTGTTATAAAAAGATGTGATAGTGATGTAGTTCGGAATATTTCTCTCAACTTACTTATTTGAATGAGACCCATAAGGGTATATAAACATTAATCGTGACAGAGTTAAGTCAACGTATTTCAACTATGTTTACAAAACAAGAAGGAATGGACATCTATGAGCAAATTGCTTCGCAGATCACAAGGACAATACGCAAATTTCTAACAGGTGGAAGCCGAAGAAGATCTATTTTCATCCAATGCACTTCGAAGATTTTCTTCTAAAAAACTTTCAATGTCAGTTAGGACGCTTTTAAAGACTCAAAATAGCATTGCCGTAGTTCCATGATTTGCTACTCTGTGACAAAGAATTCTTGAGCCAACTTCACGGCGCGAATAACATTTTTCTCCAGCAGTTTAAGTCGTCGCCTCCTTTTCTGCGTAACTTTTTTTTAGGCTTTCAGAACTTCTGAACCTACTTATGTCAACTTTTGTTCAAACCTGGTTTTCATGTGGCCATTTTTTTTCCTTCGCTGCCTTGCCAGTATCAATTTGAATTTCGACCCTTTTTTCCACCGCAACTTTTCTCTCATCCATACAAACTCCTTGTTTTCAAAGTGACCTCAGTATAAGTTTGAAAACATATCACATCAGTATTCATTTAGGGAAGTTTATTCATTTAAAAAACATCTAACGTGAGAAGTGTAACAATTATATATCCTAGAAAATATATTATCAAAATGCTATTTGGTGAACACCGAATGCAGACTGCCGTTTACCTCCGGGAACATTCACTCGCAAATTCCACTGTGAACGTGCTCCCTTTACGCACATGCTCTCGTGAATTCACCCTCGTGAATATTCTCTAGTTAACATCCCCTCGCGAGCACCTCCCCCTTCGTTTCCCTGTCGTGTGCCCGATTACGAGCATCCCCCTCCTGAACACCTGCACGTGCCCGTCCCCACGTGAATACCCCAACGTTGACATGCCACGTGATCTGCTGCGGTGATACTCTGCGTGTAGCTCTCTCGCCTCCAGCATCCCGTCCCCCTGCGGGCGCAGGCTACACCCGGCGCCCTTAGCGCGTTTCCCTGCCCCACCCCTCTCCTCTCCACCCCGCCTCGCCGCTCGCCCGCCCCGCTCAGCCCTCCCGCTCGCCCTGCCGCGCCCGAGCCGCCAGCGGGCGCGATGCCAAGGCCGCGACGCCCGGCCGAGCGCCCCGCCGCAGCCGGCGTCGCCGCCGCGACAGCCCCTTTTTCCGCTTCACCGACGCGCCACCTGAGCCGCGCCGCCCGTGCCGGCGCCGGGGGAGGTGGCAGGGAGAGGGCAGAGGGGAAGCCGAGTCGAGACATCAACAAGGACGTGCAGAGCCGCGTTCTCCAATCCCTGCTTCCTTACGAACGCCCGCGACGGCTGCCCTAAGACAGATTGCCCTAAACAGGCGCGCCCCTCCGTCGCGCCTGGAACGCTTCTACACCATCCTTCTCCCAGATCTGGACGAGAGTCACTAAAGGGCTTTTCCACCGGCCATGCTAACAAATTGTAGTACGGGAAGAAAGATGCAAGTTACGCCTTCGTAAGATCCGTGTCGGGCATAAAATTATAATTTTAAAATTCAAATTAATTATTAATATCAACGTTTTGGAAGGAATATTCAATACGAATTTATGACGATGTTATCAGAAGTAATAAATTTGTTCAACGTTAAAATTTGTGTGGAATTAGTCATTGTCAACATAATATGTTAAGTAAAAGAATAATCTATTATCATCCCCGTTACGCATAAAATTTCTCATCCCGTATGTCAATGTTCTACTTATTTGAGAAAACAGAATTCCCTTTCATTTCTCAGAAAATCTGAACTGAAACATTAATGACAATTTTTTGCACTTAAAAGAAGATTCAATTCCCGGAAGAAGTTCTGTAGCACCTTTAATGTTCAAAATCATATCTCGTTTAATAATAAGACGTTCAACAAGAAAGGGAATTAAACAGCGTTATAGATGTATGTGATATTAATTTCTTAAAACATATTCCACTGATTTATAGACAATCATGCATTTAAATTGGAATGAAGTTTAACAGTTCATAAAATAGTTTAGGTAATACTATGACAAAATTCACTTATCCACATTAGGTCTCATATTATGTATTTAAAATTATTTCACTGATAATCAATAATGTAAGGTT
>JAHLJT010008446.1:59063554-59151063 GCA_031308135.1 Acheta domesticus | reverse complement strand
AGCACGAGAGCGGCGTGGCCGAGGCGGATGCTGAAGTGGAGGATGGGGAGGCGATGCAGTTTCTGCGGTGGCGAAGGTGAAAGTGGAAAATTCCAATGGCAAGGGGTACAGCGACGAAAGCCAAACGTGTGGCGAGAAAAAAGTCATTTTTGCAGAAATGACTTCGTAGTACACAAATGAACTTGAGAAAGAAGAGAAAAATAATGCAAGAATGAGGAAACATCTTAAAAAACTAAAAAATCGTTCGCCATAATGTGCGAGATTCAAAGATAAAATGACAAAGCTCCAATGCAACGTGAGCAGACAAAAAAAGAAGACCGAATATTAGGAAAACACAAGAAATTATGTAAGATGAGACACGATGAACATAAAATTTATAATTTCTTATGACAGAGCAAAAGAGTGAGAAACCGTAAGTTTGTTCAAAGATGTGAGAAGAGTAGATGCAGTAATGAACGAGTATACAGAGGACTCAGAAACAACCAATGCGTGTAGTAACAAGGGAGGAGAGCAGGGGTGAGGGAGAAGTTGGATGCTCGAGAGTGGATCGCGAGGGTTCTATTAGGATGATGGGATGCGGCAGCTGAGTGGAAGTAGAGACTCGGCCAGTGTATACCTACAGCTTTCAGCGTATACCTGCGCAGAGTATACAACGGCGAGGAAGCGAAGGTGGATGCGGCTGCGGCGGCGACCGCGGCGGTCACTACAGCAGTGTCGGCAAACCGCCGCCGCCAACACCGCAGCCGATAGGCGTCATCAGGGGGTCAGCGACGGCGACGGTGGCGGGGGCGGGGGCGGGGTCGGCGGGGCCAGCGGCGAGGGCACAGGCGCCCACCGAGGCGGAGCAAAGCCCGACAAGGTGAGGTGAGGCGGGGAGGGACGGGGGAGGGATAGGGGCGGGACGAGACCTGGGCGGGGAGGGGCAGGGCTTCTCGAGGAGAGGGCGGTCGAAGCAGGGTGCGGGCTCGGTCAAGACGGGCAGTAGGAAGCCAGAGACTAAGGGCGAACGGTGCTGACGGCGGCGGCTAGAGGCACGCAGGGCGGACGGCTGGCGGAATCGGCTGGCGAGGTGAAACTACAGGCGCCGGGCCCAGCCCGCGCAGAGAAGATGACTCGTACGTCACGGCCCCTGTAATGGAAACGGACAGCTTGCTGCGAAGAAACAGTCAGCGAAGATGGAAGTCGACGACAAGATCAGGCGGGGAGACGGCGGCTGCGGTGGAGGAGTAGGGGAGAAGGAAAAGCGGAAAAGTTGGCGCACACTGGAGCCAGGCAATGCGAAATAAAGTCTTAGCTTACTAAGAGGTTATAAGAAACGACGTCGGGTAAACATGCTCGTGGCTGCGACTTATATGTTCTATGTAGTAGTTCTAAAGAAAATCCTCATTAATTAGCATTGATGAGAAATTATCTTCGCTCACTCGAATCATTTTTTTGAATTTTATAAGATCATTGATTTTATTTTTGCATAGTATTATATTCACGGGTAAAGATTCGAATATTGTATTACGTCATAATTTTTTGTTACAACATTCTCTTCACTATTTACTGGCGTCGAAAGTGATATTCAAATAACCATGAAAATATGTCGTTAGCATTGCAAATAAACTTCGAAAATGTGTTTACAAACTGTCAGTAGCCCGCAGCAAAAAAATAAACTGCATAATATTTACGAAGGTGGAGATTCTTCAACAAATCCTTTTGAAATTTTGACAGCCCATACAATGGCCGAGATTAGGCATTTGTAGCGAATTCAAATGTCGATTTGATTGATTGATTGATTGATTGATGGTTAGTGATTCCGGGCGCGTCAACTACTGACGCCATAAGACCAATAAGTGTAGTGCATGATTTTTCATCGGGAGATGGCGGTGATCTTCCCCGATAGCGAGATCCGGTGCCGACCTATCGTCGACTAGCGTTTTCCCCCATCCAAGTATCTCCCACCAGCAGGGCACCGCCCCAGCCGGGAGAAGTTCTAAGCCCTAGACCGGTGCAGTGTGCAGTGAATGTTCTATACCGGGAGGTGGCACTGCCCTCTGGATGGTGAGATCCAACACCGAAATACATGTTGCCTTAGGGGGGATTTTCCTTCTCGGTATCTCCCCCCGGTATCTGCCCAGTCTGGGACAAGCTCTACGCTTGCACATGTAGTGTGATGTAGTGCATGTAAGTGTGTAGTATGTGTGCGCGATGGAAGAGGAGTGAAAAAACAAGAGGAAGGAAAGATAGCGCGCGTTCCGTGGCCCGTTTGTTAGGGTACTATTTCGGCATTCGCCTGATGTGAAGAAAAACACGGAAAACTACCGATCAGTGCAGCCGACCGCTGGAATTCTCCAGGCAGCGGGTGAATTCGATCTAGCTGGTGTAAAAAATCCGCCAACTTCGGGATTCGAACCTAGGACATTCCGGTTTGAGTCGCTGGCTCCGTACTACGCTCATCCGGTACGAGATTAATCTGTACCACTGTTATCAGGTTTATGTTTATTAAACGTCTATTTGTTTCAGTACTCCATTATATTTACTTCAAATTTCATTTAAATAATATCAATATATACAATGAGCTACTCAATGGACAACACCTTACTACAATTTTCGCCAAGATGCTTACAACGCCTAATTTACAATACACAGCAAGCTGGTTCCAGATGTTATTCGCAAACTACGTTCCTACCCATGGGAAGAAAGACGGTTTCCCCGAAGTGAAAACAATGTACTGGCGAAGGGTGTAGGCCCGGATAAGAAAAGCACATACTCGGACCGTGGTAAAGGAGTGTCTGATACGGGGCACGCGCGACGGGGACAGCCGGGGCGGGTGTTTGGATGCGGGGAAGAGAGTGGGCGGGGAGCGGCGGGGATGAGCGGGACGAGCTGCGGCGTACGCAGGGCGCGAACTGCGCCGCCGCCCCGCATATCGATCCGGGAAGCGGAGGATTTCTTGGGAAGCGCGCCGGACCCGCCCGCAACTTTGTTACTCGCGACGCCCGCCGCCTCCGCCCCGCCCCGCCCGCCCCACCCCCGCTCCCGCAGCCGGCATCTCCGCCGTCGCCGCGGCCCAGACTCTCTCACCCGACCTCTCCACCGCTGCACCCGACTTTCCCACAGCCCTCGCTCTCTGATGCACTCGCAGAGTACTCGTTGCCATCCGTTGCCGTCACGCCGCAATATAAATCTAATCCCACACATCGTCCAGTACCGTCGTTTAGCTTGGCAGTGTTTTTATCGGCGCATCATCTACCGCAGTCCGTACGCAGGCATAATTCGCTCCAGTCGGTCGCCTGCGATTTTAGACGACACGACTTTCATAATAATGCCATCTTTTCGTCTCCCCCAACGACATTTTTTCATTGCCGGTTTCTTAAACAGACAGTATTTCGTTTAATTCCGATTCATTCATCCAACGAACACCCCCAAAATCACATTTACCGTTCCTAACTCCAATGGCTTCGCCCTTTCTTGCAGTCAATCTCCATATCCTTCATCGCCGTCTCCATCGCCAGCCTTCCTTTGCCTCATTTTCTTCCTCCGCCGACGCTCCCCTCCGCCACTGCAGCCGCTCCTCCCCCTACGCGAAGCCGCGCCCGGCGCCCGCCCGACCCACTTCTCTTCGCGCGGCTCGGTCGCCCGCGCTCGTCGGCTAAAAGGGAACAAGATGGAAAGGTGTTGTACAAATTGTGCTACACGGGCGGCGCCGCCGCCGCCGCCGCCGCCGCCGCCGCCGCCGCCGCCGCCGCCGCCTTTCCACAATTTTTCCGCCGCCTGCCACCGCCGCCGGCAACCGCTGCCGCCGTGCACCGGATCTCTTGGCCGCACGGCGCTCCGGCGCCATGGTAATTTAAGGGCTATCCCAAAGGCGCCTTGCTGCCGTGCATAAAGCGTTAGAAGCTGCGTCCATTCGCCTACGTGCCTCTTACCGATCGCGTAACTTTCCGATTCAACATAAATAAAAATATAATTCGTTTTAAAGCTTCGCAATGTTCATCCGAAAGCAATCACAATTCAAAAGTGAACTTTTGTCGACCGCATTATTGAACAATATTCTCACAACTCTCTCCCATGGTCGTTAAAAAGAGGAGAAAATTACAAAATTTTATTGTTCCTCTGCACAGTTTTGTGCTCTGAGCATAATTAACATCATAGTTATATCGAAGTAATTAAATTCTGAAATGTGTACGGTTAACGGAGAAAGTAAGGCTATTAACCGGTTTAATTCCTTTGGCCCAAATAAGACACACGTGTGCGCGCCAAAAGTTATGCATTTTCAGGCTTTCTTCTTCTTCCACTTGGCTTCCGCTTTATCGAAACAGTCTAAAATAGTCTAACTTTTTGAGCATTTCAACAACACTCCACAGCACAAGAGCGTTGTTGCATCTCGTAAAGATAAGAGATCCTTCCCCCATCGACGCCAACCCGGCTACAAAGGAAGCTCGAGGAACGACCACCACACTCTACCCGTGAGGAGTTCGAGACTTTTGTCCGCAGCGGGGAAAGAGAAGAAAAAACAAAAACGGGCGTGCCGCGGCAGCGGCAACGGCGAGCGGCAGCGGCAGTGCCCCGCTGCCGCAGCCGCTCCGTCTGAACCCCTATAATAACACCCCCTGCACTGCCCGGCGCCGGCCAGTCTATTTACATGACACCGCCGTTGGGCCGCCGGCGGCGACTCTCCGTATTTTTAAAACCGCGCGCGCGTCGCGGTGCCCAAAGCGTCCAGCCACACCGAGCCCTTCTAACGGCGCGCAATAAACGCTTGAAAGCGCGGCAGCTGGAGCGCGCCGGCCGTCGTCTTCTTCGGTCGTCGTCGTCGTCGCAGCTGCAGCCGTTGGCAACATCATCGTCCTCACCGCCACCGTCGCTGCCGCATCGCACAGTGGCTCTAACGGACGTCAGAAGCGCGCGTTGCATATTTTCGGGGATTTCGAAGGGAAGTTTTTGAACTTCCTAATAAGTGAAAGGTATAGTTCATACATGTGCCAACATATAATATGAATCGCGCCGTTTTTTAATAAAGCATTGCAAGGTTTCCGTTCACGTGTTTATGTTTATTGTGCAGGTGAGAGATGCTGAATGTGAATGAATGCCACATGTATTTTTAAAATTATACACTGAACATAATCCATAAAAACGGCCTCGTCCTTTTTTTTTGCAAGTTTTTCTTTCATGAGTTTTCGCGAACACTTTCAATTTTAATCGTTTTTGTTCCATTTATATTATCAATTCACATCCCGCAAATTATTCGAATTGAACATTTTGGCGGTTTAGTGCTTCTAATTAACAGCTTCAAATTGAAAAAAAAATCGTAGCTTTTGTAACTGTTACGCATTATATCCCTTGACTTCCGTTTGATCCCTTTTTTGCTAATTTCGGACCACTGTGGGGTCTCCCGCCTTCGTTGCGTCTGTTTCTCCTCATTAGACACTGCAGCGCTCATCATCGTCTGCAGTACTACAGTGAAGAGACTTTTTCTTCTTTTTTTTTCCTTTCGCTACACAAAATTAAAACTGCAGTTCTCGTTTCGATTTGATTGCAGCAAATAGTGGCGCTGTTCAAACAGATTTTCCCGGACCTTTATTTACATATAGGGCTTTAATGGACTTTTCTACATAAATATGCTGCGTCGAAAACTAATAACTCTGTGTGGCTCAAGCAGATTTTCTCAAAATACTTTGAACTTTTCAAAACACAAACAATGATAGTATTATTAAATATAATACCTCACATAGGTATCGAGGTACATGCCTCGATTTCTAGGTGCTTAGATTTTATCACGACGTATATCTGCTTCAGAGCCACATTCACACCAAAGAACTCAAGAGACATCCGAACCATCATGTGGCTATCTTCCCGGGAACAAAATGCTTCGAATATCTCTCCTCTCTCAGTGGCTGTGCACTGTATTTAGCTCGATTCCATTGCCATTATCCCCACTGTAGCGGTGGCTATTGCTTCCCTTGCCCCCGTCCTCTCAGTCCCGCTCCTCCGCGGTCTCCTTCAAGCGCCTCTCGCTTTTAGAGAGCCGCCAATGCCGCCCGACCGCCCTGCCTCCCATGCCGCGTCTTTGTGTGAGCGCGTGCTCTTCTCCCGGCCTGTGGTGGTGCTCTGAAGGGCGTCACTTAACCTGCGAAATGCTCCGGTGGCCATGGCAAGACGTATAGTGGTTGAGAGAGGCATTCGGCGGAGGGAAATTCCTTCCAAGTATTTCACGCCTGTCCTCTAGGATCCTGAAAGTGTATCTCTTACTTAAAATTCGATTAAATAGTGGAAGACCACCTATTTTTTTCTAAAATGCTAAGACGCCCAATACCGATTATTTCCTCCTTGGTAATATTCCGCTGAATTGATTGACTGGTGTTACCGGGCGAGTCAGCTGGTACGGTCATCAGTCACGAAAATGTAGTATATGTTTTATCGCGGGAGTTGGCGGTGATCTTCTCCCGCTGGGTGGCGAGATTCGGCGCCGACCTAGCACGTCGGCAAGCTGTGGTTTTCCTCGAACAGGGGATCTCCCACCAGCGAGGAACCACCCCAACCGGACCAAGCTCTGAGCTTCCGACTGGTCTCTCGGCATGTGTGGAAGTGCAGTGCCTGCAAGTGTGGGTGTAAGTTAGGGGTAAGGATAGAACAAGAAAGGTTGATGATAGAACGAGGAAGGGTAAAGAAATATCGGGCGCGGTCCGTGGACCTTTTTAGGGAACTTCTACGGAATTCGCCTTATGTTGATCGGAGAAACCACGGAAACCACCGAACGAAACAGCCGCCGCTCGAATTCTCGTCCAGAGAGCAGCTGGACACGACCTAGATGCTCGTATCTAGCTAGTGTTGAAAATCCTGCCACCATCGGGACTCGAACCCTAGGACCTCCCGTTCAGAGGTACTGCAGTAACATCAATTGATGCACAGAGCCACCTTTGCTGGTTTCTTACTGAATGATATACCAACCGAGACACATATTTACACGTTTATGATTAGCCAAAATAGACTTTTCACATTCATTCTTGATTCTGAAACTTCAATGGCCGACGCTATAAACGGCGAGTTAAAAGTACAATTCCTGAAGGAGACAGGACTATCGATTTTCGTGTATATTTTCATCTGGATCAGAATAGATTGAAGTCAGTTGTTCGTATGAGAATATATTAATCTACCTCCCTCATAGGGAATCCTGCGGCTTGATCGGATACGATATTAATTTACAGAAAACACAGGTGAATGAACTGTGGCCTTTGAATGCACTTTTTTGATTAACTATTTGAAGCCAATACAAATACTAACTCTCCTATATCCTAATTTAACGATAACCTACCCTGGAAATGGGATTGCTATGTGATGGATCGCTCACTTGCTAAATAGGTTGCATAAACCAACTTTTATTTATGCTCATTCTTGCTTCTTTCCACAATTTTTGCCATTTATAACTGGCCCACAAATATCACTCAAGGAAATGAAGGATGCAGCATTCATAAATTTAAAATCGCGAAGGAAGGAAACTATTTAAAATGTGTTCCATCTAATTACTGAAAGTATAGGAAGAAACGAAAGGTTAAAACTACGACCCATCAGCATTTCTAAAGAATTTAATGAAAGTAATTGATGCAGCAAAACACCTCTATAAACAAAACTAACAGAGAAATTCACATTTCGTGAAATTGTTTAATCTTTTCCGCGATTCATGTTCCACTCCTTTTGTGCACACGAGATAACAGATTAAAACCTGCATTCCGTAACTAAGCCTTGGAAGAGGGAAACATAACAACACCACCACCATGCAATTAGTTTTCTTTTCTTTTTCTGAGTGCAAATTTGCGTCGCACTTAAGTGAGGTAGCTCAGGTATATCTTTCGCCAGAATTTGAGATACCTCGTCATTAAAATGGTTAAAACACAATTTGAAATGTAATTAAGGAATCTTTCTTTTTGATAGAATCCAGAGATTAGAATCTCTGCAAAAAACGAAAAAAAGGAAATTTAAGTTACATTTCGTTTCGCGGTTAATGAGACTTGAAAAGAGGTTGACGATATCTGGAAATTAATGCAACGTTTTGCCAGAAATGTTGTTACTTCCTTTTGTGAAGACTATTTTTATCTTCCGTTCGTTTAGAGCTAAACCGTGAAGATGAAATAAATGTGAGTATATAATGTTAAAAACATTTTAGTTCTTTACTAGACGAATACCTAGTTTTAGGATTTCTAAGAAGTTCAAAATTCGTATTTCTCTGTAATCATGTCACAATGTGAATTTCAGTTGTTGTTTTTGTAGAAAGTAGTATTATGTAGTATATTTTGTAGTATGTAGTATGTACACATTTGTTATTTCGTTTCAGTATGTAGATGAAATTTTACTTTTTACTTTCTCACTACGGAGTACAAAATAATGAAATGCTGCGCGAAAAACAGAGAATTTTCAGCAGAAAAACGCTTATTAACAGTGAACTTGAAAACAAAAACTGTATAAATCCTGTTGCAAAATTTAGAAAAAAAATCCTCCACACTTAGTGTAGCCAGTATCCATGTTTTGTGGGTCCTTGATGCCGAAAAATCGAATGACAGCAAAACCGTCTGTCTGTCTGTCTGTCTGTCCTCTCCGTGAAACAACGCTAGTGGCTGAAAACCGTCACCCACTTTTCCAAGAATAATTTTCGCCCAATCGATCTGGTTGATGTCTTAGTCCCTTAATTTGAAAGCGATATTTCAATTTTGGGGTACTTTAAATGAAGTCACTGGGACAATTTCAAAATTTAAAAAAAAACTACTCCTTCGTTTGTAATTAAATTTTGTTGTTGATAGTGTGAAGGACGTTTAAGGGAATGGTGCAGACTCTATATTCATTGAAAACCCTGATTTTTCGAATATTGCAAAAGTTCAAATTTTTCCGAGTCTTCCTACAACTTCAATTAAGAAGATAAGAGTTTTCTTCCCTTAATGAAATCTGTTCCTTAAAGATAGATTTTGAATTAGATCATGTACAATTTTTCGAAATTTGAGTACTTTTCGGGTAATTAAGCGTCAAAATACGGGCCAGAAAGTACTTGCTGTTTTAGCAACACTAGTGATGTTTGTATTGTATTGAAATATAAATGTTCCGTGCGCGCAGGACAATGCACACAAAAAGTACAAAAGCAAAATATTTTAGCTGGCTTGATATTTGAAAAATATTATTTATGTATAAGTGTTTTAGCCGACAGAGTACATTACGATAGTTTTGACTTTGACATTCTGACGACTTACGTTCATATTTATGGGTAATGTAAATAGCCTATTGAATTGTAATCTTTACTGTTATTTCGGCAATATGCGGCAAAACCAATTTCGTCAGTCTTAAGAGTTATTTTCTAATCATCTTGGGAGTTTCCATCGCATAAAAGTAATCATCTCGAATCTCCTACCATAACTTTTTTGAAAAGAAAATTAATTTCTGAGAACGATTTCTTGACTAAACAAGATAACGAAAATTGAATTATTTGTTATTAATTTGCTGGTTCACGAGCCTACTGAAATATGTTTAATATGAATTTGTGAGTAGATTTCCATCTCTGCCAATGGTTTCGTAGAATAAGTTTATTATGAATTAGAGTTTCGAAGATTTATAGTACCTCCATTATGCGCAAAGTCAAATTAAACTCTGTAATTTCATATTTATTTTGAAAACTAATTCCATCAGAATGGATTAAGATCATTCTTTGTGGAACGTACTCTACAAAGAGCGTATCCTCCTCGTGTCGATTTATATAATTATGCTTCAATCCTCTTCCATTATTCAAAAGGTTGATTCAACTTACACATGCAATATATTTGTACAACAACGGTTTTAAAAATATGTTAAGTATAGAATATACATTTTTCGCATATTTTTATATTATTTTTTAAATTATATATTAAAATAAAATATCCCAAAAACATAGATTACACTTCTCTTTTACACAGAGTATACGACGTCATTTATTTTATTATTGCAGAGGACCTCTCTAGGGTGTAAACTTAGAAAAGCAAAAATAATATGCATGATACTTTTTGTCATAAAACAGAAAAATTAAATCTAGTACAAATATATAAATGCTTCGACGTATCAAGTGTCAATAAATTCTATTTTGCAAAGTATTTAGCATGTCATAACTCTCCCCAGTGTTCCAAACGGCAGCACAGAAGTCTTCTGAAAATGATAAGGTTATGTACAAAGACTTCAAAATGTCAGTCATTAACGGTGTCTGCCACAAACACAGTTATGCGATCGTTCTGTTTCACTAAATGTTAGCATATTGTCCTTCGTGTTTCTCAACTTTTTGTTACTTTGATGGAATCAGTTTTAATAGCCTGCCATATCGAAAATTCTATTAAAAATTCTACTGATACTAAAATAAAATTTATGTTGACATGAGTAAAACGTCTGGAATTTTTGCAAAGTACGAATTATGTTTTTCACTGTTAAGAGTAGTATGGTCGCCACACTCCGGGCTCCCGAACGATGGGCCTTGGCTTCCGCGGGATTTGACCGCGTGTAGCCCTGACCTGGTTGCGCTTCAATAATGTTTAACTGATAGATGTTGAAAATGCTCTCCTACTTCTACGCTCTTCTTGCGAGGACAAAATACATTTTAACTTTCATTTGTTAATATCTCCTTGTGTGTGGTGTGTGTGTGTGTGTCTATGTGTGTGAATTGTTGAATACCATATCCAACAACAAATCTCACATTAAAACATCACAAGACGACATATCGGAAGATCTGGGCAGGCTAAAGATCTTAAATAATCACTATATCATATGGCCCTTTCTGCACTTCAATATTTGACCAATAGTCACACAAAAACTCTGTTTCAAAAATGAATTAACCGTCAGATTCACACAGTATTTTGAACGTGTACATATATCTTTTAGTTCCTTCGTAACTTCGATGAGGGAAGAGGAAACAATGATAACACCAAGTGAAAATGCGTTTTGTTGATCATTGTTATTTCTGATGTTTCTAAACTATTTGTTCGTGCTAATTTAATATCAGTTATTAGTTTTCCACCATGAACAGTTCTTCTGCAAATCAAATACTATCATTATCACTAAACCATAGTTTTGTTTTCAAAAGGGAAATTTTATTGTGAGAAAAGGAGATTTTATTTCGGTATGAGGGAATAGTCTGCTTCACTAATTTCACCCAGCTGACCCTTAGATGAAAACAATACTTTGCTGTACAACACTTAACGAGCGGTAGTGTTGTGAGGTTATTTTTGTAATCGTGAAATCACTTTAGAAATGAGTTCAAGCAAGTGGTTAAATAAACCATACTTATTGAGACATTTGTGACAACTACATAATTCCTAAAAAACCAGGACATAAATTTGTTTCTTGAAAATCTCTATGACGCATAGATTTTTACGTTCTCGTTACGGAGTAATGTTATGTAAAGTTGCAACTGGATTTAAATACTTTTTCGTTACTAGGGCCCGACAAAAAGAGTATTCTGCCGAAAATTTGTCGTTTTTGCGCAGCATTACATAACTTCCTCTCTACTCCGTAACGAGAAGTAAAAATCTATACGTCATAGAGATTTTCAGAAAACAAATTTATGTCCTGTTTTTAGCAATTATGTAGTCGTCAGAAATGTCTCAATAACTGTGGTTTATTTAACCACTTGCTTGAACTTACGACCTTACTTCCAGTTACGCAGGGTGAATCTAACACAGCTCTAGTGCCACTTACAATTCTGAAGAAATGTCACAGGTTATTGAATCTTAGAACGGCAGTAATGAAGGGACCATATCAAAGAAGCGACGTTTCATCAATATTCAGATAGAATTTAAAGAGAAATATGCGAAGAAGTGATATTAAATGGTCATGCACAACTATGCCGTTTATTTTCCTAATAATATTTGTATTGATTATAAACGATTGCCCACTCTCATGCAAGGCAAGTTAATTCTACGTAGGCCTGCAAAACTAAACAAAACAATTTTTTATGAAAATAATCTGTCAATCTTGCGTTGTTTTTAAAAAAACAAAAATCAGAAACACAAAAATCATATAGGAAATCAGCATGAAAATATTTTAAAGAACTCCTTATAGTTACAAAACATCGTTTGAAAAATTATGAAACGCAGCATAGTGTAATCATCAGTGAAGGAACAAGTGGGTCGATTGTGCTACAAAGAAAATCACTCACGGCAGGACAGAGATTGACAGTTTGATCGCCCGCGAAAGAGCTGCACGAACTCTCCGTACAGTTTTTAAGAAGATGCACTATTCACTTGAATACTACAAAACAGCCGAGCGTTGCTACTCCAACAGTGGCTCCTCAATCACCCCGAGAGCCGGCCGTCGTCAGAGCTGCCGTGTCCGCGGCTGTCTTCTCCCGGCGGCCGCTTTCAATCCGCGCGAGTGCTCCGCCCGGGGGCGGCCCCGGCCGGCAGCGGCGCGTGATGAATCGCACGCACATCGCGACGCGCACTTTTGGGGAACAAGGCCACCCCCGCCACGACGGAAGTTTGGACCCGCCCGCCGCCGCGGGGTCAGTGCAGGGGGGCGGGTGGGGGCGGGGGCGTGGAAAGCGAGGCACGCTGCTTCCGGGGGTGGCTTTGCCACCCCCGCGTTCCACCGACCCCGCCACCCCGCCCCACGGCGGAGCACAGGGCACGAGCAACGTGGCGCGAGGGTCTGCGGAGAGCGAGGAGTGGGGGGCGCTCGGATGCCAAGCCCCCCGGCCGTAAAGCATCGGCAATATCCCGACCCCCGCCGTGCCAATTTACGGAACAGGTGCGCTCGGGCGGAGAGGCGGCCAGTGCGCGGAAGGGTGGCGACGCGGCGGGAGCGGGGCCGAGGGACGGGGACGTGGAGCGGGGACGGGCCGCAGAGGGCGGGTGCTTGGCGGTTTATTTAAAACTCGCCGCTCGAGCCGCATGTCGCTCCGGGCGATGCGGTGCAGGGGTGAGGCCAGGTGTGGTGAGGCGGAGGCAGGTTGGGGAAGGAAGGGGAGGGGTGGAGCGCGGATGTGACTGCGCACGGGGTGCAGAAGAGAGAAGCCAGAGGCTGGCCGGGGCCGACCCCCGCCCTCGCACAGACCGCCTTGCTTTACGAGCTCCGAGGGAGGGGGCTGGAGGTGGTCTCCGACAAGGTGCAGCGCGGACAGGCGGAGTGACCTGGAGAAAGGAGGATGTCAATTTAGGGGGCAAAGGTTAAACATAAAGACGCAAAAGGCAAAAGCTTCATATTAACGGATGCTTAGCTAGCAAAATTTTCACAGGCAAAAATCAAGCATAAAATCGTTCCCCAAAAATAACTCTAAAAAAGAGTCATGTTGGGGACAAATGAAAATACATTGTACGAACTAGAAAATTATCAGAATTGTTTTATTTAAGAGACCTTTTCGTTCCCTATTGTTTGAAAATTTGTTAATAACTATAGAGCGCCTCCAACGGTGTTCAATAATTCCCGCTACTACGCGGCGCACGGCGAGTACGGTTTTGAACGTTCTAAAGCACAAATAACACATAATCACTTAATTAACAAATAATTATGATATAGTCATATAAATCAATTATTCTGACTTTTAAACACAATATTCTATGTTTATAAACGACGCTTTTGTGAACTAGACGTTACATATAGTAATGGAAAAAATAAACCACACTGCCTCCATGAAATAAAAGGGAATGATAACGATATCATTTATCAGAATAAATACTAGAGGCGCTACAGAATGTTATAGACTTTCTCGTGTTAGTTTACTATTTTCATTGGTCTACGCTAGCTATTCGGACTACCACATACTCTTGCCAGCTGCCATCTATCGTCGCCCAAAATACATTTTTTTTTTAATTTTCTCAATTTTTCGGTTTCCTAATAGTAGCATTGAAATATTACTTTAAGAATATTAAAGAAGAATAAAACCTCGTCCTAAGCGGCAATTTTGATTGAAACATTTGGAGTCGTTCTTAAGAAAAAAGCGTTTAAGCTCTAGTGTAAATGAGAAATTTTAAACTCTTTTTCACAGAAATCTTGTAAATTTTCGAAAAAACTTTATTAAACTCATTTAAAGCACCTCCACTCACAAATGCAATAATGAATACACATTGCTGGGAATGTACATATGAAAGGTGTAAGAGGTATTTAAAAAATTTAACTTGTGTATTTTTTGAAAAAACAAAAAATACAGCAAAATGACATTTAGGATTTCTTAAACAGTGCAATTAGCACTATCCGTACGAAATCACTGAAGAAAAATATTGGCACCGTTTTTAAGAAAATGGCGTTTGAGCGTTTCTGAAAATGTGGAATTCTGAGCTCATTTTCACAGAAAACTGTTGAGTTATTGAGGAACTTTAAATGTCATAATGAAAGCACATGCACTCATAAATGCAATTATGTTAACAAATCGCCGCTAATGTGAAAAGCAACGACGTGAGAGACAAAAAAAGTAATATTTTCGTAATTTTGAAGAAAACAACAAAAAAATAGAGCAATATGGCGTTTATGTCATCTCATAGGTGCATTTAGCACTATCCTTACCAAATGTTTTAAAGAAAAAATTTGGAGCCGTTTTCCAGAAAATCTTGGTTTTGTTATTTTTAAAAATTGCACGTATGGTACGCAATATACCCGGAAAATACTAAACTTTTCCAAAAAATGTAAATGATGTTAATAAGAGAACTAATTATGGACAAAAAAGTTCATTTCAAGGAAAAATCTCCATCTTCAATTTTGTAGTTGTAGGAAGACGCTGAAAAAATTTCAAACTTTCGAAGTTTTCAAAAATTAACAGTGAAAATCGGACCTCGCCACCTTTATAAGTGTATTTTACTCTATTCTTATAAGAAATTTCAAGAAAACATTTGGAGCCGCTTTTGAGAAATTTTGAAAATGTCGCAGAGACTTGAAGTAAAGTACCCCCAAATTTTAAAGAATGTTTTTCAAAATCGCAGCGCCTCGAGTTGAGCCAGATTGACAGGGGAATATTCATTTTGAAACGAATCCTACGCATTATTTAGACGTTACTAGCGTTCACAGACCGACAGACGTTTTGAAAAAAAAACAACCTCTTTTGATATCAGGGGACCCCAAAACTTGTATTTCCGTTGAAAATTCGAAACAGATTTTCCACAGCATTACATAACTTTCTCTATAATAGGTATATACTGAGTACGTACGTATACGAGAAAGTAATAATGTTAACAACACAAATATTAGGGATAATATGTAATAATTGCTAATCAATGGTAATGTTAGATAAAATGGCTCTCTCTCCTCCTTTCTGTTTAATATCATCGTTTCAATAATTCAATATTTCAATAATTAACAATAAGAAGATTGGTAATTATTTCTATAGGATTTAGAAGAGTGATATTATGCAATCTGACCCTACGTTCGGCATTTCTCGACCAGGAAAGCTCCGCGAATACAAAGGATTCAACTTCAACTGTGAGTCACGAGTATGTTTTGGTACATCGATATTGGGCGTCAACGTTACAAAAAACGTTTCAAAAGGAAAACTAATACCCCAGTCATTTTATAACAAAAACGTTTCCATGATTTGCCCGTTGACAACCATGTTATAAAAAGAAAATATCAATGGCTGCCCGGGCATTTACTGCAGCTCCGCGCCGCGCTCGCTTATGGTCTGCACAAATGCGAAACTATGACGACCATCTCTATCATCACTAGTGTGCTTTTGCCTTGTTAATTTTTTGGAATTTTTTAAAGTCCCCAGAGTTTGCCGAAGAGGGAACCTGCAGCATTTTTATATGATTACTTGAATTTATTCGAGAAAAAAATAAAGAAAATATTTGGAACCGTTTCTAAGAATTTCTTAAATTAATTTCCTTTACTTCAATCAAAACTTATGGGAAAATTATCTTTTTTAAAAAAAAATTGCACATTATTTATTTAAGGATTTATCTTCTTATAACAGATTTAATTCAGGGAAAATCTCTATCATTAATAGTTTAGCTTGCAATATTAGTTTTTAGTAATTTCCGAACAGACAGGTCACTGAAAATGGAACCAGCCTCATTTCTAAAAACCTACTTTTCTCTATCCGAGGCAAAAATAAAGAAAAATGCGGACCAGTTTTTGAAAAAAACATAATTTAAAAATTATCAATATTTTGCGGAAAATACGCAAAAAACATTTATAATTTCGAATCACTCTACATTATTTAATGATCTCTCGTTGAAAAAAATCTTATATTCTTACGCTGCATCGACACTGTGTAGGGTCAAACAAACCTTTACATCTGAAAAACTATTTCACTTTAGAAAACTGAACTAAAATTTACCAAAGTAGCTTCGATTGATTTCAACATTTGATCTCAACATTTGCGGGATTCAACATGGAAACATTCATCAAAATCCATACTGTTCACTTGGGGGAGCCCTAGATTCCGATATGGAATGATCTTACTAATAACTAAAAGTATTACAACGGTATAGACGATAGAAGGACTTGACTTCCCACCGACAAATTGATGGTAAAGTACTCTATCACGGCATCGACGATGCTTTGCGGATCTTGTTAAAAGATTCTTCAGCATTTCATTAAATATTAAGTTATCAACAATTGCTATTACTTTAGAGGGACAGATATTAGAGCGATGTACATTTTTTGAGTATGTTATCTACTTTGGTGTCAGAATAGCTCGATTAATTTCACAGTATTTGGGGCGTGAGATTTACTTGCTAGTACTTCAGCTGCAATTACCGTACTCTTGCTAGCAGATACTTTAATCACAACAATGTTCCCCTCATTTTTTTATTTTATGCATTAAAATACTTTTACAGAGAAAGGCTCGATGGATTTCATCCGGCTGTCACAAAGCTGCCACACACACACAAAAACGGTTAAGAACCCAGAGATGGATAAATCCGTCCGAACTGCGGCCACCCGCTCCGCGAATGGAAAATGCGGAGCGGGGGCGGCGGTGGGAGTGGGTGGACGGGGTGGGAGTGGGGAGCTGGGTCGCGAAAGCGGACGCTCCGCGTTTCGCGTCCCGGGGGAGGTCAGCTCCCTGCGGGCGGCGCCACCGAGGCGGGACAGGGTGGAGCCAGGGCGAGGCGAGGGGGGCGTGGTCAGGGGGGCTGGGCCAGGGGGGTGGCAGGGCGGGACGCGGCGCGCCGAAGCGGGAGTGGGCGTGGGCGAGTCGCAACTGTCGCCACGCAGACTGCCCCGAAACGGACCGAAAGACAGCAAACAAGCAAAGCCATACCTGAAACAGGTTATAGCAAAACGGGCAACTTTTTTTAGGTAAACAGTGTAACAATGTATGACGAGATGGAGTTCTCAATAATAGCGATAAAATGGTGTATTTCTCAAATGCAGTTATTTTTACGTCATGGAATGGCGATATAAAAACGAGATAATTCACAAAGTAAAACAAAAACCTCGCAATATTGAAAAAGAAATGGATAATCTGTTTACGTTGTATTACTTTCATTTAAACACATTTTACGTACATACTAAATTCTTAATAATTTAACACAAGATAACTTATCATTTCTGCCTATCAACGAACATATTTTTCAAAAAGTATTTATAGCCCATGCAGTGAAATTTATTGTCCATATAATTAATATTTTTTAAACTTTTTTGAAAAAATATTCATTGATAGGCGGAAAAGAAAAAGGATACTTGTGTTAAATATTAACATTAGCGTGACAATCATAATTTTCACATAAATTTAACTTTTTTAATTTCAAATTCTTCCTTCATTGAATGTTATATCAGAAATCCTAGAAGATTACCTAAGCGCGGTTGGATGTCGTTTCGGACTACTGTGCGCCACGCAAGCGACAAATGGCTCTTCGCGGCCGCCACAGTCGTCATAACATGTCGGAAGCGACAGCGGCCGCGGGCGACAGAGTGGGACGTCGCTATCCGGGCCGTCGGCGCTTCTTTCGTATTCCTCGCGGCTGCTCTTCAATTTCGACGTCCAGCTCCCGCCGCCGCCGGGGGATAAAAACGATTAAGGACACCGGCCGCTGATAAATCGACGGGCAGCCGAGACGTCTCGCTGACAAATACGGAGCTCTATCGAAAAGTTTCCCAACCGCTCCGTCTACGAGACGGGCACGGAAGGACAGCAATCTGTTCCAAACTACTTTGTTACTCAGAGTCAGAGTCGGGCGACAGATATTTGCGTGGACACTGATATAAATTTATTTACTTTACAAACAAGTCGTGTATAAAAATGTACTGAACTAGAAAAATCCCACAATACGAAACCCTACCCTAGAAAAACAACGAAGACGTATTTCATACGATCAAGAAAGACTAAAACGAAGTATATCGTCGAAAATTACTAAATATCTCTGCGAGATGAGATAATGTAAAAACGTACGTTTTCAACTCTGATTTCATCAAGAATATAGTTTTGTGAAATGAGTATGGCCCGTGAAAAAAATCAAATGCAATATTTTCAAAACTAGTAGTCGTTTGCAAACTTTTCGTCTGCATATTCTAAAGAGTAAACAGCATACACAAATGACACTGGGTCTGCAAGTCCGGTTATCAGGCTGAAAACAATTGTATAGGAAGGGAAAATAGTGGAATTTGTAGATATTTTGTCAACAAATTTTGCCACCAAATTCAAATAGAAAAAATAAATAAAATTATGAAATTGATTTTCGACGTGATAACTTTGGAATAGTCTCCGTTTTTTTCTTTACAACGGGTCACATAACATTCTATAACATATTTTTTTCATATTTTTAAACAATCTGGACGTTAATAAAAAATAAAAGCAATTTTATCAGTTTCAAAATTTGTGGAATATTTGCAATGTGCAATATTTGCAAATGTGCATATATGAAAATTTGAAATTCGCCCCAAAATGTGATTGAAAATTGTTTGTCATCTATGTTTAAACACTTTATATTTAAAATTATTAAAAGTCTTATTTGTCAGCATGATTTACAACTTTTTGCTGACAAATTTTTGTTTTTTATGTGGAAAGTAATGTGAATTCTCTTAGTACGTTTTTCAAGGGACCGAAAATTTTCAACGTCGTAAGTGGGAAAATGTGTTAACGAAAAGTGCTCAGTTTATTCTCACTTTTCATATTTAGCCTGCAAACTCCTATAATGGAGAAAACTAACTGATACATAAAACACGCAAACATCCACGGGATGAACTTAATTTATTCATAAATGTTATTGAATAAAACGAAATTACAGAAAAAAGCACTCAAAGAAACGTACATTAAGGCCTGTGCAACAATTGGGCGTTGCGTTGACCGCGCGTTACCTACGGCTGATGACGTCAGCTGAGTCGATACCCGTGCACACAAGTTTCTTAACGCGCGTCGTAGATTAGCCACTATCTTATGTGAAACGGCATACGAGCGCTCGTGGCGACGTGCCTTGCAGCTGACGGACGCAGCTGCAAGCTGCAAGTCACCTAACGACATCAGCGTTAGGTGACGCGCGTCACCGCAACGCTGGTATGACAGGTCTAACAGAAAAAAATAGCGCGGGGGGGGTATAGCGAAACAAGTTTTATCTCTCTCCGGCATCAGAAAAAAATGAAAGTATCATCCAAAAGTACCAGTAGAACAACACACATTGAAGATGGCGCTGGTTGCGTCGGAAAATGCACGTCCCTGTCAAAGCAAGTTACTTGCACAAACTTTGAACCTATTTCGCGGGATTGTTAAACGCGTAAACGAATAATTTGATGGAATTGGGACCTGTACTTGAAAAATATGTACTACGTGGGAAAACGTGAAAAAGAGAAAAAGCTATCGAGATTCCACTGTATTTATATTATCGGCATAAAATCAACAAACCACTTCTCTTTTAGATTATGTATTGTTCCTAAATAAATTAAATTCTCAGTTGCAGGTTTATTAATCATTGACAATTAGACAATCATAAACAATTAATTATTGTCACTGTCATTCTTCAATAGCTGGATCATGCGTTTGTTTATCAATAGGTCGCCTCAAATTTCTTATGGTTAAACAATTTTTTTCGCCAAGTAATGAGTTTGTGCCAAATAATAAATGATCGCGGCTATGTGGCAGCAGCATCCCAGGGTACGACATCCGTTCGCACGTTCACAATAATGTTTCCGATTGAGTTTGGTACATAATAGATGTAAACAACTTATAAGATTTCGAGCTCATATGTCGTGATTGAACCTGTGTTTAAATATTGGTAAAATATGTTTTCGAATAACATTTTGGCGCGAATTTCAAATTTTAAACTGATAAAATGATTTTAATTTTTTTCACTATCGTCCACATTGTTTAGAAATTCTGTGAAAAAAATATGTTATAGAATGTTATGAGACCCATTGTAGGAAAAAAAACGGAGACAGTATTCCCAACGTTATCACGTCGAAAATCAATTTCAAAAATTTATTTATTTTTTCTATTCGAATTTGCGGCAAAATGTGTTGACAAAAAATTCTACATATTCAACTATTTTTCCTCTCTGCTAACTTTTGGGAATCTACGTTATTTTATATTCTCTTTATATGAGTATCGCGATTATTGATTTAGTTTGGGGACACTTTTCATCCCCCTTATTCGGCTATACCATTTCCAACCGGCACATCTAATGCTCGCCAAGTGGCACTTGACGGTGTTTGAGCTCCTAAGAAAAAAGGATGCGACCTTGAAATTTCTTTCTACCTGTTTCACTTACATTGATACCTGTAGAGTATCGTATTATTAGTATCATTTAGGTATACAGTACACTTTTTAAAGACATGAGTTTTACCTAAAGAAAAGTAACAGAATAAAATGAATTCTCTTAGGTTTTCGATTTTTAACTAAAATGTCAAAAGTCCTTATCACAATATATGAGAAGATTCATCATCAAGAGAAAAAGGTGAGACAGTTCTTGATTTATAACATTTTAGAACCCGGAACGCACTCCCAATTAATTATTAATTTAATAGAAATAGTTTTACGTTTATGATGTAATTTAATTATTATTTCCGAGTGCTGAGGTAATTACCAGCTCCCACTATCACACTTGTCTCTTGGACGTATGGAATTCCTGTCACTTGTCTCATTCGCTACTACGTTTGCTACAGAATGTCTCTTCACAAGAGTTATGAGGAAAGCCATAAATGTCACACAAAGTTCAAGGCAATAGAATTTCTTTCTCGGAAGTGTCATCATTTCGTCTACATATCTCTCGCATTCGCCTCTACCTTCCAGTCGAGTTCTTTGTTCTTTTCCCTTCCTTCTACCTACCGCTCGCTCACTGTGTAAACACCACCATTTGAGTGGACTCAGGCGGGATCATGGAGGCAGATATTTTCATCAATTCCGTTACTTTTAATTTTGCTTTTCTATTCGCATTGTTGATAAAAAATATTGTAACCAAATGTAATATTTCACGTTTGGCTTTTTTCTGTGTTGCTATACGTCCCCTCCCCGGGTGAAACTACTTTCCTCCTGAGGCAACCACCATAGTACATACCAGATTCCTGTCCATCTCATCAATGTGGCTCACGAGGCCATTTGGTAACAATTTCCTTGCCATGAGAAGCTTGTGAGCCCTTCAAACGCTTAGTCGTTTAAGGCGAAGGGAGCCAGACCACGCCTAGGTGGTGCTGACGCTGTGGCCGTAGGCCCTGAACGTCGCTCACACCAGTCTTAATTGCATGAAAGAGATCAGAATTAAGCATGCGAGGGAAGGAAAATAATTAAGGGAAAATTGAGGTTAGGTGAGACATTACTTGCTGGGAGGTGAGACATTACCCCATGCCACAATTACATCTGAGGGATAAAAAAGACCGGCGGGCGTTAATGTAATTTTCTTTAATGCAAGCTTGTCCACAACCCTGGCTTACAGGAATGATAGGATAAGATAAGAAGGTAGCGCACAAAGAGTGGAAATTCAATAATTCCATAACACAAGGGTGAAAAATCCCTCGCAATACTTGAGCGTGCAACACCACGTACCGCGTCCCTTCGGCACTACTGCCTTAGTGACTGCTCCCGTTTAGGTCGGACATATTGTAAGAAATGTTGGTATTTTAATTAAAATTGAATTTTATTTTTCGTCAAAACAGTAAAAAATGTGTGTGACGTGCTAGAAGTGACGTGAGAGAAGCGACGCTGATGTGTGTGACGTGAGAGAAGTATATTCTGGGCCCGTTTTCTTAATTCTGGGATCCCTACCCTAAACTCTATACAAGTTGAATTTTGAATACAGAAAGAAGTGAGCGTTTTTGGCAAGAATTGTTAACAAAATATTCGCTCCGATGTAACAAAATACGATTTTGAAAAGCAAATAAGCTGTAGATTTGGCTTCTTATCCATCCTGTCCTTTGTTAAGGAATATACGTTTGCCGGGACAACATGGAGAACGATCATTTGAATACTAGTATTTCCCACTGAACTCTACAAGACGTTCACAGATCAAAGAAACTGGATGAAAAACCTGATCGAGATGGAGGTCATTGACCCAGAAGCTGAGGTACAATGCTTATTACGGGTTATTTCGAATTATACAGTCCAAATGGTAATTAATACATTAATAGCATCGTTAAAATATTAATTTTTTTATGTCCGGCATAGTCTCTAATTGTAGAGAAACAGTTACGTAGCGGAAAAGATTGTACTTGAGACTTAAACTTTAGTATCGATTTTAATCGTTTAATATCATCTGGCAGAGTGTTCTAAAATAATGTACGCGTATTGTACGCGAATTTCTTGAAGTGAGCTGTTGACACTGTCATCTTAGGAATATGATTACTACGTCTAATGTTTTTATTATAGACATCGTCATTTGCTGAAAATATGTTGCCATATTTAAGTACATCATTTTGAAAAATGCACTGATTCGTAAATCAAGAACATATGTAACAAACGTAAAATAAGTAACAAACAGAGATATCCGATAGTACCTTTGAGCTTGATTTTTATTATTACTATTTATTATTTACTATCTTTAGTTCCGTCCACTTACATCACCTTTTAAATTCCGAATGAACTGAAGTACCTAATGCATACCTACAGATCACTGAGGTGTGCCCGACATATTACAAGATTGAACTAGAAGCTAAAAATTACAGATTATTTTTCTGAACAGGTTTCGGGTAAGATACGAAATAGAGTAATGGCAATAGCAGTAGCTACTGCGTCAGTAGTGGCCACTTCAAGAATAAAACTTGACAAATAAGAATTCCAACTTACTTCCAGAACGTGGAGCTTATGTCACAGAGTAGTGAGGATTAGAACGAAGGTAAATTGTCAGATAATTTTAAAAATTTTGAAATTTTCATGTAAAATTACTGGACAAAAACCGAGGTTTGAATATAAATTAATATTAAAGTATCAAATTCGAAATAGAGAATTCTTAGACAAGGGATGTATTAAAAAAGACGTACGGCATTGAATTCACGAAACGAATTTAGTAATGTAGCCTAAGAATCCATAGAAAATTACAAATATTTTGTATCGTGGTTACTAGATCCTGTTGCTTTTACTCTAAATATATTTAGCACGTTCTCGAATTGTATACTACAATATCGACATATTTAATAATCGATTGATTGATTGATTGATTGGTGAATCCGGCCTTCAAATGCTAAGGTCATTAGTCCCGTACGTGTAGAGCATCTTGCCTTCTAGGAGGTAACTGTGATATTCCCCCGGTGGATGGTGAGATGCGGCGCCGACCTGCCATCGGCTAGCGGGATTTTTCCTAACCAGGTATCTCCCATCAGCGAGGCACCGCCCAAGTCGGGACAAGATCTAAGACCCCGACGCGTCTCCCGGCTTATGTGGTAATGAATTGAAAGTAAGTGAAAGCGTATGTGTAAGCTGCTGCACGTGTTGTTATTAGCGGACTATAAATAATCTAAGGCGCAGCCATTACACTGCACCTCACATCCTCTGATTGGTACTTACGTTGGAGGACCACTGGTAATGGAGTAATTGATATGCGAGTCACCAGTCTCGCGTTCCTGAAAATTGTCTTTCAGGTGCTGTCATCCTCACAAATGAATTGAAAGACACGTAGAATCAATACTTATAATTAAATCAAATGTCTATTACATAGAAGAATTACACTAATGAGGTTTTTATGCCTTGCAAAGATCTGAATGATGCTATATTAGGTAAGCACAGACATGATGTAAATATGTTTAATTTAAATCACCAAAAGTTATTAAGTTTGAAAGTTGTAGTATATGCAAAAATTAGGAATACAAATCGGGCGCGATCCTTAGCCCGTTGGTTAGTGTATTACTCTGGCATTCGTCTAGTATTGATCAGGGAAACCACGGAAAACTACCTATCAGAGCGATCGGCCGCGAGAATTCTCCTCCAGTCAACGACTGAATTCCATTTATCTTTGCAGAACCAATCAATATCTCCTTTGCATTTGTAATCTTTGCATATGCCACATACATAAACTATCCATCTTAACAATTCTCAGTAAATCAATGATGACATGGTATATTCAAATCTAGCTACACCATGTGTGACTTAATATCATGATTTACGTCTTTACAAGACATCACAATTCCATTAGCTTCATTTCTTTGTAATGTTTGTTTGATTCAATTATATGTATTAACTTTACATATTATATATATTTATATATATTATATATATATATATATATATATATTTATATATTATATATTTATATTATATATATTATATTATATATATTATATATATTATATTATATTATATTATTTATATTATATATTATATATTTATATATTATATATATTTATTAATTATATGTATGTCCTTTAATTCATTCTGAGTGATGATGGTAGCATCTAAAGATAATTTTCAGGAACGCAAGACAGGTGATTTGTAACTTATTAATTATTAATCCATCGCCAATTGTCCTCCAAGGTAAGTTGAGCAATCAGAGTATGATAGAGCAGTGTGTAATGGCTCCTGCCTCAAATTAATCACAGTCTGCTGATCACAACACACGCGATTCTCCTTCAACTGAATACTTTTATTCTGGTCTCTACGTACTTCAGTCTATCGGCCAAGCTAACTGCGATATTATAAAGGTAATGTAAATAACATTACAAACTCTGCGAGTGACTAATCAGATTTCAGTGTTTCGCCACTGTCTCATTTTTTATTTCCTCTCGCAAGTAACCCTAGCGAATAGCGAGTTTATTTGAATAAAAGCATAAGAGGCAACGCACGCTTCAACAGGCAATGGTTTCAAAGGAATGATACCAGACTAGCATACGTATGATAACTACAATGAAATTTAGAAACTACCATCATTAAAAGAAACCTATTTACAGAGAGCCCTTCAGTCGATTCCAAAGGTTTCAGCAATAAATCTCATAGTCTTTCCCGGTTTCTACTTTCTCGCGGAGTCTTGTGACGCGAGGCAGGCCATTTTCGAGCGCAGTCTGCCCAGAGTGGGGCCGCTGCATCAGGCGGCTGCACGACGACTGCACCGCGAGGCGAGGCGAGACGTTGCGCGGGCGGAGTGCGCGGGCGGGTGGGCCATAAATACTGGATTACGTTCGAAAGCCCCCCCCTCCGACCCCTCCCACGGCCACGCCCGCGCCTCCGCCACCGCCACCGCCGCCGCCGCCGAAAGACACTTCGCCACGTTCAAGATTTCAACTTAAGGGCTCCCGCGCCGCACTTCAAACCCGCGCACAATGCGCAGAGCTGCTTTGCACCGCCGGCGGAGGGCAGGGGCAGGGGGGGTGGCGGGAAGGGGAGAGGGAGGGGAGGATGGAGGGGGAGATCGCGGAGGCCGCCGGGCGGGGGTGGAGAAGGTGGCGTGGCTGCAAGGGTGCAAGGACGAGAAGCAGGGTCGAAGCCATGGAAATGATACTGCCAGCTACGAACATGACGGCAACGGAGGTAGTGGTGGTGATGGTGATTAGAATTTTGTATATACATTGATTTGATTTATCTGGCCTTCTGGGCCATTTGTGTTGCATTAAATACATATAAACTTGTTTTCTATTTCTTCATATTTTATAATTTCTCTTTTAAATTCTTCAATTGTTTCACAATATCTTAAGGAACAAATACTGACTTTCCCGTATTTAGAATGAAATTAGATTTAATTTATTGATTTATGTCTTATATTCATAATAGCTTAAGTCAGTCAGTGATTTTTATTGAGTCTGTTTGGTTGTATTAACATTAATATTGTATTTGAATTTTACCTAATCCCAAGGTAAACCTATTTGAATAAATAATATTCCTTCTTTTTTAGACAATTGTTGAAAAAGAAACATTAACATAAATGAATCGTTATTTTTCTTGCTCTAACTGTAATAAACAACGTTTTAGAAACCTCGATTGCTTTCTGTCTTCAGTTTTATGTTTCTTTATTTTGTCCTAAAGATAGTAATATAGAATATCTTATTTAGACGAAATATCTGAGTTTTACAATGCTATGCAGGCATTCTCGTCACAAAATCTATTTACCAATTCAAATTAATGATGGTACACGATAAAGTAATGGTAATTGTTTAACTTACTGTATTTTTGAGAAATAAAGTTTTTACAACAAATATGCTGCATGCCATTTACATATTATACATTACATTTTTGCTATTTTTATACACACATTTAATTACACTATTTTTTACGATTTGTGTACAAATATTTCGCATAAACGAGAAAGCAAATTTATTTTAATTGGTTAGTAATATTTACATTGTCTAAATTTTAAGTCTGACTACGCAAACGATCGGCGAATAAAGGACATTCCAGAGTCCACCACAAGGACCAGGGCAGAATTATACGACGGGAAGAGCGGTGTCAACAGTGGGGCAGGCGGCAGTTGAGGTGCGCTGCCTGACTGCCCAGTAAGTGGTCACGCCGCCGGAAGGTACAGGGCTATTAACGGAATGGCCACGGCGCAACGGCGGCTGGCGATGTCTCCATGGGTGAGACCTCTCAAGCGAAAAGCAGTGAAGCGCGCGGAACAGTTGCAACGAGAGGGGAAGTGGCGAGAGCAGCGTCGAGACGCCGGACAGTGTGGCAATGGAAGCGTGGCAACTATAGGTGGGCGGTGGCGTTGGACGAACTCAAGGCGTCAGATTGCTACGAGGGGGAGGCAATGGAGTACGGCCGTTCCACCATTAGCAAATTATTAGAAGCGATGCCGCTAAAAAAAAAGAAAACTTGAGGATCAATATTAAAATAGTGCCTTAACATTGGATAAATATTATCCATCGCATTCACGTGGATTTTCGGGAATAGTTCACAATAAAAGAGTTTATTTCCAAGCGATGTTTCCCAAGGAACCAATTTTTTATAGGAAGGGGAAATACTGGCACTCAGCCTTATACTTTAAGACAGGATTTAGCGGATTGGGGCAGCAGAACACACAGAAACTAATTTTTGACAGCATGATGGGCAAGAGTCTTAAAAATATACTGATACGTAAAACTAGAAAATAAACGGAAATAAAGATATATCCCAATGAACATTATCTCTTAAATTCTAATTAGAGTGGCGGATCTTAAGACCGCCCAGACTGTCAGGAGCTGTAACGCTGCCCGTCGGCAGAGTTGAAGGAGAGGAAGGGGACGGCAGTGAGCCGCGGCAGGAAAAGCCCCCTGACGAACACCTTGCCGTGAGCAGCCCCTCGTGACCTTGGCGAACTTAAATAACGAGCGGACTTCCGGTGACATTTTCTATCAACACGCTAATCTTTTCTACCGAGAAATGCCCCGGCTGACCGGCTGGGTCCCCGGCCGCTGCGCCGCACCGGTCGCAGCAAATTGCGCCTACGACACTGGGGGAAAGGAAGAGGGAAGGGAAAAGAAATAACGCACCGGTCTAAAAGGCAGGAAGGCGACACGACCGCGAAACAAAAGAAACTGGCCTGTGCCAGTCACGTCAAAATGCCACGAGTATGTCTCTTAAAAAAGTGGTGCATCCAATTTGTAAATCAAAATTGTATTGTTTTGTGAATAACCGTGTTGCACATTTTACAATTGATGTCAAAAGAATAGAAAATGTTAAAGAATGTACAATTTTGAGACGAAATTTTAAATTGTTATTGATTGGCGTTACTTTGTTAGCATTTTGCCCATTCGAAAAGTAAATTTCTGAATTCTTTTTAACCATTATTCCTACATCAATAACTACAACAAGAACCAAAATTAAATATTGTTTATAGATACGCATCTGTTACCACAAATCACAATTGATATTTAAGAACTGTTCAAGCGCTTATAAACCCAACACTTTTTATTTTTAGTGTATTCTCATGAAGTTCAAGCTGCACATCTTAGGCTCTGATATTATCTTTCATTATAAACTTTTTGCCATATGGTTCACATATATTCCATTTAGCAGAAGCTAGTGAAGTATTTCTGCTAAATATAAATACAACATTCATCACTGATGAAAATTTACTTACAAAAGAACTAGGTGAAGGATTATTTTCATCGCAAAGATGATTAACTTTTCACTAGAATAGAAAGGTCAAGAGAAATTACAGTATTTAATCTATGGATACATGCTCAGTAAATCATAGCATGCTTTTTTTTAATATATCGCAGTTTCCTTGATCATACAGCTTTCCAATTAATTTTTATCTGGAACGTAATGCTTTGAAGATTTCACAACGTTCAGTTTAATATTAAATTTTAATTTTCCCTCTTGTAATCGTTTTTAGTATACAAAAACTGCCTAATATGTATTTTACACTGCCTGGTATTTCTGGAACGCATCGAGCTATATTTTGTAATGAAACGAGCGACATGTACTGCGAATACTGATGTTTGCACTCCTTCCAACTGAATTCAATAAACATTTCCAGTTCGAAAACGTGTTTGAATGTATCATACCGAATCTCACAAAGCAGTGGTTAATGAAAAATACGAACACACTGTGTTAAATTACAGCTTGCCAAATACAATAAAATCGAAATTATATTAATACAATTTTATTAGACTGTATGAACTTCAAAGTTAAATAAACCTTTTTATTACCATAAAGTCCGCTATTTGTCTTAAAGTGTTATAGTAAAAACAATTCTCCAATAAAACTATTGAAAACCAACCGACTTCCGGTGACTAAGGCAATATTTCTCCAGACATCGTGTGAACGTTGCGCAGCGGTCACGATAACAGTCGCGGAGTGCCCGTAACTCTGCGGCGAGCGTCCTCGTCAAATCTTCTTAGCTCTAGATTAAGTGCCATGTTACCGGCGTAATGCGTACACATTAACACAGAGTCGTAGAAACCGCTGTTGGGGTCGCATAGCAGGTGATTAGGTTGCAATGGGCCGTCTGACCGGTAATTGCCCTGGCTGCCGCCCTGCCTCTAGGTCGCCTCTCCCAGAGACGCAACGATAACAAACGGATTTATGGTGGTCGTACACGGCGTAGTCAATTGAAAACAAGGACTTAAGAGAAAGAAGAGACGTTTTAGAACCTTTAAAGCAAGATTAAGCGTCACCGCGCGAGGCGGTTTGCAACCCGTTCTTCTAAAACATAAACGAGGCGCCCCGACGATGCCTCGCGTTACTTTTCACCGAATGGGTGCAGGTCGCAGCGTGAATTAAGTCACTAGAAGCATACGTTGTCTTGAACACAAAGGTCGCAGTTCTACCGTGACTGTTCATAGAAAATATTAAAACGGCAGGGTGGTAATACCAGACGGAGAATAAAATAAAAACCAATAAATGCGTAAGGTAAAAAAAGGAAAGAAAAATAAAAGACAAAATCGAAAGAATTGCACGAAGAAAAAGAAAAAAATGACACAAGTGGATCTTGAAGCGACTTGTTAAATTTCTTATTCTATTTCGTATTAGAGATGTTTTCACTTGAACGGTTGATACACTCGGGACTACAAAAATTGCATGCTTTTTGAAATTTTTTCTATGAGATATAAATAAGAAAGAAAATAAACATAACGACACAACTACTTTTAAACATATTTATCCGCCAACGGGAATGCAAAGAAGAAGCGTGTTTTTACTGCGGATCTTGTATACAGGGGAAACTTTCTTACCTAGGGATAAAGCATGTTTTCGAGATGTCTATGAGAGAAATATCAGGTTGTTATTTTCCCTATTCAACTGAACGATTTTGTAGTGTGGGGATGTTTCTGTGATTTTATGAGAGTTTAATAATCTTGACGAGTGAAAAGTAAAAATGTCTGTATTTCTCTTTCATCAATTTTGTAATAACTACATTTATTTTAGGAAAATTGAAGTTGAGCTACACTTACTAGCATGGAATGTAGTTTATTCAAGGTGTACATTTCTTTCCTACAGGTAACCTACGATTAACAGTAGCCAGTGTTTATTCGTGTTTAGAGATTGTTGTACCTAGGGACAGTGATTATTGATGTATCCAGAGACGTCCCTAGGTATATAAATGTTGTATTATTTTGAATTCAATTGATTTCAGGATGTAATCTGTCCATGCCGCGAAGCAAGAAAACAAAAAAGGTCTCAACCACCAGTGGAAACAATTAATAGTGCAATTTTGATTGTTTTTAAAGATCGTAATGTCAATTTGTTGTTCTGCAATAGTTCAGTTATAGAAAAGGACGAATCTGAAACTTTTATTGTGCAATATTTTAAAATACCTAAATAATGATTAACTAATTCAAAATTGAAGAAGGTTCTGCAACATAAGAAGATGATATGGAGGACATCAAAATTAAGCTCCCTGGCCTATCTGTGTTGGTTGTTCTCAAAGGCAGCAAACATTTGTTTTCCATGCTTCACTTTCCTTACATTGTCCTCAGGTACACCAGTAGGATGTACCTAAGGACGCATACACAAACAAATTATCTCAAAAAGAACCTGATACAATGTTCTTAAAAAATATTTTTATTATTTTATTATTTTATTCTTCACAGTTTTTACTGGTCGGTAAGTCAACCACTCACAGGTATGATGGCCAGGTGTGCGCTTGCTTTATTGAAGATTCAGATGGCTTCTAACAATACATGTATTCAAAATAACTGGCTTCTGCATAATATATTTATTATTATTATTATTATTATCATTATTGTCATTATTGTCATTATTGTCATTATTATTATTATTATTATTATTATTATTATTATTATTATTATTATTATTATTGTAAATGTGCTGAGAAGTGTAGCATCCCAAAAGAGGAACAACTGTAATGTAATCAGTAATCTCAATATCAACAGTAATCTCTTCTCCATACGTCATACACAGTTTTGACAGTTTGTTTAGCAAATAAATAAAATAAAAAACAGTAATATCATATTCAAAAGACGCGGAAAAAATTAAAAACATGAAAAGTGACAGTCCCCTATTTTTTCGTTCCTACGTAGTGCTCAATATACGTATCCATTTATGATGAGGTCAATTCAGAATTTCACTTTCCCATTCTTGATTTCATCTTACAAAGTATCCTGGACGTGCTGTTATCTTTTCAATTTAGAAAATAATATGACTTAAAATAATTACACATGTGCTGCAGATTGCCTACATTTTATTACTTAGAATCTTAGGCAAGTTCTCCACAAATAAAAAATATTTGGGCGAATTCTATCATTATCTTCACCGCCAAGCGATATAAAATTCCATGTGTCATTTGAATGGTAAAATTCAGTATACAATCAGAATGACTCGTTATTTCGTCTTCTGGGAATAACTCAAAATTATTTCCGATAATACGCTTCTAAATGCATATCTAGTCATTTTAGTGTTAATTAACTTGCACCACGAGCCATTCGAGTACAATCACATTTTGCAGCAGGTAGTGGAAGCATCTGTATCGATTTTATTTGTGTAAAATGTCTACCTGGATGTGTTCGATTCATTCCCCATATACGTGTCAAGATAAAATATTAACAAAAACATTGTATATTTAAAAAAAATAATGTGTGACTCTATAATGAATTTTAAAACAACTGAAAACTCTGTCAATTTATTGAAAGAACTATGAAATTCACGTAAACTTGATTAAATGTAATGGTTCTGTTGGACAATGTCACGGCATAACGGTTAAAAAGTGAAAACTCAGAAACATTTCAAGAATAATGTACGATAAACAATGGTGTAACAGGAATATAAGAAGTGTCTGTTCAGAAGATGAAATTAACAGGATGATAAAGAATAAAATACCAATCGAATTACGAGATGAGGAGACGAGGAAACGATGAGATGAGGATTCTAATACGAAGTAACGAAAACATAAAACAGATTGTTATCTTGAGAAAGTATGTGACCGATTATTTTACACAGAAGAACGAAATTCTCAAGATAAGCACAAAAAGAATTGGAACTCTAGATCGGAAACAACGGTTGGGGGAAACCTGTCCTGCTTACTCAGCGAAGATCTGTGTATGATTTTGCTCCATCTGCCGACGCAACTCGCTGTCGCTAGCTTTGCAAACTTTGCTTCTCTCGAGGAAATAGGGTAGCAAGAAATTTCCTTCCGAGTGGAATTTCTAAGAATTCCTTCAGCAAATGAGTTCACGACTTCTCAAATTAATCTCTCGTCTTATGTTTATATATTCACTTCGAGTTTAATAAATCGTTAAGTTGCTTTTATTTTCCATTACGGTTAAAATTATGGAATTAAATTGAGTAATTAAATATTCAATTTAATTAAATGATCGCCCACTGTTGACTAGTGATGAAACCGAGGCTGCAATAGAAGAGGAACGAAACAACTCTCATTTAAAATTGTTCTCCTAATAACGTCAAAGCCTGATGGTGCACGGACGAATGGCTTGTCATTGCTAATAAATGTGCCATTCATCAGAATGCGTAGATCGATCAATTTCCTGACTGCGCAAACCGTATTGGTGCGTGATTTTTTTCATTCTAATGGTTGTTTGAACAACTTCCCTAATAAATAACGTAACATTAAAAAGTCGTGATGCCTGCATTGAAAGGAAGAAAACGATTAGATATTATCAGAACATACTGCAGTTTTCCTTCATAGCACGTCACAACATTTTTAACTCTCTTTGTTGTTAAATAATAAATAAACACAAAAAGAACTTTAATATTTCGAGATATGTGCACCAATCATCAACTCTGAAAAATCTGAAAAATGGGGAAAATATATAGCCTATTCGTGTAGTCGATGAGTTATTTGAAGATCTATATACGAGGGTTGGGGTAGAAGTCATGGCAACTATTTTTTTCTAAAAGAAATATTATCGAAGCACACAATTTTATTTTTAGAGAGAAATGCGGTAGTAAGGTGTGTTTCACATTCACAGAGGTCTCTGCGAGGGTCTCTATTAGTACAGAAAGTAACGTGAAATCGGTAGTCCAACTACCAACGTGCGAGATGAATTTAACATGTTTCACGCAGCGCTCATACTTCAAGACAGCCGTTCTCCGCGGGCGAAATACCCGAGAATGTCACAGGGAATTGATGGAAGCTCTTGAAAATAATGCCATTCCATACCGGGCAGTCTCGAGATGGTCACGAGAATTTCTACGAGGACGCGTAGCAACCAGTGACCAGCAACGCACGTGGCGTTGGACAACGGAGTGTGCAGACAGACGTGGCATGTACGGCAATCGAGCATCTGCGTAATCGGGCCTCTAGAACGGGCATGTAATGCTTTTGGAATGTTGTGAACTCGTGTATGTTAAAATGCTGTGGAACATGAAACTAGTACTATCATTTCAAATACTTCAAAAAAATACGAGAACGACAATTTTGGTGTGTCGTTAAATGTCCATGTACTTGGTTCATTCTCTACCCTTTCATGTGTATATTTTACATTATCCACCGTTACTCGAATTCTCTCAAAAAATGCCATGACTTATGCCCCAACCCTCGTAGAAACAAGAGACAGTCTTTCCTCTAGGCAAGGATGAATAAATGGCAAAACCTAATCACTCAGGTTGGGTGTTATAAACAGAAAACTAACAACAATATATAACGTAAATGATACAAACAATATATAACGTAAACGTAAGTCTCGTCAAGTGTGAATCTGTAGAATTGAATGTGAAACGATTTTGGGAGTGTTAGTATCAATATTCAAGTAAAATTTGCTGTTGTACACTTATAATATGCGCTAATAAGGTAAATTACAAGTGGCACAGACATATCCGTTTATACTAAACTATGTAACCCATTACATGTAGAAAGCGAAAAGAATAAACGTCTGTATTCTGTGTTTGCAACTAAGGAAGTAAACTTGAAAAAATTTATATTACATGTGGCAATTTCAGCAAATAATACAAAGTATAAGTTGGTACCAAAAACAGAAGATTATATAAATCTCTAACAATTAAAATTATTTTAAAAAAACATGCAATACTTTTCATTTTTTAATTTAACCAGGTAAAATATAGTGAAGTACAAGAAAATTGTGAGGCTTTAGATCATTTTGTGATGTAAAAGTATACATTTAAAATTATAAAGTTAACTTATCAGTTATGAACTACATATTATAAGAGACATCCAAATAAACAGGTTAATAATTCCCGACAAAATGAAATGATTTAATTCTGCTTTGTCGCATAATTAGTGGATAGGGTACGGCATGAATGGAATCTATTTAAAACTCATTAGAATCAGAACGTTATTAGTTTTTTCACAAATCTTCAAAGGAAAGTGATTTATTGTATTATTCAACCGATGAAATGAATTTTGTTCCAATTAGTAAAATTACCCCGAACTTCTGAATTAATTCCTCAATAAATCTGAGTTCATTGACGGCTCATCATATTGAGCTGCAGACACGGCTTCATTTTGCTAGTGGATCAGAAGAAATAAACTTAACCTTATACGTTTTAAGTAAAACATAAATAGACAATGTAAAATAATTTTGATGTGGAACGAAAATGTGTTAGGATATTTTTCAGACAATACTGAATTAAACCATGACCGAGACTGCTTCCGAAGTTCTTTTGGAAAGTGGCATTTACATTACTTTCCACTTAATACAAATAAGTTAAATACAAAATAACTTAAGTATTGTGAATAAATCGTGTATATATTTCACTTATTTGTAAATTTGTAATGGCTTTCATTTGTATCAGGGTCAATAAACACAAATGTTAATAAGCATATTACATTTTGTACAATATGCTTTCCGAAAATTCTTATTTATATAATGCATATCTCAAAACCTAGACACAATCAATAATTACTGCCTCGAAGTACGAGGGTTGTAACAAAAGTAAGGTTCCCAATGAGCTACAGCCTCGAGGGAAGGTACTAGGCAAATTCCGACAACAGTGCCGTGCGCAGTGGTTCCCCCACTCTCGAGCTCGCCCATTCGCGATTCGCTACGTTGCTCAGTGTTCGCTTGGCAGCCGTCAGAGACGGAAGGTGTCGATCGCCGCTCCCGCCAAGTGCGAGGTTCGAGCAGTAATCCGGTTTCTCCACGCAAGGAAGTTACCGCAATCCAGAAGGAACAATCCAGAATCGCCGGAGAGGACGACTGACGGAGGGAGTAGTGCTTCATCATGACAACGCTCGAACCCACGTCGCTCGTCCAACACAAGAGCTTTTGAAGAAATTTGGGAGGATCGTTATGTCCCATCCCCCGTACAAGCCGGACTTAGCCCCCAGCGATTATCACCTCGTCCCCAAGCTAAAGGAACACTTAGGTGGCAAACGCTTCAAGAGCGACGGTGAAGTCCGAGCAGAGGTCACACGACTTCCTCAACGGATTGGAGGGAGACTCTTCGACTTATGAATACAAAAGCTGGAGCACCGTCATCAGAAGTGTGTGGAAAAAAATGGAGACAATGCTGAAAAATAGACAACAATGTAAGCTTCTCAACAATGTATAAATTAATAACATTAAATAACGTTTTCATTTGTAAAAAATATGGGAACCTTACTTTTGGTACAACTGTGGTATTATTTAAGTTTTTTTAATTAATTTACAAATGTTATGTATTTAATTATTAAATATTTAATTAATCACATATTTAAAACGCATACTGTTACAAATTATGTGTGACGCACTATGGGGAGAAGTGCAATATGTGAGAGTTTTATTGAGTAAAGAATTCTTCCTCTTATACTACATTAAGTTGAATTTTGAATACTAGTAGCAACAAGAGTTTTTGACATGATATGATAATAAGAAAATATTTGTTTTTATGTACTAATACCAAGAAAATGAACGTTGTGTTGAGAAAGGAAAGGATATTATTCACTAAGACTTGGGGCTGTAATGCTTAAAAATAAAAACAGCAAAAATGGGAAATCGCAGATAAAAGTGTCATGAACAAAGCGCACGTTTGCAAAAATCTATCATTTTATTAAGTTTTATGCAGACAAATAGGTTTCCTTCGATTCTTGAACCCAGACGATGTGGTCCCAGATGAATTAAGAAGGGGACCCATTACGAACGGCCGACTGAGACTCACTATAAACCAGTCGGAACGGTACGGTACGGTACGAAAAGAAACGAAACGAAATGAAACGAAAAGGAACGGAACGGCAACTGTTCTGTATTGTATGATACGTTACGACACGGCACATCGTCCCACTGTCCCAGTTAAGAAGAGAGCACTTCCTGAATAAGAAATGCAATTTCGCGATCTGTGTTTGCCAAGTATGTTGGATAATACAAATTAATATTTTGACTCTTATTAGGTAGACACAATTGATATCGCTTTTTTAATTTCACTACACACCTTTAAATTATGGTATTCAAATATATGTTTTTTCGAAATATTATATTAAATACTTCAAAATAAATCAATTTTTATTCACGCCAGATGTAGATCACGCAAAGCGGTATTCGGATCCAGAGGATATAAAATCATTTATTAGAATGCATTCCTGTAAAAAAGAACGTCCAGGGCAGACAAACAGACCTTGTACTGGTTTCGACACGCTTACACCAGGCAGAGTACATGTCCGCGGTGAAAGAGCATCCAGTAGGTTTTAGTAATTTGAAAGTTTGAGTAATTTAAAAATCACTTTTGAAACAGTCTAAAGTAATAGTATTTTGAAAATATGTTTTATTTTGAATTTAAAATTCAAGTTCATGCAAAAAGAATTTTGAAGAAATTTGTATTTAAAAAATATGAAACATGAAGGCGTTAATATTTAAAATATAAAAAACATTTTTTTGCTTTTCACGACACTGCAAAATGAGATTCTTCCAGGTACTTTCTCGCCCGTATTTTCAAGCAAAAGCACGCGAAAAGTTCTCAAATTATCGTTAATTGTATACGGCCTTATTTCATAAACTATATTTAAGGAATAGATTTCATTAAGGGAAAAAAAACTATCTTTAATTTTGTAGGAATAACCCGAAAAAATAGTAAACTCTTGCAGTTTCAAAAAATCACGGTTTTCAACACACATGAGACCTACATTATTCTCCTGCAACGTCCTTCACACTACCCAACAATAAAATTTAATTAAAAACGATGGAAAGAGTTTTTAATTTGGAAAAATGTCCCAGGGGCTTCATGTACCCCCAGAATTAAAATATCGATTTCAAATTCAAGTAACCGCGATATCAGTCAGATCAGTTGGGGAATACCATTTTGGAGAAAATCGGCTGAATGGTTTAGTTTCTAGCGTTGTTCACAGACAGACGGATAAATGGATGGACGAACGGACGGACAGCCGTTTTGTCGTCAATAAATTTTTCGGTATCAAGGACCCACAAAACATGGATTCTGGCTACACCCACGTGTTAGAATTGTTTCTAAATTACCAACTAGATTTACACACTTTTTCGTTACCAGGGCCCTGTAATAGGAGTATTTCTGACGAAAATTCGCTGTTTTCGCTCCGCATTACATAAATATCTCTCCACTCCGTACTGAGAAAGTAATATTGTTCAAAAAGTTATACTTGATTCCTTTACTATCTTAGCAGAACAGACTATTTTAAGTGAAACAATACGGTACATGAAGAACTAATGAGGATTGTACGTTTTCAATTTAATTTAAATTTGGTTTTCAAAAATCTTTATTCAGGATGAAGGCAAAAGTTTAAGAGTATCAGATGGTAAAAAGATGCACCGAGAAACTCTTCGTTTTGCACAGCAATTCCTTCTCTTCTTCTAACGTGCAAAAGGTTGTAGTTTTAGTGAGCCGAAGCTGGGGCATAGTTTATGTACTGACGAAAGAATTACTTTTTACGAATTCAGAGAAAAATAAAAAGTTGTGAATGGACGTAATTGGAATGCAAATAACGAGTGGCGTAACGTGCGTCACCCTGCGATCGCGTCCGATTTTAGGCCGTCAGGACCTTGGCTCATCAGTCGGCTGTCAGAATTGCAGCGCACTTACTGTTCGCAAATAACAGTAATGATCCCTCGTGTTTACAACTGCGATTAATCTTGAAAATGCGTATGACGTGAAGATGATATACACGCTACAGGAAACTGAAAGAAAAAAAAACACACTTTCTATGGGAATCTTTCCTTCTGAGACCAAAAAGGTTCAGGAACTATTTGTTTGTAATATAATGAGAAACATGCTGGTGATGCTTTTGCCATCTGAAGTGACTTACTTCTTATAATTTAATAAACATGCCTTAATAAAATGCTATCAGTTCTGCAGCTCTGCTCAATTCACAGCTTCCTCGCGATGTTCCCTAACATCTGCTTCCTCCCTCGGGGAATCTACGAACGACCCGAGAAACACGCCGGGAAGGTCAAAGCGATCTAAAAACAAATCCGCTTGAACCGACGAGGCTTGACTACCTACTGGCCGCTCGTCTAGAGTGGATTTAATTAATGGGAAAAAGGTTCGGCCAGTCCGCTCCGGTACGGGGCTAAGCACACCACAATTGGTTGCTTGTAACGATATCCCTTACAAAACTTTTCGGCCGGAGGCGAACCGACCCGAGGAGCGCCGTGTCGTGCTGTCCGTTCGTTCGTAATAGGTTCCCTGCTTTACTTCCGTTTTAATATTTTCACAGGTCGTCACCGCCTGGGTAACAAGGTATTCAGGGGACGGATACAAATTCCTGGAGGGTCCTCCTGAGACTCTGCTCCTCGCGCGCACATTCCAACGGCGGAGGAGGCGGAGGCGAAGGAGCCGGCGGCGGCGGCAGCGGGCCGCGCTGGGCGTTGCATCCCGGATCCCCGGCGCAGCGGCGCCCCGGGCCGAAGGTCAAAGGTGGCGGAGAAGCGCTCGGCTCGGTGGAAGGGCGGAGGGCCCGAGGCGGGGGATGCTGCGCTGGGTTACAGCGCACACTCGTCCTCCGCCCAGTAATGATCTCAGCGGATGTGGATAACTGGACACACGTAACTTACACGACCACCTTTTCATTGCCTGTGAAGCGTGTCTCCGAGTGTCCTCATTGTTCTTTTCATTACTGGCGGAGGAGGTGGCTCCTATGTTATGTGATGACCTAAAGAGCTGTTTTATGATGAACATTATGTTCCATGGAAAGCTCATTTTATTCACGCGTAGTATACAAAGACGGCGCAATATATAATTCTTATGTATCGACATGCCTGGCTGCGACGACAGTGGGTTTTAATTCTCTCTACTTTCCTTCTCTTCGTTTCTTGAATGGCGTGTGAAGATGATAGTTTCCAATTATTTTGCACTATATCGTTGATGTCTCTAGCGCACAAGATCTCTTCTCGATCGAGGTGATAGAGATTACCTTGGATCTTTTGATATTGGGTGAGAAGGATTGCTTTTTTCCTTTTCTATTTTCATTCGTGGTAGTTCTTTGAAGCCGAGTAAACGTGACATAATGAAACATCAAAACAACGTCAGAATCCGTCAATCTAAAACAGAAGCTATATTTCCTTTTTGTTTCCAAATGGACTTGGGCAACCTTATTCCGTATACACGAGAAGAAAAGAACTCGTCTATTAAAATTCTGGCCATTTGCTTCAGGAAATATAGATCTTGTTTCATTTGCTACGTGAGGAAAGAGCGGAAGCTCGCTAGTCGTTCTTCTCGCTGCGCAATTCTCTTACCGTTGCAGCGCCTTCCCCGGGCGGCGACATGGTCGGTCGTTGTTCCGTTCGCTCTCCAACAAAGACGAAACGCGTGCCGGCTTGTCGAGAGAGGCGCGGGCGGCGAGGAAACCAGGGACCCCGCTTCTCGAAACTCGGTAAAGTAGGAGTGGGGGAGCTGCTTAGCGGAACCCCTCGAGATCCGGCCCTCTCCTCTGTCCGCCGCCGCCGCCGCCGCCAGCGCCTCAACCTTCCTCCTCCCTCCCCCGGACCTTCCTCTTCCGCACCCTTGTCCTTCCCGTATCCCGCATCCCTGCCCGTCCCGAACGCAGGCGCTGGGCGGTTACGACGCTCCTCTGTCAATTATCTCGGGCCGACCGCAACCGCCCGCGGCCGGGCAGAGGAGCGGGGGAGCGGCGGGGCGGCGTGGGGTGACTGGGGCGGGGCGGGGCGAGGTGAAGCGGTGCGGGCCGGTGAGGTGGCGAGGAACAGGGAGCGGGCGAGCGGGAAGGAGAACGCGCCGCACGACCCGCGGAGCAACCACAGCCCGGATCCGGAGATCGCTTCCAGCTGGCTGAATCTTTCATCGCGGAGTTGCTCAGCCCTCTTATCAATAGTTGAGCGGCCGTCGGCCGTGGGTGGAGGGCGGCCGAGTGGCGGCAGGCGCGAGGCGACGCCCGGCGGCGACGCGTGGCCGAGCCAGGGCACGACGCCATTCACGCGTGCGAGGAGGGCCGCCCTGAAAGAGGGTGGCAGCGTGGTAGTAGGTGAGAAGGACGCGCTGGCATGAAGGCAGCCACTGCGATTTGCTTCGGACATACGGCACATTGACAGTTGATATATAACTGAAGAGCGTAAATGAAGCTGCGATGTAATGTAGCAGCAACAGTAACAATAAACAACAATAACAAAAATAAGCCGCTCCCGTGGTGTAGACGGATGCGGCAGCCGTCGTATGCTCCGAGGAGACTGCAGGTTCGTGTCCTGCGTAGGCATGGTCGTATTTGCGATTGCCCCTTCACCCCTCATCGTCATCCTATCACTTCATAATTCAAAATTCAACGCTTAACAACCTTGTCTTACGAAGGGTCACAGACGAGAAGCTGATCGAAATAATTACACACGTCTCTCTTCAAGATAGAATTTGACTGGGTCTCGGAAGAGAACGTGTTGCGTGGTCAAAATACCCGATACGCGATTATTATTATTATTATTATTATTATTCCTGTAATTCACAACTAAAGTTGGTATGAGTCTGTTGATTATAAAGTCTACTCCGCGTAGCAACCAGCTTCCTAAGGAGCAGATCTAGACACTGTCGGTGCCTCTACAATACTTTGCGCAAAATGTGGGCTGTTACAAATAAAGCAAATTCTTGCATTTCCCAATCTTTTAACCCTAGAATACTAACCATGAGTAAATTTTACTCACACCGTTACTATTTTGTTTCATACTCTTGAGTTCCTGTACTTCGTGAACCCAGCCGCTAGCAGTGTGATCTTAAATCAGTTTGCAATACCCCACTTTAAGGGAAACTTGCCCGAGTCCCATTTGTTCCATTTCTGGAGTGATTTTCAATGTGACGGTGAGTAAATTTTACTCATCGTTAGTATTGCGGGTGTTAACGTGAGTAAGAATTACTCCTTGTTAGGGTTAGAAGGTGTTTGACGTGTGTAAGAATTACATGTAAGTCAATAATAACTTGAATTAGAATCTTCAGTTTTTAAGTATTATTCGTTTTTAAAATATCTAATGATATTTATTATTATAGTGTAAATAATATGTCCGATGAAAAAATGTATTGAACGATGGATTCTGGAAATAGATGAAGTGGACGATAGTGAAGAAGAGGACATTCTTGATAGATTGAGTGACAGTGATTCCAATCCAAATTATTGTCCTAGTGACGATGAACCTGAGCAGACAGATCAACAAATTGAAGAGATTCAACGTGTTGAAAGAGAGACATCCTGAATTTTCAGAATAAGAGAAAAATGTGGGGATCTTAAGAGGCCTGTTTTTGGTGAACATGAAAAATAATATACCCTATTTGTTCTTAAGAGGCATTCTCTAACTTTGATTTATTTTGTTTATTCCAAGTTTCTTCATTTTCATCATTGTTACAAGAAGGTACAAAATTACGTGTTGTCGGAAAAATAAGTACCGCATAAAGTGATCTTTGAATTTTAATTATCATCATATATTATGATATAATCTCTTTCAAATCAACAGAGAAGCTTATAATCTAAAAGGGTAATCATAAAAAAATGTTCATTAAATTTTAAACATGTTATTAATAAGTGTGAGTAAATTTTACTCATGGTTAGTATGCATGGATGTAGAATATGGTTAGTATTCTAGGGTTAAATTACCTGGGAGTTTAGCCACCTTCTTACACGAATTTTGCTGAACAAATCCAGAGCTCCGATAACTATCGGTATGACGTGCACTTTTACTCGCCACATTCGGCTGATCTCGATTTCCAAACTCTTGTATTTAAGACGTTTCTCTGCCTCCTTGGTAACGACGTTTTGATCGCAAGGTACAGCAACATCGACAAGTAGAGACGATTTTTCCTCCAAATCCCGGATAACTATATCCGGTTTGTTTGCTGTTATCGTGCGATCAGTTTGGATTTTTTGGTCATACAATATTTTACACAATCCAACAGACTTCACTGACTTTGGTGAGTGTTCGTACCATTTGGGGTATGTGTTTGGAACTTCGAGGACAGTACAGATCTGCCAGTGGAGGTAACTACACACCCTGTCGTGTCTTTTCAAGTATTCGGTCTTTGCTAGAAGTGGACAAACTGAGACGATATGATCAATGGTTTCTACGTATTCCTGGCAAATGCGGCATTTATTATCCTGGGAAATTTTGAGAACCGCTTTATCATAATGTCGTGCTCTCAATGCCTGATCTCGGGAAGCTATTAAATGTACTCCCGATTCTGGCTTCATTCTTCCCCTTTTAAACCACATAAATTATTGATATTTATTTATCTGTATACTGTCTATTCTTTTTTAATATTGTCCGTGGAATGGTTTGTCTCCCCACGATTTCTTAACATTTTTTGTGACTCACATTTCTTGTTAAGTAGCATCAGAAGTTCACTGTCTGTGTTATTCTGCGTATCTGGCATAATCTTGTTCGCAATGCTTGTTGCTACAATTACAAATCCCTCTGTTTCCCATTCTTCGGTCTGATTTCATGATCTGCCTCATTAGAGGGTCACCTTGAAGGCTGACCACATACTTCCCATCCCTACTATTGCATAGTGCCAGGAGGCTTCAATTTGTCTGAGGCCTCCTTTCCTCCTTCTTTACGTTACACAAAGTCTATGTACATCAGCTCGAGGGTGAGCGATATGATATATTTTATGCATTTTTTCTTTTTTTTTTTTTATCCCTGATTCTAATTTCTTGCTTAGTCCAGGCATTAGTGTATTCGGCTACAGGCATCGCCAAACTACCTATTGCAGATATTTTATTCCTGGAATTCAGAGTAGACCGCAGCACGAGTCTCACTCTTCTGTAATACTCCGTGCGAATTCTCCTTCATTGTATAATTCGAGATGGTCTTACAGTTTTTCAATGCCCATATATTTGTAAGTTTTGCCTAGTTTAAGATCTTCAATAACAGTGTGCATATCAACTTCAATGTTCTCTGACGCTGATATTTTGCCTATCTTTAAGTTGATTTTTGCACACTTGTCAAGACCGTCATGCAGATGTCATTGCTAAAATCATTGATGACGGACAGCATTTGGGAGAGAATCGTTACATTCTTAGCAAACATTTCTAGATCATCGATGTTAAAAAACAAGATACTCTCATTTATTATAATAATAATGATAATAATAATAATAATTATTATTATTAATAATAATAGAACTGAATATTCCTGATGTGTTCTTTGAAATGTAACGGTCTTCCATTAAAAGGTCTAATATTAATTTTGATAATAATGGTAATTGAATATCGAATGTGTCTGTAAAAGAAGAGCGTGACCAAAAAGAAGCGTGTCTTGAGGATCAGAGCACCCGTGCAGTCGGAGGTGGAGACAACATCGCGAGGGCGGCGAACGCCACGTCTGCACTTCCAGAGTGCTTTGTGGCGTAGGTGGCGAGGTGGAGAAACGCGTGGGAAGCCCAACCGGTCGCCTTGAAAAATGGAACCCATTGAAAAACCGAGTTTCGCCAAAGCGTAGAGGCGAAACGGCGCGCCGTGCGTGGGCGGGTGCCCGCCTATACACCGCTCCGCCTTCCCTGGCGCGGCAGGCGAAGGGAGCGGGAGGTCAAGCGGCAGAGGCGATCGCCCAACGGAAACCGTGGCGCGACGACGACGTCGTCGTCGTCAAGAGGAGCACGGGCTCTGTTACTTTCCGATACTTCCCTCCGCAGAGAGGTGGCGGGGAAGCGACAGCGGTAGTGACCGGTGGAACGGAGGCGGAGGAAGAGACGTAGAAAAGCCACGAGGAAGAGGAGGAACAGAAGGAGAGACAAAAAAGTTCGTGGAAGTGGAGGGCAATTACACAGGTGGAGATCCGGCATGTTGGAGGGAAGCCCGCAAATGTGGAACTGACTTTGGCTAGCGAGTCGGAACATAATCTTCTTCATCCCGCACGAGAGGCAATGGAAGAAAAACTAAGTGAAACTAATTGTGCTTGCTAGTGGAGCAGGGAAGCTACCGGAGATACATGTACAACAAGAATCGGTATTTGAAAGTAGATGAAAACAGGAAACTGAGTATTCCATTACATGGTGGCCAAAATGTCTGCATTTATGTCAGATTATCTATAATGACTGTTGCTCTTGGCCATATTAAGGCTTTAAGCTCTAATAATATGAGCCATTTCTCAGACTGCTCTTCTGATATATTTTTAAATCTTGAAATCATACTTTCATGATCACGCATTCATTTCCTCCAAGCAATATCGCTTCTTGTTGTGTATCTGACGAAGCTCACTTCGATTGAAAACTGGACGTTATTATATTCAGAAAATATTAGGACATTGCGTGTGTTATGAAGAAAGAAATCAAAAAGTCCGGTGAAAGTATCAATGAATTAAAAATGTGAAGTAAGGGAGGCAGACGTAGGAGAAAATTTGCTATCGTGTACGAAAAAAACGATTGAAAAGAGAGAGAGAGAGAGGGAGAGAGAGAGATGAAAGAATAAAAGCGGAGAGGAAAAAAACGGTGAAAGCACCGACTGACCACATGTGTAAATGGTTAAGGTTCAGATGGCCAAGAAAGCCTTTTGTGTTGCTAGCCGCAATCACTGCAAAGAGAAGAGCGTCACCGGCGAGGCCACAGGAAGCCGCAAGAGGCGTGTGGGGCGCCGGGCGCACTTGGACCTCTGCGGAAAGAGAGAGCTCTTGGCGCTAGCAACGGCACGGGCGGGAAGAAGGCAGCAGGACGGGGTGGGCGTGGCAAGGGGTGTGGGCGTGGCAAGGGTGTGGGCGTGGCGGGGGCGAGGGTTTGCGGTGGGGGCGGGGGAGGAGCTCGCGTTCCGTTGCCTGCGCCGGAGCTTCGCAGGCGTTCGATTCCACGAGGAACGTGACCCGCAGCGCAGGTCCGGGAGCGGCGAGGGAGAAAACCTAAGGTGAAACAAGAACTCCGGCGCCCGCGTGTTTGCGGAGCTACGGCGATCGGATTTCATTTATTTAATCGCAAGTAAGGAACGACTGATGGTCATTTTACGTTCCAGGGGAAATTCTCTTAGGACTGTTGTCGAACGCGGAGCTGGCTCCCTCTCGGAGGGGCTCTGGTATTACGTCGTTCTGCAACTTCCAATATAAGCTCCGCCTCTGACTCCACTCTTTTATTTTTTCGTTAGAAAAATGTTGCCTGGAGGAGAGCTTAAAAGAGTTGTGGAATTGCATTTTACCTGTTTGATTCGTAGTTTGCAGCACAGTACGATGCTCTGTTCTATTTTCATTCTTTTCGTTCTTTTGCAGTTTTTTTATGAACTACTAGCATTAATGTTCTTTGATTTTCTTTCTCAACCCTCATATACGTCTCCTCTGGCTAACGGAAAACGATCGTGGCCAATATTTGAATATTACCTTCTATGTAAGATATAGTAGATCAAATCGAGAAAGAAAGAATATTGCAAATAATTTTATTCCGTTTTTATTACAACCGTTTGACAATTTTCTTATACATTTCATGGTTACGATGGGGATGGAAAATGATACAAAATATTGTTCTCTATTCGGGATGGATCATTGATAACCTTTGCTTACCAATGCTATTGGTAGTTAACACTGATAAGATTTCAAGATGTACAACTACAATAAAACATACTGTGTAATTCAATTGATATATTCATATCATCATGTCATTTATGCACTGAGAAGAAGTATAGGTGGTCCTCTTATTATCAAAACTATAATCAATTTACTCTTTTATTTCGCTAGTCTTACTAATGCCAAATTAATTTGATTTTGTAGTAAAACGACAGTACAATGTAGTTTTGAGAAAAGAAATTAAATAAACATGCGTCGGAAATAGTTGTTTCACAGAATGTGATTTGAAAGTATTATGAACATTATTTTTATAGAATTTAACAGAGAAAATAATATCAAAAAAGTATTCATCTTTAAATAAGTTCAAAATAACTTATTTAATACAATATTTTGAATTTTTAAAATGTTTATACGACGATATATTCCGACATTCTGAAGGAATCATAACTTATATGACCATAGATTTCTCAAAATAGAATATCATAGAGAGTAAGCTGAACAATTGCAGATAAATCAAATAGAAAATATCCATAGATTTTATAATTATCATCTTGAAATTTTGTCTTTACTTAAAGCACAACGCTTAAACTCTGAAATAGGCTCGGATCTGACTGTTCTTGCAAAAGCTCTTCCTCCAGCTTCGCATTTCATCCTCATTAGAACTCAGAGGATTAAACATTGTCCTTCCTTAACCACCGCAAAGTGGTGCCCTTCTCGCTTCCGGAACGTCTCCCCAGCGTCAATGATGTTTGTCCATTTTCGCATTAACCCAAATGGCCCTTCGCGCAGCTACACGCGCTTCTGTGTTGAAAGGAACTCCGCGAAGCGCTCCGCGACATACTATCCGTATCTAACTTACATTACGGCACACACAAGTGTGTCTCTACGTGTCGCTACTCCTTTTCATGCCGCCGGAAGTGGAGAGATAAAAATAGAAAAAAAAACAAGATGAAAAAGTGGAAGAGTGTCCTTGCAACGTGACCGAGAATCAGGAAGCGACGGAGAGGAAAAGCCCGCAGATTCGGTTTCAACTCTGCCTCGCGCACGTGAGTGGAGAAAGGGAGAGTTCGGGGCGAGTTGATGGGGAATGGGGAATGCGGCTGTCTCGCACATGGGGAAGAAGAGATAGGCGCGAGAGCACACGTCCGCTCAAAGATGGAGAAAACGATATGAAAAGGACACTCGATCCTATTCCAGGCGGTGAAGAAAAATTGTAGGTATGGAGCAGGGGTGAAAAAAGCGCTGAAGCAGGTAAGTGAATCTTAACTTGAACTGAGGTGGAAAGCAAAATAACGAAAAAATTAAGAGACGCGGATAAATGGAACTAGTGAGAGCAATGAGGAATAACGAGAAAGGGCAGTTGTGAGTAAGGACAGTAGCAAGTAACAGCACTGTCGAAAACTAACGAGAAAAAGTAGTATGAGGGACTGAATTTGTAGGGAAAATATGATAATCAAATTGAAACAGAAATAAGAAGAGATGCTCATGAAAATAGATACTGCGATAGGTAGCACAACGTACATGGAGAGAATTAAATGCGTGTGGTTTCAGAGCCGCAAACCGAAGCTACAGATGTGAGAAAGTGTATGGATCTTGGGTGGAGGAAGAGAGGGAGAGAGAGAGGGGGTGACGGGAAGAGAGGGGAGGTGAAGAAGGGAGAGAGGTAAAGAGAGGAAGAGGGAAAATGGATAAATATAGAGAGGGAGAGAGAGGGGAAAGGATGGAGAGAGAGGGAGGGGAAAAGACGGAGAGATATAGAGAGAGGGAGGGGGAAAGTATCGTTGAGGGAGAGAGAGAGGGGGGGAGAGAGAGGTAGAAAGAGAAAGGGGAAGGATTGGAAGAGAGGGTGAGAGAAGGAAGGAGGGAGAGAGAGAGAGGAGAGGGTGAGAGAAGAAAGGAGGGAGAGAGATAGAGGAGAGGGTGAGAGAAGGAAGGAGGGAGAGAGAGGAGAGGGTGAGAGAAGGAAGGAGGGAGAGAGATAGAGTTAGGGAGGGGACGCGAGAGGGAGAGGGCGTGAGGGAAGGAGGAAGGTGGGCTACCGGGTCCGTCGGGGCTGCAGCGAGGCCGGCGCGCCCGGGCCTGGCTCAAGCGCCTGATCGGGCGAAGGCGTTGGAGGGGCGCGCGCTGTCACCGATCGGCGCCGTCGCGATCCATCAGCGCGTCCTTCGGCGCCGTCGTCGCCGCTCGCGGAGAGCCGCTCCTCCCTCCACTACCCGGGCGCTTTTCCCTGCATTAGAGCCAAGGCAATGATTGCCCTCAGACCTTTCAAACGAAACTACCCTTTCTGTTAAGCCGATAACCGGGAAATTCCCCTGCCTCAAGATTGCATCAGAATAGGGAATTAATTTGGTAAGAAATGGAACTTGCTGTTTGCAGCCAATACAATAATGCGAAAACGAACTATCTTGTCCCACCGAATAGTCTTATCTCGTCCCGCATTTATACAATAATATATAATGCAATTATTTATCACAACCCTTCCACTAACGCCCCAAGTGGTCGAGTTTTCAACGCAAGATGACGTGCGAACTTGTCGAGAAAATTCGTCACGCTTCTATCTTTCTATTATTTTTTCTTCGTAATCTTTTCAGAACAATACGTTTTACTCATGGTGCCTGTTCTTCCGCAATGAAATCAGTGTTATTACTTCACGCAAACGCAACAGTATTGCTATTGCATACTACCTCCTCTTCATTGTTTCTCATTCCTTTCATCTTAATCCGACACGACACTTCCTCTCACATTTGTACAATAAAACCCTAACGTTTTTAATTCGCCGGATCGTCGTGCCCCGCGTTCAGACCCGCTTCCACGCACCTCTCCCTTCCATCAAGCGCACATGGGCCCAGCCCAGGGATAAAATACCTCCGGTGGGAATGAGGGCGAGGCAGAGGTGCGCGGGGGGTTGTGAGGATGATATACGGCCGGTGAGGAGTATCAATCGAGGCGGCTGCGGCGTGATTGATTCGAGACGGCGGGGCCGCTCGATGCAGGTCGATGCGGCGCGGCGACGTGAGGGGCGCGAGGCGGGGGAGAGATTGGCGGCGAGGATCACTGACGGTATGTGCGCACCGTGCTGCGGGCCGGCGCGATCGGGAAGGTGGCTAAACAACAATAGCACCGAGATGGCGGCGCTCGGAGCGAAATGAAATGGAGAAGGGAATGAAATGACCGTTGAGGGAAAGTGGCCGGAGCGGTAAGATTATATGGAAAGGGGAAAAATTTATAGCAATGATATCTTAGGTGAAAAAAGGTCAGCAAGGGTGCAATGGACGACGAGAGGGACGAAACAGAAGAGGGCGACGAGAGAGAAGAGGGCGACGAGAGAGAAGAGGGCGACGAGAGAGAAGAGGGCGACGAGAGAGAAGAGGGCGACGAGAGAGAAGAGGGCGACGAGAGAGAAGAGGGCGACGAGAGAGAAGAGGGCGATGAGAGAGAAGAGGGCGACGAGAGAGAAGAGGGCGACGAGAGAGAAGAGGGCGACGAGAGAGAAGAGGGCGACGAGAGAGAAGAGGGCGACGAGAGAGAAGAGGGCGACGAGAGAGAAGAGGGCGACGAGAGAGAAGAGGGCGACGAGAGAGAAGAGGGCGACGAGAGAGAAGAGGGCGACGAGAGAGAAGAGGGCGACGTGAGAGAAGAGGGCGACGAGAGAGAAGAGGGCGACGAGAGAGAAGAGGGCGACGAGAGAGAAGAGGGCGACGAGAGAGAAGAGGGCGACGAGAGAGAAGAGGGCGACGAGAGAGAAGAGGGCGACGAGAGAGAAGAGGGCGACGAGAGAGAAGAGGGCGACGAGAGAGAAGAGGGCGACGAGAGAGAAGAGGGCGACGAGAGAGAAGAGGGCGACGAGAGAGAAGAGGGCGACGAGAGAGAAGAGGGCGACGAGTGAGAAGAGGGCGACGAGAGAGAAAAGGGCGACGCGAGAGATGAGGGCATCGAGGAAAAAGAGCACGATGGTGATGAAGATGACAAAGGCAACGACGTCAACAACGGCAACGACGAAAATGACGGTAAGGAGGGCGACGAAGTCACCGAGGGCGAATACGGCGAAGAAGGATGCGTGCAACGAGGTCGAGGGCGGCGAGCGCAATGACGGGGGCACCAGGCCGGTTGCCAGCGCAGCAGGGGCCGGGGCATTCCAGACGCCGCGGGGGCGGCAGGGGCCAGCTAATGCCCGCCGCGACGCTCCGTGCATCGATTTGAATAATTAAGCTATATTAGCCGCGGGCAGCGCGGCGGTATGGGGTAGCCACGGCGCGGGTCTCGAGAGACACGACACTCGGGCGCCAGTGCCAGGGGCGCGGTTACCAAGGGCGATGATCGCGGGAATAGAAAATTCATTCACCTGCGCCTCGAAATACCCCGCGCATCGACCCGCGGGCACCGACTGCATCGCTGCGGCGGCGGCGGCGTCGCTGACGTCGCTGGCGGCCGGCGTGAACGGAGGGTGGAGGAGGAGGGGAGGGGCGGGGTGGGATGAGGTGTGGCGGGGCGGACGCGGGGTGCGGGCCAGGGCACCGAGAGTGGCGCGGGGGCGATGTGAGGCTCGATTGCCGCGCGATAGGGCGCGTCGCGCTAATGGACACGTGTCACGTGACGGCGTTCGCCGCCGCCGCCGCCGCCGCCGCCGCCACCGCGACCCGCTGCTCCCTAATTCGCTTTCTATCGACTGGTGCGCACGCGGGGCGGTGGACGGAGGACGCTGGGAGGAGGTCGTGAGGCGGCTGGCGCAGCAGGCCCTGTGTGCTGCAGGGCTTGGGACTTCGCCTTCCTGAAGCTCGCCGTGCGCGCGCGGAACCGCCGGGACGCGATCGTTACTGACGCTCTGGGACGGCGGCGCGGGCGCGGGTGTGGGTGTGGGTGGTGGGTGTTGGTGTTGGTATGGGTGCGGGCGCGAGCGCGAGCGCGCGCACCGGAACTCGTCACTGCCTACGCCGAGCGTATTGGTCGTTTCCCGCGCAAGGTGACGGCAGCGCGTAGGAAGATGCATGGCAATGCAGGCCCAGCTTGGGTCGCCCTTCAGATTCTGGCCCACGGGTTCAATTCTAGTAAAAATTCGATGTTCAGATTTCTTGTGGTAGCTCTGCCACTGTAGTATTTTTATTCCAGCCCCTTTATGTTTTTTATCATTTCTGGGTGTTAATATCGTGTAATACGTAAATGTGGCACAACTTCAATCCCAAGCAGAACACAATTCCATGATAGGAAAATATTTATATATTATAGTTTGTACGCCATATTATAATATTCAATTACTTTCTTTCCTTTACAATAATTGAATCTATACAGCTGAGAGTGATAGTCTTTCTCCATTTTGTACAACATTTGTAAACATTTATAATATTCAATGGAGACTGTAAAGAAGGCACATGTCCAAGCAACGTTTGCCTCCCGAACCGAAGGCGTAAATATGGGTTCTATGCGGAATATTACTCTTCCTCCTATAAATTGCTGGTGACAATTCCATCGAATCTAGATTTCTCAATTGATACAGCTTTCCAAATAAATAACAAACACAAACACGCAATGTCTGATAACCGATCCCTTTTCTGCTACAAGGACATTACGCAACAGCAATGCCGCCTGCATCAACGTCACATGGCAACCCGCACGACGTCTGTGTAACGCGGACCGTAATTTGGTTTGCGCACCTTCCACTTACGTCGTTGTACGACCGGTTGACCTACAGAGCGTCGCTCCTGACCAACAGCCTTGCTCTCGACCCTCAACTACTCCCATGTCCTGGCCTTCGCCCTCACTCCCTCTGCTCTCTCGCTTCCTAGTGCCCCTACTTGACCTTTACCGTCACTCGCTCAGCCCGCTAATTGGCAATTCTCTTGCGCACCTACGAAGCCAACTGTACCTCTGGCTCCGCCTCAATGTTCTACAAGTAAGTTATAACATACCTGACTTGCACTATCTTGCATCACGTAAATATTACTGACTTTTACTTGTGTGAACGTTGCTGTGGCTCAATTGTACCATTTCGTTAAAAAAGCTTTCGTTGTGAAAGCTCAAACAATTTAAAACGATACTTTTAAAAAGATTTCCGTCAGGCCTTGAGTTCACTAAATTCATGAATTCGGCGTGATGTCACATATCTATTGCAAATAATGAATAGACGTTATAACTATTTTATCAATGTATGCAAATGAATGTACCCGAGTCAACTTTTCATTGTGTACTCCTTCAAGAACGTTGAATTATCAAGGAAATTTGTTGTTGAACTTCGACTGATGAACAGTGATATATCAGAGATGACGAAATAGCTATACGACAAGAACCGTTCAGCGGAAGGAGCAATTTTCACATTCCAACTTGTATGAGGGAATAGAATGTCATTAACGCACACATCAAAAATTTAATGAATTGCTGGTGCTTACCCGCCCAAAATAATGTATAGTAGTCTAGTAATACAATCGCTAAGTTTTACGAGTATAAGAAAACAAAACACCATCAACAGAGAACTCACCAAACACCTTCAGGTCTAATTCCTTAATTTGGAATAAACATCGCGTCAATAATGTTGACATTGCAACTGTAAGAAGATTTAAGAGAAATCATTTATGTTGAAATATCAAATAATATCATACATATGATAAATATGAATTGGTGAATTTTATTCCATTTTCCCCAGATATTTATTCCAAATATCTCCATTTTAGAATGATTGTGAAATTGTGACAATTAAAAAGAACTTAAGCAAGATATGTTTGAAACTACTCCAAATAATTTCTTTAAATTTTGATTAAAAAGAGAAAATTTTATTTCATAATATGGCATAGGCCCGATTTTCGTTCAATCTTCTAAAAATTTCGGAAATTGGAAAAATGTTCCTTTCTTTTTGAGTCGAGATTTACCTAACCACCCCGCTGGTGTAATGGAGAACTACTCTGATCGCGGATCCTATGCGCTCAACTTTAAATCCCAATCCGAACGAATATTTTTGCTGGTTTGAAATGTATTGGCATGCATTGTGTCAATGAGGCGATCCCTAAGTAATATATGCAGTCGCTGGCCACGATGCCTTATGCAATCGAACTCAATTGTGCGAAATGTTTGAATGCGTTCAACTAATATTTTATTACGTAAACGTCACAAATAATACGAGAAAATATGTGCCGTTGTATCACCACTAGATCTCACATGCAACCAGGGAATACCCTCTCTTTTACATGTACATATTCTTACTGCTTTCCCTTCCCGAACGGTCTCTCTCGCCATCCGTGTTGGGGCCGTTCCGCGGGCCGTAACTGCCCGTTTCCAACCTCGCACCATTTGTCCCCTCTCACCGCCTATCGCTTCGCACATATACGCACCTGCTCCATTTCGACCCGTCCGCTCGCTCGGTACGTGCTAACCCGCGGGCAATATCCTCCCTCTTTCCTTGCATAAACGCACACGCCTACCCGCTTCCCCCCTTCCACGGCGGCGGCTTCTGTGTGCGCTGGCGACCCTGACCCATCCCTACCCCCCCCCCCTTTCGCGTGCCCGCTTCCCCTCCCTCCAACCCGGCAGCGAGTTCCGCAGCGCGCACATAATGAATATAAGGCATCTGTGGCGGTACTGCGTGCCACGTGCGCAGAGTTCGCAACAGCGCCACCGCAAATCCATATTACGGGCTGTTTGTCGGGCACGGCCGCGGGGGATTGGGGAGTGCCACCCGAAGGCTTTGTGCGCGCAAAGGACTCTGCGTGGCGTGGCGAGGCGGTGCGTGGCGTGGCGATGAGACGAAAGGAGGGATGGGGGAAAGGAGGGGCAATGAAGGGGGATGGGGAGTCGTAGCGGGACACCGTGAGGATCAGAGGGCATGGCGCAGCGTGGAGGGTGGTGGGAATGGTGTTGTGGTGGGTGGTGGGGTGGTGGGGTGGTGGGGTTGTGGGGTTGTTGGGTGGTGGGATGGTGGGGTGGTGGGGTGGTTGGGTGGTGGAATGGTGGGTGGTGGGGTGGTAGGATGGTGGGGTGGTGGGTGGTGGGGTGGTGGAGTGGTGGGTGGTGGGTGGTGGGGTGGTGGAATGGTGGGTGGTGGGTGGTGGGTGGTGGGGTGGTGGAATGGTGGGTGGTGGGGTGGTGGGGTGGTGGGGTGGTGGGGTGGTGGGGTGGTAGGGTGGTAGGGTGGTAGGGTGGTAGGGTGGTGGATGGAGGCGTGGTGAGGTGAGGTTCGTAAGGTAGCAAACCGAGTGCTGCTGCCGGTTGCACGGGCGCGGTGTTGACTAAACCGCCAAACGCAGTGCGGGCCGCGGGGGCTCGCTTTCTCTGATGAGGCCACGTTCAACTGGGCGCCGCCGCTTCAAACGCGCAGAGCTGATTGCCTCCAAAGCCCGCGACGGCGCGTCACGCAATGCCCGCTGTTCTCTGTGCATGCCTTGGCCGCGCCTTGGGAGTCCCCGCAAGGAGCTAGCAAAGCGAATGAAGGAAAAGAAAAGAGCATTTCTATTGGATGATACGCTTTTCAATTTCTGCTGCAAGAAAATGACAACAAAAATAATGCCATTGCAGACAATACAGCAATCAACAAGGCATCATCAAGAGTATGACATACCCTGTCTTATTTCTGCTTTTCACATTCCTTGTATATAAGCACATTTATGTAGAGTGAGAAAAAACTTCCTCTATTGTATGTTTTGACTTTCTGTTCTTCAGTTGACCAGTTCAAAAGAGTTACACATTTTCCCTCTTTTGCCTTCATTATAACAAAAGAACAGTGACGTTCGATGATGTCAATCAATATCGAATAATCTCCACTCAAAATTCCATTTATTTACATAGATTTTTTCGTCTATCTATTTGTAGTCAATGAGTATAGTGACAAGCTTTTATGGATGTCTCAACACTTTGCCTCCATCTGAGAATTTGAATCGTTTAGAATTTAGTGTCATGCGTTCATCCCATGCCACACGTATCTCGAATGTATTCAAGACTAATAGTATTAAATCTCTTAATAAGTTCTCTTTAGGTCGCGGATATTTTGGCAACTCGACATTTAGATTACATATTATCAAGCGTTGTCATCTCAAAATAAATATCTAAGTCCTCATTCATGTAAGTGGCGTCTACCCTCCACTAATGATTTCAGTGTATTATCTAACAATTTTTCTTCTTAAATGGTAATTTCAATACTTAACTTTGAAGCAATGAAATTTCCTTTTCAATAACATTATCTTACAACTATGCATAACAGCATAGCATCACCCAAATCCCTAGGAAAAATGTAGTTTACTTGCAAGCGGTCTGTTGAAAGACATAAACCCAATGTTAAAGTAAACGATTAGTACTTTTGAGATGTTCTATTCCCAATAACACAAACTAATTTTTCTTTTTAAAATGTCAAAACATTATCACTGATGAGTTAGAAAGAAGTCATGCACAAGAATACTTATATAGTTTTCTAGTTCAAATGCAATTAAGGTTTAATATTATAAATACTTCAACCAATGAAATGTATTATCATTTGGATCGATTTCTTTGATCCCAAAGCCAAGATAGCTCCAACTTCTCTCCATTGTATATTAAACTTTTACATCGTATATAAATTTTTTATTCTCTTTGTAATTATTCCTCCTTTATTCAGGGGCTGGCTGATAATACTGGAATTCATAGTAAGCTTATCGGGATCTGCGTCACAGCTCTTTCCACAAATATTCAACAATTTTCCGCAAACTCGCTTCTCTTTCAACAAAAAATATGTATTAACGGCTGATCCAATTACATGTTTGGAGTCTTTTTATTGATGCCAACCACTAAACCTCTGCATCATTTATTGTTTTAAAGTATTCAGGCATCAAACGTTTAAAGCATTACTTATTAACAAACATCACTACACACTTTCCTATATTTGCCAGAAAAAGATACTTTTACGTCTATGTTAATAAAACAGGCATTGCATTATTACACTTCCTATATTAATAATCCAACATTGCAATATATATAATAATAAATTCATGAAAGATGGATTTTACACATTCAATTAAATATACTAATTTTAAAAGAAATTTCTTCTTAATTGATTATTCTTAATTGAAAATCAGGAAATATATTTGTTACTTTATGTCTGAGGACTGTGAAAGAAGTACTAGTGCAGAGGTTACTTAAGCATTATTTGGAAAGAAGTGTTCAATGTTAGTCTAAAAAGAGAAATCTTCTATTACTTCGCTTCGAGTACGTTGCAAAACGCACGTGAATAATTGCGAAAATAGTTCGAAGTGGAAACGCCAAGAAACGCCGCGTTTTGATTTGTTACTTTGAGAATTGTCTTAGGTTGTAAAAAAGGTAATTCATTTCCTTTACTGCTTATAGCGTTTTGTTTCCAACGAATGAACTTTATAAAAAGGAGAAAAATAAACAATGAAAAACAAAGAGCAGTGGATTGGAGAACGTGTTTTTAATCCCACTAATCAATAGTGTTGCCGTTCGCGAACAGCCCCTTCATGAACTCTTTAATTTTAAGTCCCTTGTAAGTAGAGAGAAAGTATTCACTATTACAAAAGTTCGCAAACTGTTGCATCACCTTAACTTCATTTATCACAGAAGGAGTGTTCTAGTGTGAGGGATATCTTTTTAAATCTCACCCGTTTTTGTGGACCCTTTGCGAAGTATATGAATTCATACTACGAGTATTAGGTGCATTTGTGGATCAAACATTTTACAAACTGATTTAAAGAATAAAAATTTTTAGCTAAAATTATGGTTTAAAAATAAATTCCGATAAAAGTTATTTACGTAATTAGAACAGAAAATGAGTTTTAGGGGTACGAATGAAATGTTGACTGCCGAGGCGATGATACAAGCCGGGTCCACCATTTTGAAATGAGTAAGCCAAATACACCTTTCGCACATTATTATTGAGTTTGGTTCATTATTTTTGAGCACTAATTCATGGAAACTTATCGCGTATTGTGATAATTTTCTCAATATGTGAGGCGGAAGCAATGTAATTTAAGTCGCCACCGCGTTTTGTTTACATTGTAGTTCCCAATAGTTTTATATTGCTATGAGTGCTTTTCGGTACGTTTATGGGAAAATAGCTTTTCTTTCAATAAACAGTGAAGACCGCGCGTCTCTAATATTCTGGCAATCGATGATTTGATTGGGCTTAAATTGCACCTATTCAGCCCCAGCATATAAAGGCAGGTCTTGCTGAGGGATACGAATTCATCCTGGATAGCTGTGCGTCCTGGAGGCACCGAACAGAATTTGTAGCCAGACCCCCAACAACTTACTTAGTGACGCCGGCGCGGCACCGCCATAGATCCAGGGTGCGCCCCAATTATTTGAAGGGGTGAGGCATGGAAGTGAGTGAAGCGGCGGGTAGTGGTGGTGGTGGTGGTGGTGGTGGTGGTGGTGGTGGTGGTGGTGGTGGTGGTGGTGGTGGTGGTGGTGGTGGTGGTTGTGGTGGTGGTGGCGGCGGCGGCGGCGGCGCCCATCGAACGATGATCACGATGAACGAGAGCCAAAGCAGGCGGCCGGCATCGAGGAGGTTGGCGCGGGGGCTGGAAGGCACGAGGGCCGAGAAGTCGCCCGGCTGCGGTTGGTCGATCCCTTAGGGTGACAGCCCCGGAATTTGCGAGCCAAGAGACCTGCGGTTTTATAAACCCCACTTACTCCTCTGCTTACCTCTCTCTCACGCTGACCTGCACCCTCTCAGGTCTCGTTTAAAAGCACGATGGGATGCATCCGAATACCCCCTAACTGCGCACGACGTCGCCGGGAGCCGTCGTCCGGGCTTCCACGGCACTGACAACGTGGCGCGGCAGAACGAAGCAGGAAGTGACAGAGGAAAACAGTGTCAGCCATTACGTTTACTCCATCGTTCTAAAAATATCTATTGCTGAGTTTTTTGTCACGAATGATATTTTCCAAAGAAGGGTGTGTCAACAGCCATCCGAGTGCCCTCTGTTTCCCAGCAATGCTGTCAGTCCCAAGGTCGTACTGAGTAATCTCTCTCGGCGTTGGGTGAACAAATAAATGAAGGGAAATTCGAAGGAACTAGCTAGACTTCTCGAGAGAGCGGAGTGCAGTTTCTGTTATTTCGATGAAGTTAGTCTGATTTTAAATACATAGTTCTCGCAGAATCGGTGTGGTCAATTCAGAGCCGAACAGTCATGGCAGCATTGCTTGCTTCTGTCCAGTTAGTGCTGATACTCACCGAGCAGCAAGCCGCTATAACTCAGTGAAATAGTTCATTGAAGTCTAAAATAATGATTATACAGTAGAATACACTGCCATAACTAATAGTCAATTATCTGTTTAAATTAACAGCGATCCCCTTTCAACCATCTGTGATTAGGTCTCAGCATTGCAGAAGCCATGGCACTTCAACAGAGAGAGTGCCATGGACACAATCACCAGCAATCCATTGATTCAACAATTTCATCACAAATTCGGTACCCATATGAGCAGACAACCTCCATATACCACCTCAAATAACCACCTCACCGACACCAGAAACTTTAAGGTTGGTAACCTTGTCACAGTAGATAATGTAGCTAACGGCGAGTCAGACAAGAATGCCGTGCATAACAGCGACTCGTAACAAAGCAATACCAGTGCTAAAAAGACCTACATTCCAGACGGAAAAGACTTTCCTCTAAATAAGAAACCAACCGCCACTTCATTGAATCATTATACACCTACATTTCCAGTGAATAAGAGATTTGCGAAGGTAGTACCTACCAGATCAAGATAAAATATTTGAATTTTCCATTGTTCCTTCGTCCGAAGGAGACAAAACCCCCACAATTTCTCTCATTTTCGTAAATAATATCCACAGTGTTTCCAAATTTAATAAAGGGATAACAAACTAACCAACTAGTGCACAACTGATTGTAATTGTATTCGACGTAATTGTTGAAGCGAATACCGTGACCTTGATAGACATCAAGAGATAGTTCCATAGTACAAAGAACCGGTCAATAAAATAATTCTATCACTTTAAACAAATATTCACCCAAAAATTACTGGAGAGAAAATTCCTGAAATCCAAATACCCATCCACCATCATTGTGACAAGACAACAGAAAAGTAACTTAACCAAAAGCAATGAGACTCCAGTAAACGCAGTAAAAATTAAAATTAACCAAGTATTGAACAAATACAAATCAATCAGAGCTACAATAACCGTGTTAAAGGAAAACGGCCAAAAAAACAGTGCAGTGCGTGCGCTACTTGGTCGTTGGTCACACGAAGAATACGTGGACAAATCAATCGCATGCATTTGATGTTCAAAAGGCCACTATTCAGTTAATAGCCCTAAAAATAACTCATCACCAATTTGTAAAAAGTCCAATAGAGCATACAAAGCTGTTTTAATATCTATAGAATAACACTATTCATTAAAAAACAACACTTTCACAAATTACACAAATCCAGGTAATAGTAAATATAGATCCAGAAACAATACCCCTCCAAGACTTTCCTCACAAAATGTCTTTAATCCTGGGAGATAACGCGGATAACTGGGAGATAACGGAAGAAGAAAAATAAATTGAATAGTTTTTTTAAAAAAAACTTAGCACCAAATGCATTCTTGTCTTCTTCTGAATATACTGATGTAGAGTTCTTAAATATTCATACATCGAGCGCACAGAAAGTTCCGAGGTATTAAATAATGATAAGCAAAATGCTATTTTATTTTCTTCCTTGACCGTTTTATTTTGGGCTGATTTGAACTAAATATGTTACAGATCTGACAATTCAGTTCGAAAATGTTTAAATATCATTTTCAAAAAAGGCAGATAGAGATACCTTATCAATCTGAGATCAGGATATATCAGGCATAGATCACTCCCACTCTTTCAAAGTTGTCTGCTGGAGATTTAGCAACACTTTACCAAAACACTGTTGCCGAAAGCAAATTAATGGATCACAGGAAATGTGTTCCGACATTTAACTTTTTAGCTGTAAAAAATTGCTTCATTCCCAAACTACGCACTGTTAGTTGTGCATCAATTCGAAAATAAAATATACTAAAGAAAAGGTGATATCCATTCCATTTCCCTTCTATGCATCCCGTTTCTTACCTTAAATGTCCGCCGCTCAAAGCGACACTAGACAATTAAAATATACTAACGAATCAATTAATTGTGCTGGTTTTTACTTTGTGCATTAGTTTCAAAATATAAGTAATCACTATTGTTGTCAAGACATAATTGAAGCAATGAATGGATTTGATCATCATGTAAATGAACGAATAAAATAGCGAATGGAAAAATAGATTAGCGAATGGTCGACCAGAGAAATTCATCAAATGGTCGAATAGATCAACGAATAAATGAATACTAGCGTACCCGTGCGAGACGTCTCACATGCTGTACCCCACTCTCTTCCTCATTTTTCCATTTTCATTCTAAGCCTGTAATATATATTTTTCTTCAAGGCCCTCTTATCTTCCGTCATTAGTTCTATGCATTACCTCGTAATTGATAACAATATAATACACCCTTGTCAATAAAAACTATTCTTATTTAACCTTATTATCGAGAAAAGAAGTACAGTCGTCTAATTCAATCGCAAAGAATATCAAATAATTACTAATTTCACATACAATTACAGATTCTACAAGCTCTGAACAGGTGGGATAGAATCGAGAAGCGTCGAACCAGCAAAAATGTAATAGAATGGTCAAGAAGATCTTACCCTGTGGATTACTATCTGAGGAACGTTTCTTTGAAAATTTTAGCTTTTAAGGCTCTAGAAAGCTTCGTGTAGGAGTTATTTAACGATATAGATTAAAAAAAGCCTGACTGTTGTTGTTTGCATTTAATATGAATAGTTATATGCGTTTTTTAAACAAGTCCTTGATATTATTAAAGTCAAAGTAGAATTCGTCACGTCTCCGTGAAATCCTTTCTTTAGAGACCTCATTTATAAAGATTGGTTGCATGCGAGAGCCTCAAAGGGAAGGCATACTACTGAAATAATATAGGAGACGATACGAACGGTCAAGTAGATCAATAAATGAAAGAACTACGAAGTAAATGAAACATTGAACAAGGACCATGTTGAAGTAAAATTTTATGGCACTGTCGTGAAATGCTTTACAAAGAAATGTAAAAGTCCTTGTGATGCATCCGGGGCCATTTTATGCCGACCGCAAAATTGTATGGATCTGAATTCTCGATCATAGGGATGGTAAGGGTGTGTGCTGTCCGCTACGCGACGTATGTCTCTTGAGCCCATTAGTTTCAGGTACTTACAATCATGTTATGTTTCTATTAAGTGACTTGAAGAAATATATTTTCGACGACTTGCAGCTTTAGTTTAAGATCTTGTTCAAAAGTATTGTCTGACCGCCACTGAGCTTTGTCGTTCCGCTTCTCTCTCTCCACGATCTTTGCAGATTTATGTTGAAGAGCCCCCTACACGCCAACAGCATCGTATCACTTTATTATTTACAAAGTTTCTCCCTGTAACTTCAGCACGGTTGATCGCTAAGCGAGATACTATACAACAAAGTTACTTGCTTTTCTTTCCGATATTCTTTTGGGACTTGACTGTACGGTAAAAGTGAAGGGTTCATCGTAAGCTGCCCCATATTTCTTGGAAATATTTTTTTCATGTTCTCTGTGATCTGTTTACAGAACTTCGAAAACCTTACGATACCTCGTGGAGTGAAACATATTCATACCATAACTTCGAGGGAAAATGTTCTAGTGATCTCAAAGGCAGATCAGTGTTTATTTTGAGCTCTGGGCTACACACAAGTTGGACTATATTCCAAAATCCTAAGCATGTAAAGTTTTCGTTTATCAGACACAAAAACTGAATATTTACATCTGTTATGAGGACGGGAATATTAAGAAAAGACAAGTCAGATCTCGCAAAGGAATAATATGGGTAAACATAAAATGGTTTAGAAATCGAGGTGTAGCTGCTAAGAAAAAAAGCAAAGTTCAACAACAAATAATCATTTTATATCTTTAGCTATGTAATCATCCGAAAAATTATCCATTGTTTCTACCTGCATTTTTTAATTCTGTCTTGTACGCTTACTCAAACGGCACTTTTTTATCATACGAAACGAATATTCTTTGCAAATTAAATGTCTTATCAAATTCACCATCTTACACTTTCAGAATCGTCTTATATACACGTTAAAGAAGTTAATATATTTTAAAACCAACCAAAGAAATTTTCTTCCTCTTTTTCTGTCTCGTTTCTTCTGCAAGTTGATCTTTCATCAGGTCACGAGTTTCTTTACAGAGAGATGCCGTCTTTGCTTTCTAGTTTTCGCTTCATACAACAGTTTAATATACCGGTGTTCCGTAACTTTCGGGACGTAAACGACTTAACCTCTTTCTACCTCGTATAAGAACTCCGTAAAAATAAAACAAGGACTCCATGGAGCCATTCCGATGACGCTATCGGCGAAAACACTAGCCAAGAAAACATACCGAGGTAGTGAAGAGACGACGACATAAATTTTGCAGCTCTTTCCTTTTTTGTTACCGAAGAAGTTTCACAGAGACAATCTGTTCCTGTTTCTACATTATTAATTTCCAAATTTTGTAAAAATTATACAAAATAGCTCAACAGAGAATTACATCATTACAAACCATCATTGTTTATGTTATAAGTAAACACATGCAGGTATTTTCAACCCTATCAAATCAAATTATTCTAATAAAAATTATGAACATGGGCTTAAAACAAAGTATTATAATCTCATATTCCTGCCAAAATATTACACTGTACTGGAGTTACCTATTTACATTAATAACAACACTTGTAATACATTTTAAAAAGGAACCTAGAGCAATATTAAGTTGTGAGTGAAATTCATAAACTTTATTCAATAATTTACACAAGTAGATATTTAATGTAAAGAGTAAAAGAGGGATTTACTTTTCTTTGTCTTTTACTTGTCTTAACCCGCTTTGTCTAGCAAATATTAATTACTCAAATCTGTCTTTTTACTTATACCGGGAACATCATGAGCATAAGAATCAGAATGGTTACAAAAATAAAATAATTCAAAGTTCATTGGGAGTAGATCAAGGAATATGGCCACAATCATAAATGATGAAGTTTGGTATCGAAACTCAGTGAATGAAACGTCTTCAATAAATATTTTTCCACTCACATTTTCAGCACTACGTTCCCATTGATAAAAGAATTTATGCAGAACCAAATTGAAGGGTCAACTACAAATACCTTATAATCTATTTATACAAATTCGGAAACCTTTCGTAGCATGTGTTTGGTTATATTGTGTTCCAAATTTTGAGACTTTACAACGTTTGGTAGTTTAAGGGAAGAATAAATAGTCATTTTTTCACAGACCAAAAAGAACTCACAACCCCGCATTCTCGCGCCTAAACAATCTTGAAGATATCTAGTTAGCAGTAATACACTCTCGAGACAGTACTTCTCCACAGCTGCTCAGTGGCCGACTGGAATTAAAGTTGAGCAATATTTCAGTGCTTAATCCAGAATATACCCGGCTGGAAGCACACAATTGGGAGGCAATCCCCATCCTTTATCCTCCTCGCTTTTACTTTCACCTTCGTACTTCATCTTCCAAACCTTGTCCTCGCCCCTATTTTGCCCTTATTCTGGTCCTTATTACATTTTCCTCACCTTCATTCTCATCCTGGTTTTCGTTTGATTGATTGTTAGTGATTCTGGGCGTGTCAACTACTGAGTCCAGTAAGCGTAGTGCATGCTCTTTTATCGGGAGTTGGCGATAATCTTCCCCGCGGGATATCGAGATCCAGCGCCGAGTTCTTAGAATCTCCCAAAATGCATCGGGGAGCCGCCGTCCCCTCGCTACCACCTATTCAGACTCTCCGCTTGCAACGCTAACGGCGTTTGCCTTCTTTGTGCCCGCCTGGCGCCTGTCTGGCTCCTTCCTGCCTGCCAAGGAGGTTCTACTGCAGTACGTTACAATAGAACAAGGAAGAGAAAAGAAAGATCGCCCACTGTCCGTGGTCCATTTGTTCTGGTACTGCTCCGCGTATTTGCCTGGTGTTAATCGGAGAAACCACAAACAACTACCGATCAGAGCAGCCGGCCGCTAGAATTCTCCTCCAGATAGCGACTGAATTCGACCAAGCTGACAAGTTAGTATTGAAAATCCTGCCGCCGTCGGACATCGAACAGAGAGACTCACGGTCAGAGGCACTGCAGTGGCATCAGTTGATGCACTGAGCCAACTCTCCCGGTCCAACCCTCATTCTCGCCTATATTTTTACTCTTATCCTGGTCATTACATCCTCCTCGCTTTTATCCTCATCCTGGATTTCGTCGCCCACGTTGTCGTCGCATCCACGACCTTCTCATTAGGTGTGTGCACATCGGAAAGCCGCAAGCGGAACTCCCGTGAATAATTGAGGCCATCACGGGCGACGACGAATTCCTGCTCCCCCTCCTTTCCTCTGCTTTTGGGACCCGTCTCGCGCAGACTCGAGCCTCTTCGTCCGCCTCTCCGACTTACCCTCTCTCTCTCTCTCTCTCTCTCTCTCTCTTCTCTAACACACACACATTTCTCTCCGTCTGCGTCGCACGCGCCTTTCAGTCGCCGCCCGCCGCGTAATATCGGCGTGACGGTTGACAGTGCGCCGTGGAGAAACGGAGCCAAGTTCTGGAGCGCGCCATTCAGGAAGTTCTTCGCCTCAAATCATTACGAGCGACGAGATTTTGTACTTATGCCGAGGCAGCGTGTTTTGTAAACCGCAGTTACTCACTCTTGCCAAACTCCGGTATGTTTAGCTTTCTACAAGATTAATGATATTTCGAAGGTTCACTGCCGACTGGATACATGCTATTGGCATGATGCAGTTGACCTGCAAAGACCTCATGGGAAAGTATCGTGAGATGTTTGGTTTGAACTATTTATTGTCTTAAATTTAGTCATTAAACTAATATGCTAAGAGCACATGTCACGCTTGATGGAGAATTTTCTCCAGAGCTGTACAATGAATCGAATTACATACAAGTAAATAACATTTCTAAGAAGTGAGTTGCATTACAATACAACAAAAATAAAGTGTAATTAATAATGTAAATAACTTATAAAATTTATTATAGATTGGGAAGTAAATTTACCCGTTTTTTCTTGTCGTTACTTCTCATCAAACTCTGATATCTTCCGGATATATAAAAAGTACTTTTACACAACCTTACATTATTAATTTCTAATGTACGCAGAAATTGAAAGGAAAGTATGCAGCCTCCAGCCATTTGAGGGGTGTGTAAGTTTTTGCTAATTACTCAGGAACTCGAGAAAATTAAAAAATAATGAATCGCTTTTTATTTGACTGGAAATGCAAATATTTGATTGTGTTATTCCGTCTGTACTTAAACTGCGTATACTAGGTAGTATACTAGCTAGAAGTTACACTCATTACGTCACTGCTTATTACACAGTTGATGTCATGAGATAGAAGGAAGCTGGCCACCCGCTATTAAGAACTTGCTTTTCGGGAATTGCGTAACTGAAAAGGAACTCTTTTTATAATCATCGTATGTAAAAAAAATCGTACTCTTTATCCGTGTATACTTCATTTTACGGTATAGCAGTATTCGTGAAGATTGTATTTATTAAAACTATTTTATATTGTATTGTTCAATTTGTTTTATTTTTATACGAAAGTAATTTATTTTATTGTTCTTGAGCAGTAAGCGTGCTACTTTTCGGAAAATAATTTTGTGTGGTGTTGTTCAGCAACATTTTATCTTGTGGAGGCTAGAAGCATCTAACGAATTAGTTGGCTTATTTAATTATCGCAGTAATTTATAATTCCTATAATGATTTTATATTCTACGTTGGATACTATAAGGGACTAAAAGTCCATCAAAATATCAACTACTGTCCAGTTTTATGTTTAACTCTTCACAGACGTATTACGTCTCAAGCACAAACATTTTTGTCGAGAAACAGATTACAAAGAAAAAGCTTTTAGACTAAAATGAATGAATAATTGTAATGCGGTCTTATGATATAAAATGTAAAGTATTCTCTGTCCCGCAGCAGTTTGCGTGAAAGTTTCATTAGTAGCTTTCTGTTACTCCACTACAGCCAGCCACTGCAACACTTCCTTTTCTCGTTTTTACAGCACCGGTCCTAAAACATACCGATATTTCGCCGAGGAAATTTGCAGATCTTTGTGGGTCATCCTCCAACACAAGGTTCTCGCCGGACTGCGGCAAAATAACGCAAAAGTTAAAATGGACAGACGCGGAGGGAAGCACAGTGCGGCGCAGGAGGACGAAGCAGCCAGACAAAATGAGGGTGTCCAACTCGCGCGGACGAGCAAGCTGGTTGGGGAGGGGAAATGGACTGGTGGCATGGCTTCCAGAAAACAAAAACCGCCAGGGATTTCCGGATCAGCGGGCACAGGGGGGACAGGGGGAGTCTCCCTGACTTTTCCTTCCCCTTCACTCTCTCCCTCATTTTTTCTCTTTCTCTACCTTTCTCTCCCTCCCTTTCCTTCTCTCTCCCTCCCACTCTCCCTCCCTCTCTCTCTTTTTCTCTCCCTCTTTCTCTTTCTCTCCGCCTCTTTCTCTTTCTCTCCGCCTCTTTCTCTTTCTCTCCGCCTCTTTCTCTTTCTCTCCGCCTCTTTCTCTCCGTCTCTTTCTCTTTCTCTCCGTCTCTTTCTCTTTCTCTCCGTCTCTTTCTCTTTCTCTCCGTCTCTTTCTCTTTCTCTCCGTCTCTTTCTCTCCGTCTCTTTCTCTCCGTCTCTTTCTCTCCGTCTCTTTCTCTCCGTCTCTTTCTCTTTCTCTCCGTCTCTTTCTCTCATCTCCCTCCCTTTGTCACTCTCTCCTGTCCGTCCACTACTCTCCTCCACACGCTTCGTCTTGCCGCTGAGCTCCCCCTTAATACTCGCGGCCGCAGGCTGGACGGAAGATGCCCACGGCGGCGAGGTCGCTGGCTGCGACAGTGGTGGTGATCGATGCGGAGAAGCGGATACAAAGCAAGGAGGACGACTGGAGATGGAGTGAATGCAGCTACGCCCTTAGGCGGTAAATGCTCAAACGGACAAAGATATTTACGCATGTTGGCAAAGATATACATGACGCCAGGAACATAATTCACAACGAATGAATTTTTGTATTTTGTAATCTCGATTTGAAGACCCTTCAAACGAAAGAAAGAACTGTTTGTGAATTGATTTCTTTGTTTGAACGAAAAAAATATTTTTGGAAAAGATATTTATGCATCTTCATAATTGCGAATAATACATTCATAACTACAGTTCTTTAATATCCTCTAAAGATAAATGCGTTATTGGCGTACAAATATTTTCGTTACGACCGTATGTGTATTATCGTTAAATTAACGATTGACGCACAACTCTTTTGAAATTGAAGTATAAACAGTTCAATTATATCCAGGTGATATAAAATAGATGAATACCTTTGAATTATAGGAACAAAACAAAATCTAGAGGTTCGTTGAATTAAATTATTTTGTGCTTTATTCTTTTTTATTTAAGTATGTGTACGCAGAGTATCACAGATGTTCGAGTTTCAAGAGGCATAGTTTATTGAATGAAATAATTTATTTAAATAACGTGAAAATATTAATTTGCACTTTATGATTAATGTAAATTATTAATATTTAGGAAATAGCCAAACTGGGCGTTTCTGTTCACGCTCACGTGTAAGGAAATTACCACTGTTCGCTTTTACGCCCTTATAAGCTTAAGTGCCCAATAACTCAATATAATAAAATGCAGCTTTATTCGAAGCATAAACGAGAAAGTAAATTCTCTGCCATCAGTGCGTGGGATTTCTTCAAGCACTTTTTACAAATAAAGTCATATAGCTATAATAATACCGTTATTTTATTTTAGATTAATTTTTATTGATACATCTTCAAAATAAAGATTAACTTTTACCTTAACATATATTTAAAAGTAAAAAATAAACTAATATAGAAATATGGTAGAAATTAATGTGGTAGATATTGAATATTGGCCAGTTAGAAATTAGTCTATATGAATGTTATTTAAAATTAATCGAGAATGGTCTTTTGAATATTATGAAAGTTCAGTGGTATCCCCAAATGATAAAGACTATTAAATGAGGTCACTGTATAATTCATTCATATGCCATTATAAAGATTTAACATTTCACATGCCACGGGTGCATGCATACTCAAGCAGACCTTACATTTACGTGAACAAGTTAATTACTCTAATGTTTTTAAGAACAGAACTAAAACGTAGAAAGGCATATTAACAATTTTAAAATATAATTTTATTTGCGTTAAATAAATAAAATATAAGTAAAACAATAGAATGTCAGCAGAATAATATTATTAATAAAATATTATTATATCATTATTACTATTAATAAGAAGAAAAATAATAAAATAATAAAAATGTTTACCAAAAACACGAGAAACAAGCACAAGCCAGAAGTGGTATTTATTTATTTATTTATTTATGTCAAAAACAGTTAAAAACTGCGTATGACGAGCTATGGGGAGAAGTGGGGAGAAGTGGTACTTACCACAATACAAAAATGAGAAAAGTGGACGTATTAAAATAGCCCAAAGGCGTTAAAACTTTAAAGATATAAGGAGTCACTTATAACCACCTTTCACCTAAGGTTGATCGTGTTAAATAAAGAGCAAAAACAAGAAACAATGAATTAAAACGGGTGGCCTCCACTAGTTTGGAAGGTGACGCGACTTTAGATGCGCGGCCTCTCATCAGAAGATCGAGTCGCTTAAAGTTGAAAGAATGGACTAGGACGGCACTGAATACATGATGAACTATACATAAAGGTGAGCCTCAATTGTGTTTTGTACGAACCATATTCTTAATGTATAATAACATGTGATTGGTTTTAATCATAAAATTGTGATACATTATAGATTCATAATACAAAAAATAGTTTTAAATATTATTTTTAAATCTTTAATTTTAAATGACAATCTTCTAATATTAAGAAGAATGAATTAATGTTTTTAATGTCAATTAAGATAAATTTATAGTTATGAAGTAAAATAAAAGTTAACAATATATAATTGGTATTTTAGAGAACACCTGATGAAGGCAACAAGCGGTTTCCCGAAACGTTGTGAAAAAATGAAGAAATGATGGTAAATAAATAATGGTTCTCTTATAACCAAAAATGTACTACCAACAATAAATAAGGACGTTATAAAAATATATAAAGAAACAATGAAGTGAAAACATATAACTGGACTTCAAAAAACTGTGAAATAATATGAATAAGAATGGCCATAAGAATTAGTAAATACATTTTTTACCATTGTATTTACTGTGTCATTCGTTTTTAAATAATCATTCTAGAAAACTTACGCGATTCCTTGCCCAGTATGGTAGGATTCTGAAATCAAACTTCTCCAACGTTTCAATTCGGTGACGAGCAATGGAATTTTGGCGGTAGCAAATGTCCCTTTGTTATTCTGATACTCTTTGTCACTGTTTAAGTGACATTTTTGTCTGACCTACATAGGAGAGATTACAATCGCAACATGCAATGCAATAAACAACATTTTCAATTTCTAAAAGCCATAACAGGTTCTTCACATTTTTAAATAAATTTTGTTTAGCTTCAATTTTTCACCTTTCGCTAAGTTTTTAATTAAAAATAAAAGCTTCCTTATAAAATTCTATTTAGCACACAGGATAAGGTAAGATTTAAAAATTGTTTGGAAGTATTATTATTATAATTATTATTATTAACAACAACAATCGCCACCATCATTATTTCTTTCAATATTATCATTCATCATTAAAGGCTTACTTCTACTATTAATCTTATTAATCTGATTTAAGCAATTAGTAGGCTGATATAACTTTTGTAACGACGATACTGACTTGTTTATATTATTTCATATGAAATTTGAAGGGGCCATTATTTTTATTAAGTTTGTTATGCACTTTCTCTAAGTCGGTAAAGTGAAACTTTTTGTGATAGTCTTACGCACTCACACGAGGCATGTGAAACGTTTGTGCCTTATGTACACACATATGGCATGTAAAACGTCGTAAAAACTTAGTAATGACGACTGAATAAATAATATGGTGACCTCATTTGATTGTCTTTAACATTTTTGGATATTACCAACATTTTAGAAATTAGTCTGTTTATATTTAAGATATATTTATATTTATATTTTTATAACAGATTATTTTTTATATTAATTACATAAATGTAGGCGAAACAAATATATTTTGTCTAAATTTAATATAATATAATTGTATTGTTAAACTTAAAAGTCATATATAAATACTTCGAGACAATTATCCCTGACGTCTCCACTACATTACATGCAATTCTAAAGGCTAACCAGGTACATATCATTTGCTTTGCTCCGTCGTGACACTAAAGCAAAGAATGCTAGAATAATGCAGATAATACGTTGAAATTACAGCAAAATCATTTCAAGAAAACCATCTTTAATGTGATCCTTTTACACAACTGCAAATTCGGAAATTAATTCCACTAAAAACGGAAACTAATATATTCCTACTGCTTCCAGACTTTTAATCTTTAAACTATTACTCTAGTATCATGCGCCTGTCGATAATATTCATAGTTTATAACCTCATAGTTTATAAACGATGTTCCCATGGGTGGTTTGTGGCGGTTTGCAACTAGATTCATTATTTCATGCATAATATTTGTTCTATATTAAATGAAGTTTTCAACAGAATCTACAATAATTTACTCCCAAATATCCAGTACTAGGTGAAAAAATATCAAGACCTATGATTGGTAGCCACGATTTGAAAGTGCCATTGTAGCATCGTAACGTTGTATTTATAGAATATGATAACAACATCGCGCGCAGATGGCTTTAAGTCACACTATTAACAGGTATGTCAGAAAGATGCCCTAGTTTGAGTTTAGATAGGGGGCACGCCCCCTTCAATATCCTACACCGACCAGCCCCTATTTCTTAATATCAGAGTAAAGGTTTTTTTTTTCAGGGCCGCGAAGGTCTCTTTCCGAAAAGCAGACATTCAGTTCATTATTGGAGATCTGGATATCGTGAAGGGGAAGGACATTTTCAGAAAACGTGAGCCACCTAATATTTTTCAATCTTCTGTGTCCTCAGTCAGTCCCGTTGTATATTCGGTAATGCGCATTTAAAACTGGAGTCGAGTTATCCGAGTTTTATTCTCTCAGTGGTTTAAAGAAAAATAACATTATGGGTGTCATGTATCCCTATTAAGTATACGAACCAGTTAGATTAAGAGGCTTAGTAAAAAATTTGGGAGTGACAATTTCAACGAATCATTCTGTACCTTTAGTTAATATTGTTAGATTGTTGTAGGAAGTTTAAAAATTTCCATCGTCATTCGCCACTAGGAAAAAGTAAAGCACAAGAACTTGGCAAGAATATTCAAACAAAATACTTCAACAAATGCTTTCCCTTTCTCTAAGATACTTGACTATAAGCGTTCCGAATTCTCCGAACCTTAATGTCAATTGAATAATTTATTTTCAAGTATTGTTTCTCCATGAAACACAATTTTTCAGAAAGAGAAAGTATTTGCATTGAGCCATATAGTTTATATTAGGATTCAGCGGTTTTCAGATACCATTTAACATACGAGAAACACAATTTTAACTCACTATTTGGCAGCATGATGGGGAAACGTCTTAAAATACCCATGCCTAAACCTAGAAATCAAACGTAAATAGAAATACGTCGCTTTCGAAATAAGCTCTTCAATGGTTTGCGGCCAATATTCACCTGTAGAAATTGTACAGAATTAAACTTACAATATTTTTAGAAAAATGCTGTAACAAGGACGTTGCACATTAATCAACGATTCAAAAAGCGTATGTTGGCGCATCATGAGATAGCTGAAGAATTACTTGGATGCAATTTGAAATTTTGTAATATTGCTTATTCATTCCAAATAACACTAGAAAATATAAGCTGTCTTTTAACCGCTGATTCTCAGTTAATAATGAAATACATTCAAACAGCATTCATTATTACACCGTATTTCATTATTTGATTCATATTTAACAATTCTCGGGACATATTTGTATGTATGTAGGGCCAAAATCATGAGGTAGCTAGCGGCAATAGAAAAAACGTCCAAATTCGCTGGGCTGATCACGCAGTCAATGTAAGATTAGCATGGTCTGCTGCGAGCAAACAGTGCTGAGGAAAATATCCAAATGTAATCTGCAGTTTTTAGAGCTGAACTAGTATGATCGTAGCCTTTGTTGAGCCATACTCTTAGCATCCGGGCCAGAATACACCCAGTCACTTTACGTTCAAAGAAGACAACTCAAATAACTGAGTGGAGGAATGCATTAATTCATTATTGCATTGGAATACAGAGTACATTCTTTCCGCAAAACACATTTGTTAAAAACGTATTACATTCCGTTCAGACACCTTAAATAGAGGCGACATATAACAACAAATTTCATTCGCTCAGTTATCGGAGAATAAATCTCTAACTATCTGAAGAATTAGAACGGTGAAGATAATGGAGATGGACAGTTCCCAAGAGATTTTCCCAACACGATCGGCACCAGAAGTGGATGCAACAGGCTGAATAAAAATTCCTTTATTCCAAAAAATATATATGACCTATCACCTCCATTTCATTTAGCCCACGACACTTTTAAAACAAAGCGAAAAAGTCTACTCTAAAGTGATTGTTCTTTGAATATAAACTACAATGGAAAGACAAGTTCAAGATTAAGTACAACGAAAAAGTGAATTACAATGATCTGTGATCTGCCCATAAAGTTTATTAAATACAGATAACGAAAAGTGTGTTTGAAGAACTAAAAGAAAACATTCAATACACAATAGTAATATAATCTTATTTTCCTTCTGCACTGATGTAGTTTAAATCATTGATTAAATTAAAGATTTCAATCAACATATCATTTGAAAAAAATTAAATGAACCGAATTTTCTACGTCAATTGATAATAATTACATTCCGTCCGATATAACATTTAATTGAAACATTTTCAATCTGTTTATTGTTAATATAACATAAATAAAACAACAATCTGATTAAATAAAACAACAAATAGCATACATACATTCTTTCTTTATGATAAGAAATATGCCTTCTAGAATAAAATCATTATCAACAACTAGCTGCAATAGTTCGTTCCATTTCATCTTAACTACACCAAACACAGTCTTCTCCACTCAGATTGAATTTTAAATTTCTTATTGGGATGGAAAAATAGTTATTATTTGCTTACAGATGGACGTAGGGATGAGAGGAAAACGGTCATGGAATGAATTACTGTGAAGTATCAAATACCGTACCAACGATTTGGGAATACATGCCGATCTGAATACAAAAATGTTCAGGCGAGTAAAGAGATTGTTTATTCTTTCCCAGAAAAATATCGTTTTAAATTTAGAAGATATAGATGTACGAGAATCTTCCTACCATAACTGGAATGCCACATTTTTAGGTAGATAAGAAAAATTATGATTGAAGAATTCTGTTTGCTTGACGCAAATAGTGAAAACTGTCCCTTGAGAAACTTTGTTTCTACCATACTACTGGTCCGTTTAATATAAATTTCAAATGGTATGTTTTTTTCAGTTTTATTTCCAAGACATTTATAATGGAATTGAGACAAGAACAATGTTATTTACTGGCATGTATGAACTTCCATTTGTTTTAGAATTTGGTTGTTCCATTTGTTTACTATTCGTTATTTATTTTTTTGTGCTTAAAAACGCATTAATGATGACCCACTCATTTATAAAACCGCAAACATTTTTATCCGTGCGTAAACATGTATTCGAAATTCATAAAAGCAATAACCACAGACGGGAATTTCAGGAGAGAGATAATGAATTATTATAGTCGTGAAAACATTGAATGGTGTTTTTCATTTATTATATTGTTTATTATTGTTATTACCGATAATCGAAACTAATTTTAACTTAATTTACCCTGAAAAGTTACTTTGCTATTGAATTCGCAAGGAAGTAATACTGAATATTGACGCTGATTTTAGCAGGTATATAAGAATATCAATGATACAATAGTACGCGTATAATAAATTACATCCTTCAGAAAGTTTAACCTTCAATGCATGCTCCAACATAAATGTTTGACATATGAAGATCACGAGTGATTTTATTCTTTCTGATAATATATTGAAATGGTCAAACGTCTTTTGTACATGTTACCATATTTTTTAGTCTAATCTTATTACAATGACGTTTATTAGAAATATCATTATTTGTTTCAAATGATGAAACAATGTTAGAAAATAGTACAATCCATCACTTTCATCCAAATGAACTGCGTTCGCAGTAATTTATATCAGAGTTTATTTGCGTGGATCAACCACTCTCACTAAGTGTCTCAATCAGCCACCAAGTTGCTCCGGGCTGAAAGCGTGGTACAATAACACGAAACGTTAAACTCATTCGATGATTCCGCTGAGCGCATCACTGCGTTTGTGTTGAGCACGCGTATAACCGCGAAACGAAACGCCCCGCTTTCCGCTTTGAGCCCAAACAGTTGAAAGTGAAAAAAACCCTCGCGCGCCGGGCCCAGCGGCCTCCGCCTGCGAACTGGCCGTCGCTGCGCACACATGGTGACGCGAGCCCCAATTCAGCCACCAGCTAAATAAGTTGACCGTTCCTCAAGTGCGGCTAGAAGGCGAAGGGGGCGAAGGGGGCGGGCGACGTGGTCGCGGCACCATGAGTGGACTTGAGCGCGCTTGAGATGGCTCATGACCTAAGTGGAGTCGACGCAATGGCGCTTCAGATCCAGCGGGATAACGAAGAGAAAGGCAGTCGAGGAACAGCAGTGCCCAACCTTAAAGCGCAGCCGCTAAATTTTGTTACTACAGTAAACTAATACTTGTAATTTACTTTCCATACCCTGTTTATAGACCTATTTCTTTACTTTGTAATTGCCTACACCCACAATGTTCCTATCGAATAGTTATTAATTCAATAAAAAATGAGAATAATGTTATATACTATGATCTAGACTCTTTCAATATATGTAATATAATATTGCACTAGCAATGCAAAACTATGTTATGCAGTGACTACTCTATAATCTTAGGCGAAGTAAAAAAGAACTTAAAACTATCTAGCAAGAAGCAGTACTTCAATAAATTATGCCAAACTTTCTGAATAACTAATGTTGTGGAAAATTCCATTCTTATTACATACTTCTCATTGAACTAACACTGTAAACAGTTGAAAGTGATTCAGATTTAAGAGCTTGTCAATTGGGCAATAGCATTTCCTAAACTTTTTTGTCAAACTACCCATTTTCGTATAGAATAATCAATGCGGTTTTGAATTTTCTCAAGCACAACCCGCTTACAACACGTGCTTTCTCATACCCTTATTTCGTCTGAATCTCTACCGTACTATGTCATTTCCACGCCTTTCTATTTTTGAAAGGTCTTGCAAAATCTCTGTTCTTTTCAAATTGAATCTAATTGCTTCACTTTCATTACACTACACTATCTCCCAACTCCGCAAAGAGCTCAAATTTGATCCAATCGACCACCACATTACCTATTTCACAACTACCTTCTATGACAGCATACACCAAGTTCCTGCACTATCAACATTCAGACTAGCCAGAAACCTCTCTTATAGAACTAGAATTCAAACGGGTATACGTTTCACAGGTTCCTAAGAAAATTTTCCGACCTGAACCCAGATTATTGGACACATAATGGAAACTATCCTGCTGTGTTAGAGAATAAGTTAATTTAAGATAGATTTCATTCGAAAGTTACAAATATAGAGATAATTGCTAACCAACTTGTAATATCTATCAAAATTCAATAAATGAAAAAAATACTACACCTTATACAATATCATGGAAATCCGAGTATCATCTGCATATTTTATTCTCAATACAACATAACATTTAATTTCTTTGTTTACAACAATAGGGGAAGAGAAAATGTTGATAGTACTGAAGATAAAAAATTGGAGGCTTCTGCGATGGAGGGAAAGAGAACTGATCCACGGGAATGCCTCACGTTGGCGGGTTAGGGAATGTGATACATACAAGCATCACGATTTGACAATTCTGCCACATAAAGTCTACATAGCCTTCCTGCTTGGTATTTCTTTACCGAACTTAGTTTTGGCCTTCCCATGCAAATACATAATTTTTTTCTGTGTTTTTTTTTAATTCAGCCGACAGCCGGTTACCCTTTACGTCCCGATGCGACGCATATTCGACCGTACACGAGACACCAACACGCTTGCGAGCTCCTCTGCCCTGGGGTCAGCAGAACGCGAGGCCTTCCGCGGCAACACAGACATGAGAGACAAGGGACAAACAACCATGCCCAAAGCGGGACTTGAACCCGCGACCCTTCAGACCGAAGCGCTGAGTCGCTCTTAGCCACCTCCGCCATAACACATTTAATTTGGCATGGTGTACACTTCGCCACTTGCGGCCAATGTGGCTAAGAAATAAAAATACGGTGAATTCTGGAAGCGTAATCATTGACTGAAAAGCTCAAACCATAAAAAAAATGAACTCCTCTTTGAAATGGGCAAATGATCGCTCTACTACTTGTAGATGCTACTTGTTAATGAAACTGTTACCGGACTCTTAGATATAGTCTCATTTATTCATCGAGAAGCGTGTAGTACACTACTACCATTGTTACGTTTTTGTATTTTTCTTCTAATACTTTGTGTAATACTATTTTAAAAAATCCTCTCGCACATCCAATATGTTCACATTGTGAACGACAAATGAACAGATTGCATCGCATTTCCAACTATTCAGAGGCATTCCTGGATCGTGTAATCGCACAGCGTTATTGAATTGGAAACCAATTGCAACCGTCCCTATGTTGCTACCACAGACTTCGGGTAGTTGTTAGGGTGGTACGCAAAGCTCCTACCAAAAATTGCGAGGGAGTTTGCTAGTTCGCATATCTCAGATTCTAGAGAGCCGTCGTTCTATTGAATGTGAACACAAGTAGAATGCAGAGTCACGCAGTTATTTCAGAACAGTTAGGAGAAATATTGCAAGTGAAACAAATCGCGAAATTTGGTGAACATCGTGAGGATTGAATTACTATATATTCTTAGAATACTTCCACATTCTTCCTTCATTGAAATTTCATTCTGTCAAATGCTCATGGACCTAAATCGAAGTATTAAGTGACGGTATTTACATTTGAGACCATCAAAACAGGGATATACTCATGTCAAATACATCACATTTTGATTCAACACGAAATTAGTGTGAATCACGGCAAACAATTATTCAGTATCGTTTAGAATGTTACCGATTATTGCATAATCCCACATTCATTCACCAACCGACCATTTTCCCTGTATCTCCGAATCATTAAAAAACAACAATTCAATAAGCTAAAACGAGAAGTTCGGTTGAATAATGGATTATTACTTTACAAAGAAAGAAACGAAAAATCATTATCCGAAATGTATACATAACCTTCAATGATTTCACTCCTATCCGTCTTCAAAACGAGATGAAAAAATAGAATCATTGTACATATTCTGCGAAACAGCATTAAGGGAATGAATATGTGGAATGAACCACAAAACGCAGGATGTTCTTTTTCAGTAACAATAGTAAAATTCTAATATTTCAGAAAGGCCCAAGAAGCAAAACTTATTAATTGCTGCAAAGAGTAAATTTCGTAAATTCTGCGCCACGATTGCCCCCTTTTGTAGCCTAAACCAGAAATACCGCGTGAATAATACCCATTGCTACGAGACAATGGTGCACATAATCATTCGCCAGAGCAATATCGTCACATCGTAGCGTTCGCGATGTGAGGGGAAAGTGTACTGCGGTGTCGAGCTGCACGGAAGCCTCGGGCTATATTGTGCCTCCTTATCGGCCAGCGTTGCCAGACTGAAAGCCAATTGCAGTCGTCGCCACGTTGTTGGCTCTCAGTTGGCGGCAGTGGGCGAGGCACGAAAGGTAGAGAGAGGAAATTGTAAGGTCAAAGGTGCGGTACATACGAAAATCGAATTCCTGAGAAGGGCAAAAACAGTGCATAGGAATGTGTACAAAAGGTGTTAGGCGCGATGACGTAGATGAGCGTGTATGTGGAGGGGACAGCACCGGAGAGAATGTAAAATCCGGCGTTGGAGTAGGAAAGAGGAAAACACAAAAGAGCAGCAGGTTAGGCCTTGGGCGAAATCGGGAAATTGACGAGTTGACGAGAAAGCAGGGAAGGTGGGGGCGTGAAAGTGGGAATCCATAGCGAAAGAGAAGGGTTTGAAGTACGAAAAGAGAACTGTGGGTAGGAAGGTGGATGAGAGGGAGGAAGGGGTTGAAGAGGGGGGGGGCGGGGAGAGGGGGGGGGGGGCGAAACAGGCGCCACCGTCCGCTGTGGCGATCGCGCGCGGCCGCCGCCAACCAGATAACGTCGCATGCTAGAGGCACATTAGAAGCGCGTTCCCTGACCGCTCCGCCGTCATGGCGCGGGTGGTTGGGAGCGCGTTACGAGCTATCGACAAGGGAATTCGGAGCCGCGCCACGTCCCGTCCTTCAGCGTGCCGCGCAACATCAGTTCCCTTCCCCTACTTCCCTCCCGCCCCACCGTCTTCTTCGCCCGCCCCCGCCCCCACCCCGCGCTCTGTGCCGCGCCGGGTCGCGCCTCTTCCCACGCTGTTATAACGGCGCGCGAAGCCGGAGGTGGAAATAGGGGTGGGGGAGCGGGCGCCGGAGAGAGCCTTCTGCAGACGCTCGCCTGTATTTGCTTAACAGTTTGTGAAAGCGCCCTAAAAATACCACCCCTCTCGTAATTTACGTAAACCCGTCTCTAAGTGGAATTAGAAACTTCCCCCATTTCCGTCTCCTCCCGAAACGTCCCTTTGCGGAAAGAGTTCTAAATTCATCTCACGACACCGGAGCGGACACGAGCTTTGCTCGAGTGAGTAAAAATGAGAATAATACGATTCAGAAAATGCTGCAACAATATCACGTTGGGATTGAATTGCTGCAGTACTCGGATGAAATAGTATCAGCGCGCTCGTCACGTTTTTGAATTAAATATTGTGTAATTGAATTAAATATTATATCTATACATACATATTTTAAATATTTAAGGGCAATATAGTTTATTCTGTTAGTAGTTCAACAAAATTTCGACTATCAGCACACCAGATGAATACTAAACAGGCATGACAGCTGTGAAATCAGTAATTTGGTATAAAACTGTTACTCTTTCTCTGCGAAGTTAAAAGATTCTCATACTGAATATCCCTACAATATTGCAATTTCCAAACGCTGAATCCTTATTCTCGATTATCAAATAAAATTAGAACTTTCAATAGTTACGTAGTTTACGTTATTATAACAAGTTCCCTTTTAGAGCTATTGATACAAAATTCCTGATTATGTTCTAGAAAAATCTACACATCATAATCGTTTCATTTCACAAATCCGTTCATGCTTGTTTCATGACAATAAAAGCATTAATTTTTAAATATCTTACAAAAATTTGTGAAGAGAAGTATGCAGATAAAGTCTGTTAAGATGTACACAATATTGGAAGAACACTACATTGTCCTTCAAAAATAGGAATATATCAGGAGAATAACGACTCGCAGAAAACGTTAATGAATTTGCCCATTTTCATGGGAAACCTTACACTCTGGAATGGGAAACCTACTTGTAGAAAGCACTTTTAGCGGAACACACCATCACATGTGAAACTTGAACTGTTCGAGAAAGTCGTAAATTTTGTAATAGATTGCACTGCGCAGAATGTTTTTCTCATCCACTATTACGGGTATAAATTATATATAATATATAGTCAGAAAACAAATTATTTAAACAGAATGGGTTAACGAAAAACATTCCGCAAATTAATTTTATTTATAACACATTAAATTAAATTAATTTTTCACGAAACAACGGCCAAATAGGTTTTCCTATATTTTAAAACCGTCTGTCAATTTGTGTTACTAGTGAAGAGCAAAGATTGTTACCTAATTAATAAGTATTCTCTACAGAATTATCTTAATTTTCCATATGCATTGGTTATTTCATAAACCTCTGCAAGTGAGGCATTCAGAATCTTTGATAATTCCATTTTCATAACGATGCCCCGCCGAAAACGTCGGACAACTTGAAGAAAACTACGATGAATTAATAAAACTCAAGATAAATATTCTCGGCGAGAAGAAGGAAATCCTCACCAGACTCAGCAGAAAACTTTGACATTTCTCCTTTCCTTTATTGATCTGTCGAGTAAAGTAGGTCATGTCGTAATGAGTAGCAATAACAAAGAGAACGCAAAGCAAATATCTACGACATTTTATTATCTTATTTTATATGGCAACTAACATACGTCTCGTGTATTCTCTCGCATATACTAGCAATAACAACATGCATGACTTAAAGCAGATTCAAATAGTTGGCGTCACATGCCCAATTACACGTTTTACGAGAGCTGAACTCTACTAGCGGCATTGTAGCTGGGATACTCTACTATCATCTCGAGAGGAGACTAATACGCATTACACAGTGACGGTAAACAAAATTGACGGGATTTCCGCAAAGGACGGTTGAAATAAATCGATGTTGTGCCTGCTTCATCCGCTTTAGCGCTCTGCTGCCCCACCAGTTTGCTCGAAGAATTCACAGCCATGGTGCATGCGAGTATTATCCCACTGCAAACCAGCGCTCTGCATAATCGTGCGGATTGTTGGTGCGGTAAGCGACGTCGCCATAAAACCGGGTCAGCCGCCCCCGGCCACGGCTTTTTAAAGCCGGCCAGCGGTCCGTAACTTTGTAAACATTTAGCTGCGAGCTCAGCGCGTCGGTCAAGATAAGCGGCCGGGGGCGGAGCGAGAGGGCGTGCGGGGTGGCAGGGAGGAGAGGCTCAGAAAGAGCAAAGAAGAGCAGAGGGGAAAACGCTGGGCGACGGTTTTTCTCCTTGTTCTCTTTATTACACAGCAGCATTATCAGAGTGAAAAACTTTCCTCATTATTAATGAAAGATCTATTCGTAGCAATATCTATTACATATAATACAAATTATCAAACAGCCTACAGTGGTTGGAAACATAAGTGAAGTTTCGAAAAGTTTTATTTAAATGTTCATACGATAAAAAAACTTTTTTCACCGCAAAAAAAATCACCGACATCGCCCTAAGGTGCTTTTAATAATAAACAATGATGCACACGACACACGAATCCACATTCAACAACACACGCGAATTCATCTACAAAAAAAGAAGCTGGTACCCTTTTAATTTGCTTGCTTCTTTTCTTAAAAAAACGTTGAATCAGTCTTTCCTCCCAGGGATCTCACGTGACACTAATTTTATAGATCTCTGATACAATGATAACAATTTATAATTCGTCTCGAACAATAATTAAGGGTGCTTAATCTATTTGTATGATAATCATAATTATAGTTCACTGAATATTTTTAAAGCGAAATCTTCAAATTCAATCAAAAGAGCGAATTCATTAAAATTAACATTTAGATGCCGCAGAATATTTCCTCTCCCAATGAAATTTGTTCCAAAACTGTAGTTAAAGTTTATGAGGTAAATATCTCGTCTCATAAATTCACCTTGATGGAACGATCTATTAACCAATGAATTTTAATTTAAATTACAGACCGAAAATAAAACGGTTACTTAATAGCTTTAAGAATACTTATATTCGTTGCAGCGGAAATATAAAGAAGATCTAAACCGAAAAAACGATCGTTTGTCTTTTGACTGTTCATCGGCTCAAAAGATATTTTCATTAAAGATCCGCAAACTGGATTCCTCTGCGGTCTGCTGTCAAACCAACGAACTCAAGAGAAGGAAAGGCATTGGCGGATGGAAAGCAATTAGACGGATTTAACGGGTTTACTTCATTACACCCGGCAGCGGTGACAATAAGCCTCCAGAGACGGCCCTTCAGGAGCAGGTTGCAAGAGAAGAGCTCCTAACTTCCTTGTTTTTCACCCATCTGCTTTTAAATGGACGCGTTTGTTCAATTTGTGCAACGAATTTCGAGTCTAAAAATAGACACATGCCTTCAGTATGTACAGTAAATCAATATTTTTAACGTCATTATAATAACTTTCATGATTATTCTTTTAAAATATCGCCTTAAGATTAAATATACAAATCAAAAAATTATTTTGGATGTATTGAAATAACTTTTCAATTGGAATGGTACACCAAATCTGAAGTTGAACAAATGCCATTGGAAGAATACATACTTAAAGATACATATTTTTGAAGAATGCGTGTAAAGAACTGACGTGCGGCAGCCAATAATGGTTACACCCAAGATTACTTATTTTTTTTGTTTCTCAGAACATAAAATAAACAAGTAAAAATAAGGTTTTTTACGTTTATTCGGTTGCAAATTTAAATTGAATTAAAAATAATTCAAATAATGTTTCACACACAAACATTTCGTTAATCTGAGTGCACCTACACAAATTTCCAATATGACATTTGTCTTTCATGTTAAATCTCACTAGAAGAGATAATGTACGTATACAAAGATCATTTGAAATAAGCGGTAAATTATTCCTTTGACAACGAGTCACAGAATGTTTGTATTCCCTACATTTTCAACTTTTTAAAACTAAACGTGTTTTTTGTACGACTTTCTAATACAACTGAAGAAACTATATATATTCGCAGAGAGCAATATTACGAAAGTACGTTATAAAGTAAATAACACTTATGTATCCACCTCGACTGCTGTTTTAATAATATTTGTTTGGGAGAAGTCTACAAAGCTGTTGGTACGCTCATTTATTTAATTGGGAAGTTCGGAAAACTGCGTTAGTTTCTGGCTCCTGTCTTTTCCTTTTAAGTCAATCTCTTTTTTTTTTTGCGTCGTTTCTTTTGCCTAAATGTTTATATTCTTCACCGGACGACGACGACAACAATAATAACAAATAATAACAACAAATAATAATAATGTCTGCCTTATGCTATTCACATAAGGATCTCTCTTCCTTTCTGTTGAATATATACAACAGAGATAAAGGGCAAGAATCTAGGTAACCCATGGAATTAAGGACGCCTGCTTGAGAAATCGTCGATAACTCATGAATGTGGGTGAAGTATGGAAAGCGTGAGTGCAAGGAATATAGCAGCGAAAAGATGAGATTCAATCGCCCTGAGTTATTAGTAAGATAGAAAGTTGTTCTACTCTACTGCGACAGGTCATCGACGTTACCTATTCATGACATAAAAAAAGAGTATTAAATATGGTGCATCATATTTCGTACAAATCTGGCGCAGTCCTCCTAGCTTAGTTTTGGCTGAAAATAGCTGAAAAATCGAAACATTTTTGGTTAAACAGTAACTTTCAAAAACCATTACATTTATTGTTAATTTTTCTTTAACACTGGAACGCCCGACGTGCCATTTTTGGCACATTTGAAGTTTTTAAGTGCTGCTATAAGCTGAGTGTTTAATCGGAGGAGTAGGGCTTTGGCAACTTTTGGTATTTTCATAAATATAAAATACCATTAAATTTTACTGTTTAGGGCCTACGGTATTTATTACATTTTCAAATTTACCAAAATGCTAAACGCGCAAATCATTGATGTTTTCGAGTACGTCAACCGCTACGCTCAAATTCCTGAGCTCAAGAAAACGTGAGTAGATTGTACTTCTCCCCCATCAGTCACATAGAGATTTTACTGTTCATTGACAAAATAAATGAATCAATCAAATGGTTAGTCCCATTAGTGTAGTGATTGGCTTTGGGCCTTGAGGTAGCGGTGTTCCTTGTCGCTGAGGGTGAGATCCGACGGCCTACATCTCGGACTGCGGGGAGATTTCTCTTCCAGATATCTCTCATATCGGAACACTGCCCAAGCTCAGACAAGCAATTCGACCTATCTAGCTAGTGTCGAAACTCGGCCATTGTCGGAACCCTGAAACCTCCCGGTTAATGTCGCTGCAGAGATAGCGCCAAAGCTGGTTCTGAGCTGAACTCAGCCAGTGTGGCAGATAGTTATTTTGTGTTAATAGAATGTGAAAATTGTTCTTAGTGCATTCCATAACTCACTTGATGATTCCCCAGCAGGCAACCTTCAGTGAGGCCGCCACCAGTTGATAACATTCAAACCTTCCCCCCGCTGAGTAATGTAAATATGCCTTTGATTTCTCAAAATTACGTAAATCCAAATTCAAATTGGAGAACCAAAGCCCCAATAATGCTAATAATTGCAATTTAATTAGCACAATAGTAAATCAAATATTAGCAATAATTGTTCCTCAGTTACAAACAATGATTCAATCGTTAGTTCCTGCTCTTATTAATGGCATTAAATAATAATAATGATGAAATGAGGTTATTAAACTGGAATGCCAATGGCATAAAACGCCAAACAAATTCATTCATTCACTTCTTAAATGAAAATAAAATAAAAATTGCCTGCATAACCGAAACCCATTTATTGCCTGGGGAAAAAATTTAAAGTTAATGGATATGCAATATACAGAAACGATAGATTAACGCACTGTGCTTCGGAAGGAGTGGCAATCTTAATTCACAAAAGTACGAACATTTTCAAATAGACATTCCATCTGACAAAATGCCTAGAGACCGTAGCAATTGTAACTTACGTAAATAATGAGGAAACAGTGATTGTGTGTGCATATAAACCACCTAACTACCCATTCCCTCAAGACATCTATAAAAATATTTTCCAGAAGCATTCGAAAGTTCTTATAATAGGGGACTTAAATAGAAAAAATATAGCTTGGAAATGCAATTCTACCTCCTCACATGGTAGAAAGCTGTTACAACTAATAACTAATAACAATCTAGATATACACGCACCCAATGAACCAACTCACTACCCTTACAACAATAGAATCACCCCAGATATCTTAGATATAATAATCTCTCAAGGAATAAACTTCCCAATCTACCAAACAGTTGTTCCGGATCTAGATTCGGACCATAATCCAATGATTTGCTCCTTCCAAGGGAAAATTTCAATACAAGACAACATAAATAAAACAATAAACAAAAACATCAACTGGAGTAAATTCCGTGATCTAATATCTCAAAACCTAGAATTTCCAAATTCAATTAAAAATGATAATCAACTTGAATTAGAGATAACCAGACTAAATAATGCAATTCAAAAAAGTTTAGATGAAAGCATTATTCCATCCCCTCCAGCACGAAGACCTTGTAGTAAATTGCCAAACCAACTACTGAATCTCATTCATGAAAAACGAAAACTGAGAAGGGAATGGCAAATAAATAGAAACGCAAATTCCAATAGAAAAATAAACAAATTAACGAGGATAATTAAAATCGAATTAGACAACTTAAGATATTCTAACTTCCAAACTCATTTATCCCAAATACATCCTAATTCAAACGACTGTGGACAACAATAAAAAGTATATCAGGGGAAAAAACAAATATCCCCCCTCTGAACTCTCAAACAGGAAATTATGTACACACAGACCAAGAAAAGGCTGATTACATTGCCGAAACTTTTGAAAATACTTTACACCTAACCCCATGATTGATGTTAACATAATAAAGAAATTGAGGAGTGTATGACAGACATAAATTACAGAGTCCCCACGCAAATTAAATTTATTAGCCCCTACGAAATAGCTTTAATTATAAATAAGCTCAAAATTAGGAAGGCTCCTGGCCATGACCGTATAACAAACAGAGTCTTGAAAGAATTACCAAGAAGTTCGATTGCAACCCTGGCAGCAATATATAACTCTGCACTTAGAATTGGGTATTATCCAAAATCATGGAAACAGGCTATTGTCCTTCCAATCAGCAAACCAGGCAAAAATCCGAAAGAAGTAACGAGCTATAGGCCAATTAGCTTATTATCATCTTTGTCCAAAGTATTTGAGAAACTGATACAAAAAAGACTTACCAAATACCTCTTAGAAATAAGGGCATTACCAGACGAGCAGTTCGGGTTCAGGCAAAATTACTGTACAACTCATCAGCTCATCCGCCTAGTAGAACAAATTGCAAATGGTTTCCATAACAAACAGCATACAATTGGACTGTTCTTAGACGTAGAGAAAGCCTTTGATAAAGTCTGGCATACTGGTTACTATTCAAACTGAAACATCTGGGAGTACCTTTCTACTTACAGGACATTATAATAGTTTTATTTCAGACAGAACGTACAGAGTTAAAGTAAACAGCGCACTCTCACAAACTAGAACAATAAGAGCAGGGGTACCGCAAGGTTCCGCGCTATCGCCGCTCCTCTTCAATGTTTATTTTTCAGACATTCCCAAATTAGGTGACTCAAATCTTGCATTATTCGCAGACGATACTGCAATATACACAACGCATGCAGATATAAATGTAGCGAAGGATAACATAGAAGCAGATGTCTCATGCTTTCTAAAGTGGGCTCATCAGTGGAGAATAAAAATAAACCCAACTAAAACACAGGCCAAAATCTTTACTCTCTGTAAACCAAAGTTTCCGCGCCCACTAGTAGTAAATAATACTATCATCCCATGGCTAGCATCTGATACACCAGTAAAATATCTTGGGGTTAACATTGACAGCAGGTTAACTTGGAAAAAGCACATTGAAGTAATAACCAGTGCAACATATGCCAAAATATCGAAACTGTATCCGTTAATTAACTTTCGCTCAGCCTTAAATTTGGAATGTGCTATGTTAATATTTAAATCGATTATTAGGCCATCGCTCACATATGCCTGTCCAGTCTGGAATAACACAGCAAATAGCAACATTGAAAAACTGCAGAAAATACAGAATAAATTTTTAAGAAAATGTGCAAAGGCTCCTTGGTTCATCTCAAATTCACAAATTCAAAGAGAACTTGAGCCCCTAAGAGCCCCTTGAGAACAATTGAGCCCCTAATCGAGCATATAAGAAAGAACTGTGATAAATTTTTTACACTTCTTCCGTCCTCTCCTTGCTGTATAAAATTTACAATGGGAAAAACATTGAATAATCACAAGAAAATACGCTCACGATACCCGAAGGACATGTATAAACCCCCATGAAAAATAAGTATCCTCAATAATATTGTATGTTTAAAATAAATTTTCTTTTCAATGTTTATAGAAATATCTAGATTTAAGAATGTTTAACGCTAAAAATTTGAGTATTGTATGTAAATTGATTACATGTGATAGAAATATAACCATGAAAACTTGTAAAATAGCTAGTAGTAAAATACAATAATAAGAGGTTGTTTGCCCAAAATGTTATGTAGGTAATGTTATGTAAAATTTAAACCCCTGAAAGGCAAAACTGCCGAACAGGAAGAAAATAAATTTTAAAAAAAAATGATTCCCCAGCAATAATCATACAATTGTAAAAAAAGGACTACAACTAATCTTGGGACACGTCTGGGTTTTGTAGAATGTAAAGAAAGTCTGGGCATTGCAAAGATAAAATGTTATTAAGGTATAATTAATTTGTCCATCATTCAACAGACATGAAATGTACATCATTCAACTCGTGTTTAGGTAAGAGTACGCAGGTTCAACTTTGAAGTATGTTGCGGGCCATATTTTCATTCATTCATTATAAGGCATAAGGCATTA
>JAHLJT010008446.1:59019258-59063454 GCA_031308135.1 Acheta domesticus | reverse complement strand
TAAATGAAAAAAATCTTTATAAGAAATATCAGACGGCTGAACACTATACCTGTACCCAACCCCCCAGAAAAATCTTAGGTGCGCCTCTGATACTATCGCATCGTGAAACTGAAATTAATAATATATTTTTATTCGAAGAAGTTATTTAACATTATTTGATTTATAGGACAGTATCTAGTCCGTTTGCGTGGAAGCGTTACTATTTTATCGTATACAAAACATTTCAAGCAACTCAGACTTAACTATTACGAGTTGTACTGGTTCATGGCCTTTTAACATAATCGTGAGTGACTGTTCTGGGAGTCAAATGGTGACTTGATACGTATTGACGTTATAAATCAAGATCTTTGGAAATGCGGGAAAATTGTAAATAGATCAAAGTAAAATTACGAAATCTTTAAAGACAGGTCATAGCTAACACACTCTTTACCCTCGCTCCTCCATTAAAATTTCGTTCAAGCGCCACCGACACAAGATAATGTTATTAAAATTAAGCAAGTAAGTAGGTAAGTAATCTTCAAATATGTAATGGTAATAAACTCAATTTATGATATAATTGCACACGTTATAATTTTCTCCTATTTTTAAATTTTTTTTCTTAGCTAAGACTCCGTGCATCATGTTCTATTTAGTTATCACGAACGTATATGAATTGAGAGTTGATTCCACTATTTCTATCGTACACAAATGTAGTTCGGGATTTTCAAAAAGAACCACATTTGTGAAACTGACACTTTAGTAATTTATCTGCACTCCTTCACCTTCACGCCCAAATAACGTCATGAGACTCTGTAGAAGATAGACCTACAGAAGACTTAAAATTGTTGTCCGTTCATTAGGTAAGTTTGTAAACTGTAGCGGTGTGCTTCTTTTTACACGGCTCCGCGCATTACCATGGTAATTATGCTCATAAATCTCATTAGCAAATGTGGCGCGCACACAATTTATTCCACGCCAGCGGAACCGAGCGTTGAGAGGAAGCGGCGAGGGGGGAAGGGAGACGACAGAGGGACAGAGGGGGGAAAGAAAGAGAAGGGAGAAGTGAAACAAAACGCCACCACGCGGTCTCTTCCTTCTCCCGAAATCCCAGATGCAATTAACGCAATTTTATTATTTCATCTCCAACGCGCGCCTCCCGGGCGGTTTTATTTTATTCGTCCTTTTATCGGCCGTCGATCGCCCGCCGGCGGCGTCAGCATTGGGTGGCTGGCTGGCTGGCTACGAGCGCTGGCAACGAGGCTTCCGGCAACGAGCCGCGAGCCGTGGCATGGCGCGGCGCGGCGTTAGATTAATTGATTGACTGATTGATGTTTCCGAGAATATCTACTGCTATGGTCATTCGTCCCGTTAGTGTCATAAATGTTTTTTTTAAAAACGGAAATGGAGGTGTTCCTCTCCCACTGGATAGCACCGACTATATGCTTGAGAGTATTTCCTTTTCCAGGTATTTGTCTGAGTGGCACACCGCCCTAGCAGTGACAAGGTCTACGCTCCCAACGTGTGTGGTAGTGTGATGCATGTAAATCTAATGAGAGAAGAGAACACGGAAGTGGAAGGAAAGATCGCGCGTGGTCCGTGGCCCGGTTTTTAGGGTACTGTTCCGAAATTCGTGGGGTGTTGATTGGAGAAACCACGGAAATCTACCGACCTGAGCAGCCGGCCGCTGGAATTTTCCTCCAGACAGTGGTTGAATTCGAACTAGCTGTCTTAGCTACACAGCGATTTATTCAACTCTGCCCCTGGAAGGTGTCAGCTGTTGACGGTTTCATCGAATCGGGAGCTTGAACGTCACCATAGGGACGTCACTGTAGCGACATTTAAGCTCCCGATTGGATGAAACCGCCAACAGCGAGGGGGAGAGTTGAATAAATCTCACTATAGTGTCGAAATTCCTCCGCCACAGTCTGAACTCGAACACATGATACTTCCCGCTCAGAGTCGCTTCGAAGATATCGGCAATGCGGGCTGTGACCTCACTTAGCCGACCGGCGTTCGACCCCTTCCAAGAACGCCGCCCGCGAGTTCGAGAGCCTCTGTCAGGGTTTGTTTCCTCGGCGCATATTTAGCTCCCTGCAAGCGGAGTCACGAACGGAGGATGGTGACTCACTATTCTAGAGGCACGTTGCAGGAACAAGAGAGTTGGGTGATGGATTGACTCTAGCACATTCGATAGGCGATAGTCATACAGGCGCTGAACATGTTATAATGACCATCAAATAGGCGCTGAACATGTTATAATGACATCATCTCAAGCCATAAGTTCGTGATAAAGAAGTGAATAACTAGTAAACCTGAAGCCTCATTTTTTGCATAGTCAACGAAATCCATTTTAAACACCAAATAAGTATCTTTGTACAAATTGAACCTTCTTCAAATAGATCTTTGTAGAAATTTTCAATAACATAGAAGGTTGTGCACTGGATCATAAAAATTTTACTGATTATAACAAAAGACGAAAATGAAATTAAAACTGCGTTTCTCTAATTTATTTTCTCCAACGCCGTATTGATTCACAATCGGTAAAACATACTTGGGATAGCATCATCTGTACGGTCAAAATAGAAATCAACGCCATTATTTCAAAACTGAATGTTTGACATTCACCCTCTTTGCTTGTGGAAGGTAGTCCAAGGAATTTGTGTTTCCAGGGAGATGAGAGTCAATTTGACGCAATTTCACAAAAAGAAGAGTTTCGAAAAGATCCTGTTTATTATGCCTTGACCCAAACTACGATTAGCTTTGATGTGACGGCACGATCCATTAGGCTGGACGAGTAAGCTGGCGCCAAGATTTCATAAATATGCCTCTGTTTCACGTGTAGTCCAAAGCGCCATCACATTACGCATTCTGTTTTTTTTAACGTAACCCCTCTGACACCTATTTTACACCGGAAATCTTTCCTTTTATGCTTGGTTTACATCAGTTTATCTCGTTTAATCTAGTTTCCTAAAGGGTACGAAATAATTGCATTTGATCTTGACGTATGCCTTTGCCCAAAAGCATTGCAAACGTAATGTGCATACCACTTACTGTCATAATCACACTCACACATGCACAAACGCGCATAGAACTAGTCACGTAAACTGTATTGTCCATCATGGGTAATATAATAATTTCCGTTAACACAATTCAGCGAGTCTGATTGGATTTTGATATTAGATGAAAACCGAAGTATGAACGTCCAACAAGCAGAGATACTACAAACAATCAATGACATTAACACGAGTAATTATATCAGTTTAGTCGCAATTAAAGCAAAACATCAGCTATCTATTTTGCATCTACATTACCTGGTCCACGTTTATAATGATACACTCTTTAAAATAGTTTAAAACAGCGCCTATAATAAACGCAATCATATACATGATTCGAATTGTGCAATAAAAATTAAGATATTTACAGTTTTCAATACAATTTACAATACTGCAGATACTTATTTAATAATAGACTCAGAAATTATACAGAGAATTTGCAATAAACATTGTAGGATGCGTGATAATAAATTACATCATCTGCTTTTCATCGCTGAAATTGGTTACTATAAAATTAATCTTGAACTGTAACATTTTAGAGACTAATACAACATCCAATGGAAGAATAGATAATACATGAATAAATATACTTTCTTTGAAATGAAAAAGCTACAGTGTTTCAATTACGAATGCTTCACAGACCAACGCATGTATGCCTTTAGAAATTTTGGCTACACATAAAATCGATTGCTGCATTCATCATGCCAATGAATCAAGCGAAATTGTGTTGTGCCTGCCGTACTTGCACTTCTGTAACTTCCAATGAAATGTACTGTCCTACAACAAACTAGTGAAAATTACATTCTGCCGCGGACCAAAGCATTCTCGTTTCTGCATTGTTACACAAAATAAAAGCGGTATTAGAGATATTCAGGGACTAGTCGATCTATCCAAAACCAGACACAAACTTTCTTTGTCAATATCAGCAATTTGTTGAACTTACCGCATGAATTCAAGTTAATCTGTCATTTCGAATTCCGCACTTTTATACTTTTCACGTGGTATAGTTCGATGTTTTTGGTAAACAAATAAGTTTTCATTTTAACCCATTCTGAATCAGCTCTTCTACCAACTGCGTAGTCAATACTAAAGTACTGAAACATTCCTCCCAAATATAGTTGAAATGTCATTCATATTAATTTATTTGTTCTCAGAACCCTAAAAGAATACACAACAGGAGAAGGTTTTGTCTATTAAATACAAAAACATAACCGTAATTATTTTGGGAGAGAACAAGCGTCTCACTGCGTCAGCACGTCTCAAGGTATCTCACACATTGCATAGATGTTTGTACATCAATATCCAAGATACTCATACGTATTCACATATAGCCAGAAAATTTTCAGGTAAATTTTGTTGAGAAGCCATTAGTACGCTAGTACCTTTAGAAACCTCAGTGTGCCTTTCCATAGTGTTACATTATCTTTCAACTCAACATTTATTTTGTTAACTTCATTGGGTGATCTTGGATCTGGAGTTCATTTTAATATATACGCAAGTTATGAGGAGATATATAGATTCGTTAGTACGAGGAAATAAGATAAATGTTGAACCAATGATTGTAAGTTATGCATTGTGTTTAATTTCAGTTAATGATTTGAAATAATGACGTTAAGTACCTCTAATCACATGACCATTCGAAAGGGTTTTCTTCGGAAGGGGTAATTACCATTGTGAGCGCTGACAGTTACTTCCCCGCACGAAATGCTGCAACGTTTTGTTACTGTAGCGAGAGAGAAGTTGGAACGCGGCGAAAGAACTCTCCAGGGCTTCAACTCCCCCGCCCCAAAACAACGCGGAGATGGGCAATAGGCCACAGAGGCCGACGCCGCCGACGCCGACGCCGGCACCGCCTCTCGGTCGCCTGCTGTGCTTGCGAGCGAGCTAAACGGCCCGTAATGCCCCCAACGCCCTGCGGAACGCGGCCTCGGAGACGATTCCCTCGACGACCCCCCCTCCGCGAGCCCCTCCGATGCCCCGGCGCGTCCCTCGACGGAGAGGAGTGGGTGGTGGTGGCGGGAGGGGAGGGGAGGGGAGGGGGCTGCCTGCCCCTCGCGCGCCGCGGCGCCGGCGCGCGCCCGATTTTAATAAAATTGCTTCCGTTCCGGAGACGACAGTGCGGCGCCAGGCACGGGTGCGGCGGGCACGCCAGGGCTATTGGGCGCCGCGGCAGAGGGCGAAGAGAGGCCAAAGAAGAGAGGCGAAGCGACGACGAGGAACGAGGGAAGGAAAAGTAGTGCGGAACTCGGATATTGAAGAGTTGTAGAAACTGAGAATGGATCAACAAATGGGAAGGGGGAAATGAAGAAAAAACACAACCTTGAGCTATATAAATACAGTGGCGGATCGAGAAGGGGAGGGGGGGGGGAACGCCGTTAAAACACAAACATTTTTGTAGTTTTTTTTCTCAATTTCTTCAAAATTTGTATTCATCGCATCACGTTCCAAATGAGTGTTCCCATTAAGCCCGAGCGGTTGGCGTTTCAAGAAAAAAATTGACATTCTAGAAAAGTGTAATTTATCTTGCTCGAATTTACAGAGGGGTCCGAACTGAAATTGCATTCCCCTGACATGTAGGGTTGATGGTTGATGGATGTTTTTTTTTAACAAAATGCAAGATCGTTAGAAAATAGAGTTAGGAAGAAAAACGATAAACACTAGAAGGCGTAATGGCATAGAAATAAGTGGAAAATTTGTGTGGTTGTAATAAAAATTACGTCAAGACGGAAAATTAAAGTCAAGATAAAGCAAATGCATGCGATAATGTGAAAGAACTTCTTGAACCCAGAAATAGCTTGAAAGTGGAAATAGATTAAAAAGAAAATCTGCAGCTGCTACGACAAAAACATTCCAGTAGAGGGAACAGTAATAGAGAAAGTATCGAAAATAATTTACATGACAAGAATACCGACTTCAAAGCGATAGAGCTGGTACAGAAGAGCGTACTTTCTAAAAAAAACGTGCAATGAACTGAACCCAACTACAAACAATTGATTATTAAGTACCAAAGCAAAGGAGAATAAATCAATGAAGAACAGATTAAGGCCGTCGGTAATAACAGCCGGCTGACTGCTGAACCGCAACGGCACGGCGAAAAGAAGCCGAGTCGCACGAAGAAAAAAACCGCGGCAGGAGAGCGAAAGACAGGGCGCGGCACCGGCGAGTGGGCAACAGGAGCGACGGCGCGGAGCGAGCTGGCGCGTCGCGGCCATCAGAATGCACGGCCGCGCCCAATATTCCGCACCGAAGTCCATATATTCGGATCACGCCGCGCGGGGTTGGGCGGTACGGGCGCGCCGCCGCCCCTTCTGCGCGGGCCGCCGCCGGCGCCCTCGGTCGCTGTGCGACCCTGCTTGGCGGAAGGCGCCGCGTCCTCCGTCGGAACCAAGCGAGGCTGGGAGGGGGCGCGTCTTCTGGATGACTAACAACGACGCAACACGAAACCGCCCGCCCGGGCGAAGCCACAGGGCCCCTGACGCGGGTGGTCTACGCTAGCGATTCCCTACACTTTTCTTGCATCCACCTCTTTTTAAAAGTACGGTTTTCTTCATTTTTTTTCTATGAATACAGCATGTAACGTAATCATAATACAAATGCACATCAATGACAAATGGCAAAACAATATTTACATAAAAAATGTTAGCGAAAAGATTTGAAAAAATGTTTATTCGTCGAATCTGCGTTTGCTGTTCTGGTGGTGTGATTTTGACGAATACTGAATACCAGAATATGAATACCAGGATTGCGAAGAAGTTAAGACAGCAAAAGAACAATATTATCTTATTAGATTTGTGTTACATTTTCTTAGTTCACTTATAATTTTAGTACATTTATAATTTTTATGTTTACAAACAAATTCTCAGAAACTCAATCACAGATTCTAATTATACAAAAGATCCATTTTTTTATTTATTGAAATGATGTGAAATTACAAAGGAGGAGCGAATTTGTACTTTATTTCTAGATGTTTTGTAGTTCTTTTTCTGTAAGAAAATAATCAACAACATTAATATTGTTAGAAATCAATGGCATCCTAATTGTACTGATCATTCGCCCGATGCATATTCGACTAACAATTCTCAGTCAACCCCTTGATCTTCGACTCCTCCTTTAATATTTAATCTTGCCCCAGGGTGGTCGATATCGGCCCCATTGGAAACCCTTGATCTACACTGTGATGCAAGAAGGGTGAAAGGCAGGGCATCTCTCAGTAGCCCATTCAACAAACACGCACGGATCACGGATATTGGTTCGGAGTAGGAAGGAATTTTAATGTAGCGAGAGACGGCACTTGATTATACTCTGAGTGTAACATTAAAAAAACCTAAGTTAAGGATATTTTCAATACGCGTTTCTCTGCGAAAGTATTGTTTTTTTCGGGATGTCGAGGATACCTTGAACAGAGCTAGCAATGAAGAGGTTTTGAAAGGAGTGGAAAAAACTGTGCTTATTAAAGCACATAAGTAAAAAAATGAAGGTTGTGCCACTTTGTGTGTCAGAAGTAACTCAATCGGGCGCCAGGCAACACAGGGGCAAGCGACGCAGGTTGCGGGCATTCGAGTGATTCGAGCGATGAAAGGCCGAGAAAACAGAGAAACGCTGTCAGCTGTTCTGGAAGAGCGATTTGAACATTGGTCGAATGCTGAATATGAACAAGAGAATTGCGAAGAAGTTGAGATATCTGTAAGATAATATTCTCTTAAACCCAAGCTTGAAAATTGTTTCTCTTGTGTCAAACGAAATCAAGCATTAAAAAATGTAAAAATATGCATCTTCTCAATGTAGGGATACTCGCAGATTTATCTTGTAAATTGGTGGAAAAGCACTGCAAATATCATATTCGATCATTCTCAATGAATAAATTAAAAACGAAGAATACTATCAATGAATTACTCTTCTAATATGATGAGATATATAAACGTATATTGTAACATCGAAGATCAGTCTCTTGCTAACTATTTCTTTTTTCAGCCATCCTCAGCTGCCCTTTAATTATATCTTAATTGCCCGAACCATTTCATCAGGGGCTCTTACCATGTATTACGTTCTGTGACCTTCATCGTAATTCGTAGATGAACAGGTTCGTTCCAGACGCAGATCTAAATAATTATTTTGTGAAGTTTTTCTTCTCCTCACTTCTTCCAATGTGAAGTTATTTGTAAGCGTTTGTAGTGAACACTGCACGATAGTGTTGGTCTAAAAAAACAGATGTAAATAGATCTTTCGTTTTTCGAGATTTTCGCAAAAAAGTTACAATTTTTGCAGACTGAAAAGTCAATTATTGAAACGGAATCACTGAATGGTTGATTGATTGATTTATTGTTAGTGAATCCGGGCGCGTCAACTACGGAGATCATTAGTCCCGAAGTGTAGTGAATGCTTTTTCATTAGGAGATGGCGGTGATCATCCCCCGCTGGGTGGAGAGATCCGCCGCCGACCTACCGCCGATTAACGGGGTTTTCCCCAACCAGGAATCTCCCACCAGCAAGGCATCCCCCCAGTCGGGACAAGCTTTAAGCCCCGACCGCTCCCCCGGCATGTGTGGTTGTGTAGTGCACGTTAGTGTGTGTGTGTGTGTGTGTGTGTGTGTGTGAGTAAGGGGTGAGGATAGGATAAGGAAGAGGAAGGAAAAATCGTGCGCAGTCCGTGGCCCGTTTATTAGGGTACTGCTCCTGCATTTGCCTGGTGCTGATCGAAGGAACCACAGAAAAGTGCCGATCAGTGTAACCTTCTAGAATTCTCCTCCAGACAGCAACTGAACTCGACCTAGCCGACAAGCCGGTGCTGAAAATCCTGCCGCCGTCCGAACTCGAACCTAGGACATCCCGGTCAGAGGTAATTACGTGACATTGGTTGATACACTAAACCATCTCTACCGGTCCATTGAATGGTGGTGAAACATGTAACATAACATTGAATAAACGAAATATACTAAAAGGAGATTTCCTTACTAACGAAAAAAGGAAATAATGCACACATTGGGAAAGATTGAAACCATTGAGAAGACAAGCTCTTTAATGGAAACAAAAAAGTAGGCTCTGTTGTATCAGAAAAAGAGTTGAATCGAAGGAAGTTCTGGCAAGATATCAAACGTCTGGCAAAGAACATCGAAGCTTAGGAGAACTTTCCCTTCTTTCCGCACGCGAATACAGGACATGAGCTAATTAAACTGAGGTATGGGGAAAAAGACAATGAAGTTAAAGGTAATGAAAAATTCAAGATATATTATAGTTCCTATGCAGATGAAATATAGTAATGCTGGAGGGTTCTGACACAGCGTGTGTTGTCAGCAAGGAGCTGCAACAATTGTGAAGACGTCGGCCGCCGCCGTAACGGCAACTGAAAATAAAAGACGCGGAGTCAGAAGGGACAGGGCAAAAAAAGGTGAATATAGGCAAGCAGAGCAAAGAAGACACCCAGCAGCTTTTCGACGCCTTCATCCCTCAAGTGACATTCGCTCGTCCGCGCCCCCTCGTACGCTCATCGGCTTCCTTCCTTCCTTCTTTCTTTCCCTCTCAAAAGGCAGCCGGGAATGATTCGCCTTTTCATATTCCTAAATCTCTCCCTCCTCTCTCCCCCCCCCGCTTTATCTCCGCACAGATAAAAAAAATAAGTTGCTTCTTTTCAAAAACCACTCAAGTGGAATGGAGAAAAAACGTGACGACAATTCAAGCGCGTCGATTTGAGAGACCCACTTTGACGACCTACGTCCCAAGAAGACCTAAAGAAGAGCGGTACGGGCTACTGAATCTATGAATTTCTGCGCGGCCAAAGAGTTAAGGATTACGAATTATCTGAAAAACCAGCCTCTGTGATATATAATTTAAGTTAATAAGATGGCTAATATCCATTTTTCGACAATATTTTTCAAAATAAAACCCCATAATTGTTGCATAACTGGTAAAAAATTACCCTTCATTACAACTAGCCTTTGAGTTAAATGTTAAATAATACAAAACAGAATCAATGAAACTTTTAATCAACTTTTTTAACAAAGGAGAGGAGAGAAGAAAAAAGTAACTTTTTAAAAAAAGAAAAAATACTTGATCTGTACCAGAAGTATTAGTATTCAGGTATCATTTCCGTCAAAACGTGTACATCGATTTTTCACAATATTACCTAACTTCTTCTACTCTACATTCTAGAAAATACAAATAGGAGCAGTATTGGGAATAATATTGAGAGAAAATGCAGTGTTAGAAGACGACAGGGAGTAAAATGTACCTCCTAGCTGTCCAGCCTTCCGCTTCACCCATCGCCACCGCTGGGTTGCTCCACTGGCGGTGGGAGAACGGAAATCCTCGGCCGAGAACTCGCCGAGGCGCCTCGCCGCGCCGCGCCGCGCCGGTCAAAGGATCCGTAATAGGAACCGTGGAGTTTTCGCCGCGTTCGCTGGCTAACTCAATTCGAATTCAGAATTCCCTGATTGTGAATTTTAGCGCCTGGTAATGAACGTCGGTGACTGGGAGTTACACACCGGAAACCATATTATTCGTACTGTGAGGCAATTTGGACCATCCATAGTGCATATTTACGGAAGGCGTATCATTGATTAGAAATAAAAGGGGTTATTAAATACGATTTTGAGTGTGGGATAATACAAGGCTGATTGTGGATTCGTTTAACCAACTACCTCTGAGATATACTTTTCATTTCAATTGCACCAGAAACTTGTGTGGATTTAAGTATACACGTGACAGGCAAAAAAATCACATTGGCTTGAAAATATTACAAAGAAGATCTATCAATAAAGCTTACCAGAGTTTTAAATAAAGGTTGTGACTTATGAGCAATATTATAGGAGACATTGTTGAGTTAGGTATCCAGCTTACGCAGATTAGGCGTAAAATGACAGGAAATGAACGGGAGGAACCAAGATGTGACAGAAGACTAAGAAAAGAAGTACAAAAAAAGAGTATGGGCGGCAAGAGAGTGGGAGAGGTGTTCTCCCCACAATCTCTATAGGAAAATAAAGGACTGACGAAGAGTATTGGAATGAACAGAGGAAGGTGGAAGAATTGACGATTGGATCGGAGAACAGAAAGCGAAGAGTAAAAATGTTCTCAGCGTGATAGCGGTTAGACAATGACATGAAGTGGGTGAATCAGACAGCTGTAAATTTGAAGGTGGATGTGAAAGCGGTTGGACATATTTTAAACGAGTGCCGGAGACAGCGCGATTTCTGCTTATAGCCCAGGACGGGGGCGCGGACGTTTTTTCCAGACCCGATTTACACGAGTCGTTTTGTCGAACGTTTCCGGAACGCGCGCATATTCAGCGTGATTTCTAGTTCCCAGAGTGACACTGCACATGCTCGGGTTCGTTGAAACTTGGACGTTCATCCGAAGGAAACGTGTAGTTCGGCCTTTCGGGTGGCAGCGGTTAGAGAATGACGTAGGGAAGTAGATGAACCAGATAGCAGGAAATCTGAAGGTGGAGATGTAAGCGGTTGGAAATGTTCAAAACAATTGCCGGAAATGCAGCGGTTCCTGCTTACAGGTACGCGAAGGTAGTGATTCTGAGCAATGGAGGGGAAACCAGGGCCATGGCCCGTGCCTGCGCCTACCCCGGGGCTGGGACGGGGTCTGCGGCGGGGGTGGGGCTAGAGTGGGGACGGGGGAAATGCTAGAACGATAGCGGGCGGGGATGGAGCGGGGACAGGGCTAGAACGGGGCAGTACAGGAGCGGGAGCAGTGCTGAAGCAGAGCCAGTGCTGGGGACGACCCAATGCTGGGGCGGAAGCAGTGCTAGGGCGGGGGCACGTCTGAGGCGGAGGCAGTGCTGAGGGCGGTGGCAGTGCTCAGGCGAGGGCAGGGCTGGGGCGGAGCGGGGCGGGGCGGAGCAGGGCTGGGGCAAGGGTAGAGGGAGAGGCAGGGGGAGGGGCAGGGGCAGGGGCGGGGGCGGAGGCGGAAACGGGGGCGGGGCGGACGCGGGGCGGTAGCGGTGACGGTGGCGGGGACAGAGACGGGGGTGGGGGCAGGAGCGGGCGCGGGGGCGGGGCGGAGCCGGCGCGGGGGCGGCGACAGGAGCGCCGAGGGGGAGACTGCTGCGGCGGGAACGGGGGCGGACACTGAGACCGGGGCCGGGGCCATGGCCGAGGCCTGCGCCGGGGCGTGGCGATCGAGTGCCCGCAAGAGCAGGGGTTACGAGGCGAGGGAGGCGCTGCGGCGGCGGGCGTCGCGGCGGGCGTCGCGTGCGAGCGCGTCACGTCGCGTGCGCGGGCGCCGCCGCTGCGGCTACGCGTCGTGCGTGTCGCGCCAGCACACGTCGCCCCTGGCCGCTCCGCGCCGCCTAGCCCCGTTTCGCGCTCGAGAGCACTTCTACCTGCTCGCCTCAGGCTGCTAAGCACTCGTTTTGTCCGCTATTGTTACATTAGAGCGGATGGCGCTGAAGCCGGCTTACTTCTGGAATATCTCCGTTGGCAGTGTCTATCCCACCGTCAGGCTGCGAGAGCACGAGCCGCAAAATTAGTTTCTGTCCGCCATTCAAGAGAGATATTTAGGTAGGAATGTTTGAGATCGCTTATGAAACTTCTGTTTATTTGGTCGATTTTCTTCAGCCCAAACAATGAGAGAACAGTTCCTACACCATGTATGCGGTGTAAATAAAACCGAATCTCATTTTTTCTCATTTCTTTTAATAACGCTCCGTAGTTGTGTTGCAATGTTATATACCGCTTTTAGAAAAAAAAAATTAAAGTATTTTTGATCTATCTTCTTATTCCTATCTCATTTCTTGCGTAAGATGTGTAAAACGATTGGAGATATCGTGGTTCAAGAACAATGTGTGGATGAAAGGAAGTACTTCGTGTAAGCATTACAATTCAGCGAGGTATAAAATATTTGCATACATTTCAGGATTTCTTCAAATTACTCATGAAATAACGTCTTAAAAAAGAATATGGATCCTCTATTATCGTATTCTAATTAAAATACGTACAAAAAGCAAGCAAAAAAGTACCTCCCTGTAAAAACCTTCAGTAATTTGTTTTCAGGAAATGCTTCATAAAGATAATTTTAGATCTTTAGACATTTCTAAGAAATATACTCAAACCAAATTATTCAACATTTTCCACTGATCCGAAAAAAATCAACAGTTCAAATTTTGATATGAACTCAAAATGGAGTATGACCGCACTCGACAGGGCAACGCGATTCCAGAGAGAAATTTGCAGCTTATACCAACCGGCGGGACCATCCGTTCTGCGTACGTTTCGAGTTAATAGGGAGAAGAGAAGCGACGCACTCGATTCTGCGACCCCTCTTCCGAGTGCGGGCCCTCCACCCCTTCCCTCTTCCCCCTTCCCCCTTCTCCCCCGCCCCCTCATACTGCGCTGCGTACCACCCCTCCCTCCAGGAGATTTATCGGAGCGACGAGCGCCGATGTGGGAATCACGTACTTCCATAAGCAGTCGCTCCGCCGCCGCTTCGGAAATCGATCCGACAACTTGGCGCAGGCCTCCACGCCGCTCCGGGCTTTGTTTCTCTTTTTCCCTACAAATATTTCCATCTGCGTGAGAAGTACATAATTCCCTGTCGAAACAAATTTCGCCGCGAACAAACGGCCGCGCCAGGGCACTATTTCCGACGCCGCGCTCTTCTTCCGCCAACAGAAGCGTCATCGACCAATTAACGCATATATTCAACGCCCCAGCTCGCTTCTCGCCCGCTCCGTCGCCAACGCCGCCCCCTCCCCTTCCGTCGTTGCCCGCCCCTTGCCACCGCCGCCTACGCCGGCGCTGCCGCTCGTGCTGCAGACGTGTGTATGAAATGCAGGTCGACCGGCAGGCTTGCCAACGCTTTTCGCGGAACACACAGTTCTGCCACGCCTTCCGCGCTCCCTGCGACCGTAAAGAAAGAGGATTGTGATGGTAAACTGGTTCTGTGGATGAAGTCACGTCCGCGCGTCCTTTGAGTATATAGACAGTAATACTGTGTTTAACGTGGTTATTTCCCAAAGTTCGCGCGTCAAAGCTCTGTTGTAAAGGTGTATGTTTATTAACGTACCTATGGATAATAACGCAAATAAACGAGTATTTGCAGAAGTCAGAATACTATGAAACGCTGTATTACGAATATTGAAGAAGGAAGAAAAATATACACACCACGCTTTTAACGATCGAAGCAGTGTCAGTTCCTCCGAGTCGAGGAGTACCCAGAAATTTTTACAATACCCTGGCTATCGTGTACGGAACTTTAGAAAAGCAAAAAAAGGAAAACGTTGAAAAATTTAATTAAGCATTTATTTATCAAACGTTTTGTCGTCGGAAATGGAAGGTGTCCCCCAGCGGGTCGATACGCCAGTTTGACATTTTGCCGGCCTCGCCACGCGCCGTACTTTTAAGGCCGTTCCTTTTTAACTAAAGCCTGCCGGCTCGGCGGTCTCCCGGCCCGGACGGCACGGGGCCCGCCCGCCTTGTGGTTGTAACCTTTATGCGCGCTGAATGGACGTCGGGAGCGAGGCGACACGCTGGGGCGCACCCGACGTCGACAACGGTGGTGGCGGTGGTGGCAACGGTAGCGGCGACGGTGCCGGCGGCGACGCCGGGGGCAAGGAACAGCCGGATGGTTTTGGTGTGGGCGAGAGAGGGGGTCGGTTGCGTGTCGGTGTGATGTAGTTGATGTGACACTGAACTTAGGGAGAGGGAGAGAATGAGACTGGCGAAGATGCGGATGGATAAGTCATGTGACGATAATGAAAGCGAAGTGACCGCCATCTCCGCGTCTGGTCCCATCAGTGAAGCCCGGCTAGCGGCCGCAGAGGTGGGCCCGGCTAGCGGCCGCCATCTCACTCACATAGTGAGATATGATGGGACTGGAAAAGGCGAAGGTAACAAAAACAACAAAAATTCAACAGCAATCGAAGTGATATAGTACAGAAGGTTGATGCACGTTCCGAAGTTCTTGTTGATCTTCAAAATAAAAATGTCAGGATATTTAATATATTAGAATTGAGGTGTACTATTGACCTGGAATCCGAGAGTATGTCAGGTTGAAGTGGCATATGCGCATTCGTAAGTCAAAGCACCAATTTCCAAGCGTTTGAAAAAAATAAGAAAACATTTCTAAAATGTTTAATAAAATAGGGTAAATATTTTTATGCAAGTTTGCCAGAAAACTTTCAGGTGATCCTTGGAGATGACACGGGAAGAATCGATGAGTAGTCGCAGATATGTTGGAGTGACTCGTGAGGGGGGGGGGTAGTGATGGTGAGAATGATGAAAGAAAAGATGTCTCTATGTTGTATAAATGGAAAATCTGACAAAAGGAGGAAAAGAGGGGGGAAACCAGAAAAAAACGATTACGGAATCTAGGAGAACGACGTGTGAAGTTCATGTTCCGAGAAGATCGGAGCGGGAGCATGGAACGCGGAGTGTGGGAAGAGAAACACGTAGAGAAGCGACAGAGGGGAAAGGAAGTGGGAGAGTGGAGGAAAAGTGCAAGAATGGAGGAAAAGTGTGAGAGTGGAGGAAAAGTGAGAGTGTGAACGAAAAGTGAGAGTGTGAAGGAAAATTGAGAGAGTTGAGGAAAAGTGGGAGAACGGAAAAGGAGTGGGGAAGTGGGAGCAAAAAGCGGGAGCCGAGAGTGAAAAGATGAGATGAGGAAGCGGGAGCAGAAGACGCGGGAGTGCGCGCTAGCAGTGCAAAGCCTCCGTGAAGGGCGCGGGGAAGTGTGGGGCGCCTGGAGATGAGAACGGACCAACGTGGGTTCCGGGACGTCGCGCGTCAATTACCCTCCACAGCTCGAGGCAAGCGCGTTGCCCTTCAGCCGGAGTGAAATGAAGGCGCTTAAAAGGATCTGGCCTACGGCTCCGCAATACAGGTGTAAATTGTTCCCTCTCCGAGAAAATATAACGGTTATCTGCTAAATAGCAGGATGTAGCCAAATGTAACAAGAAAAGCAGAGAAGCTAATTAAATACAAGAAAAATTGTATATAATTTTTTCATCTCTCTACATTAAAAAGAAATACTTTATTATAAAAGCACATGAAAAGAAATGAAAAGGTGATTTAACTCTGACTACAAATTATTAACCGAAATGGCGTGAAAACTCAAGAGAAATGAAAACTTACGAGAAGAACGGAATGAGAATTCCAGGAAATATTCCCCTTATACTTTATGACGCTGGTTGGAGTCTAGCTGAGCCATTTGTATTTTAACAATTTTAGTGTAAAATATTATCACAAGCTTTTTTTCTTTTTTAAGCAGTAGTGTTAATCAAAATATTCACGTTCGAATCTGATTTGGCAATCTTTTCGCTGAAACTCTGCTGTGATTTTGTTGTATCTCGCGCAGGATCTTTTTGCAAGTTGCAGAATTCTGCGATGTATCAATAAAGACCATTCACCTGGCAACATTCAGAGGTATACACGAAAACCATCATATCTTTCCATAAAACATTTACTTAAATATTATGTCAAATTTCTCAAAATTGAATTTGATTGCGATAGTATTTTCAGAAATATAACTTGGACGGGTTTCTGGCACCTACAATAAAGTTTAAGCTGCAAAATTTACTTCATGTATATGATAATTTATTCACCATATTCGACATTTTACGTTTTCAAATAGTTTTCTTCACGCGACAATCACCACTACGATTTTACAAAATGTTTCAGTTTTTGTAAGGCACGTCATAAACCTGGATTAATTTCTACTCGGCATAAAACAGTTTGTATGTTTTTCAGGGAATAGCGTACATGGCAAACACTTCTAAATAAACACGCCGATGAGATTTCAGATGAATAAATATTTTATGTCGGCGACAGAATGTATCAAACGCAGAAGAAACCAGTGACTTCGGGCTGCATTTGGCACTGTACACAAGTTTAGATTAATTTTCGACGTAGACATATTCGCAGGGAAACTGGCATGATGAAACGTACGATGTCATCACTATGGAACCACAGAACGCGTTAACAGGACTGTCACTGTAACATATTATACCACGAAAGGCGAATGAATCTGCGCACATACGACAATATATCATAACTAATTGAAATCGGCGAGGAAAACTACGTCTCACAGCATCAAACATTTGTTTTGCCATATTTTATTATAATTTCAGTAATATTAATTTCACTTCCAATTTCCATTTCAGGCAATCGCAAATTGCAATTTCTTCGGCAATATCTCCCTTTATCGTTAAGTCTGGGGAGTTAAATAGCCAATTGCAACAGTGGCATATAAAAAAACATTTTAATGAAATAAAAATGTCAAATTTATTAATAGAGTTGTAATTTAAAATCTGAGGAACTCCCCAAAGCTTTTAGAAATTTAATGGTAGTCATAAGGATTCCTAATGAAACAAGAAATGCATCGTGTTTGTATTTATACGTAGAGATGAACTGCGTGCGACTTTATAAAGTTTATTATATTTCACGGAGACAAGTCCATACAGTATTTTAGAGTTCAAAATTAACACATCGGGGCAAATATTTCGACGAGAAGAACGAAAAGTTTGAATATAATTGGGTTATTCATCCGTAAGCAGTATTGAAGTTACGGCACAGAACTAATCTAAAGAAAGGAACGCAAGCGGAAAACCGGGGAGTGGATCAACGACACATCGGCAGGAATCTCACGTTCCAATCAACACAGCATTTTCGACAGGTCTCGGAAAACGCTCACGTCCAACTCTCGGGTGCAGCCCGCCGGTTCATTTTCCGCTCTCGGCCCCGTGCGCGGAATGCCGAAGACCGCGCGGCGCCCGTCGCATCGGCCGGCCGCCCGCGCCGACTCCATTACCCCGGGCCGCCCGAGCGGGCAAACACATCGAAATTCTGTCGTCAGGCGCCATGTTGGACGTAAAAAATCGGAAACATATTGGGAAAATTTGCATCGCAGAACACGTGTCTCGGGAAGGCGGCAAAGGGAGATTGATTCGGGGAGGAGCCGACGGCGTCGACGGAGAGCGACGGGAGGGGAAGTGGGAGGTCGCCTGGAAACCCGAAGAGGGGTTTAGGGAGCGGAGTTGGGTGGGGGTGGGGCGAGCTCCGGGAAAGCGATTAGCGCCGTCGCCTCCGCCTCCGCTTCGGACGGCGCGCCCGCCGCCGCCGCCGCCCCCGCATTGATTGACGCGGGTCCGCAGCGTCCCCGGCAAGATGGATGGTCGGGTAGGACGCGGCTTACAGCTCGCAAACACGCGGCGACACGGCGCTTCGGCGGGGGATCGCGGCTCGCGGATCAGGGATCGGGCGCGGGGCCCGGGCGCGGCCGGAGCGGCCGGCGTCGCGGCCGAGCGGCGAACCGCGTAGGGCGGGCGCGCGGAAGCGATTCGGACACGGGCGGCGGGCGCAGGCGCACCTCAGCCCCAGTCACGAGGGTAGGCTATTCAGCGTAGGGGAGGATACGGCAGTAAAGGGAGCGACCGAATTAACGGGGGTGAAAGAAACGATTCGTCATGACAGGAGGCGCTGGAGTACAAGAGAGACTAAGTGGATTGTGCGACCGTAGCAACAAACAAAGCAGTGTAATAAATAAATGGGAGCGGGTAATGACATATGCGACATGGGACAAGGTGTCAGTACAAAGATAGTAGGTCTGGAAGTGACGGGAGCTTGGTATACTGCCTGCACAGAAAACAGGAAGGCCTACAAGAACTACCACGAAACGCCAGCGACTACAATGAAGAGGCCTTTGGATGCGGTGCCCAGGCCGGCTAGAGGCGCAGCAGAAGACCGTGTGGCAAAAAGTGCAGAATGGAGGGGAGGGGGGCGGCAGCGACGACAGGTGCCGAGGGCGGGGGTGGCGGCGGGGCGGCAAGAACGCGCCCGGAAGCGTGCGTGCCGTGGCGCCGGGCCCGCCGCCCGGCCGGATGCCTGCAGCTGCAGCCGTATCGACGCGCCTGCGGCAGCGCCGGCGGCGGCGGTGCCGGCGGTGGCGGTGGCGGCGGCGCCGGCAGAACCGAGGACACAGCGGCGCGAGGCCCGCGTCGGCCCGGCCCGCCCAGGCTCCCCTCCGCCACCGCCGTCGCCGCCGCCGCTAGGATCGCCACTCGGGCTTTGCCGAGCCATGCCTGTTAATATTTCCCCTTTAAAATATGCAGCATCGGCGGTGGAGGCGGAGGCGGTGATGGCAGTAGTGGCGGTGGCGGTGGCGGCGGTGGCGGCGGCGGCGGCGGCGGCGACCGCCGCGGCGTGCAGCGTGCGTGCGTGCGCCGCTCGGCTTACATAACGGCGATCAATGTGGCGTGCCCGGCCGCGCCGCCGGCGGCCCGGCGGCCCGACGCGCCGCCCCGCACCGCGGCGACTGCTCTGCGGCCCGCGGCCAAGCGCCCGCCACCGCCGCCGCCGCCGCCCGAAGACGCCCGACGCCCGGAGACCGCCCCCGTCCCGACTGCGCACACCACGTATACACACGCCCCGCCCTCCGTTGCACGCATGTCGATTCCAATGAAACAGCGAGGAAGCACAATTCTATTTCTTTAGTTTTCCATTAGCCGCTTATTTAACATTCTGGCAAGCAGAAATTTTGAATTGTGAAGTTTTTAAGTCCCTTTACGACTTATTAGGCAGTAATGTGCAATTTCCTCAAGAATAAATATTCTCGGAAAGAGGCAAAGCTTTTCTGATATTTTGTTGCGTTACATTACATTTACTTCGTTTTTGAAATGCTCCAGACGTTATTAGGCGCGGGAGTGTTGAGAAAGAGGAATTGATTCAAGTGATGTCGAAGAATCCTCAGTACACGCAAGTTCCGCGGCCGGTGCATCTCTTACCGTACACAATTGGTAGCCGCACTCTCCACGACTCCCAGGGATGAGGTTGTGAGTACTATCCTTGTGGACAGCAGAACGTGGACAAAGCAGATTTATAGATTTCTAAATATGCGTTTAGCGACATGTCCTGCACATAATGAAATGTTTCATTGGAATGTGAGTATCAAAATTCTTTTTAGTTTTTGGCAAGTGCAGCCAATACATCAATATTCCAATAGAACGGCAAAATTCCACCTCAATATGTTTGAAGTTGGTAAATTGGTGATTCATAACGGTTCATGCGGTCATAATTTTTCAATCGTTTTTTATAATCGTTAGAAGCATTTGCTCATTGACAATTCTCATAATTCATTTCCACGCTGGTGCTCCAGTAAAAAATATTAAAACTTTGCATCCAGTAAATCTCTTTCCTGGATTCATGATACGGCTTGACCACAACGCCTATTCTTTATGTTCGCAAAAATGTCCGTGTACAACGATGTGTATATCTGTATGAATATGAAATAACAAATGAACGACAATAGTGACGCATGAAGATGGAGTTCAGCGACAGAATAAAGATATTCTGGGAGAAGAAGAAAATGACACGGACACAGAACGAAAGAAACGTGAAAAAAATGAACACAATGATGATGATAATAATAATCATAATATATTATTATTATTATTATTATTATTATTATATGTCAGCCTGATGACGAGATCGTTAAGACTTCGCTGTTTCGAGTCCCGCGTCGGACATAGGTGTATGTGTGAATGTATGTATGCGTGTGTCGTCATTTCGCCCCTCATTATTGTCATTTCATCTTCCATATCCCCAGAGCTAACAATCCAGGGGGATAAAAATGGAATCCAGCTAAACTCTCATCCCCCTAATGATGCCCTGCCACCGAGATATTGTTTCTGAACCCCGCTAAAGGCAGTAGGCATGTACGCGTTGTCGGAGTCGGCCTATACTCGAGCAATAATAATAATAATAATAATAATAATAATAATAATAATAATAATAATAATGAGTAATATCAGCAATCTTTCTACAAATTACTATCAAACAAATGTCAACAAAGTTCACAGGAGACCAACTTCGAAGAGAAGTAGAAGACTTTCGTATTACAATTTCTTTTGTATCATTTGAATGTTATTTCTAACGTTGTTTGTATTTGCGCTCCTCTGAAAAGTAGCTTGTAGCTCCCGTTGCTCCGACAATTAACTTTCAACAAAGCGGCTGCGACGCATAAGCAGACAGGCGGAATGCCAAGTGGTTGAAGACAGGGTGGTTGCGCGCGAGCTTCGCCTGGGGCGTCAGGGGGCAGGGGCGGGGAGCGGTGGAGGAGCGCGGTCAGGGCGGGGCGGGGCGGTTGTGGAGGAGAGGGGAGGGGCTGCCGGCTGGCGACGCGTGACGCGCGCCGCACTTGCGCAATTTAAATGCTTGAGTTCGTTTATATTACATGTCCTCCCGAGTAATGAGAACATTTGTTTTACACTGCTCTCAAGTTTGTTGACACGAATTCCATTACCATCACTGGTTCACGCACACCATATCTGCACTACATAATGTAGTCAAGTTCCCTGTGACGTGGTTTACTTCGAGCAGAATTAGGCCGTTTAAATAATTATGTTGAATACATTGCAGTGCAAGGCTGAAAAGTGCTGTAGGTTGAACCTTAGAATACATTACTTGTAAAAGACCGTTTATCTTATTTATCTCCCTTGAAAAAATAACACAATTATTCACGGACATCTTTACGTTTGTATTGAAATTGTATGTATCTTATTGGTTAAGCAGATGTTACCTTCAAGAAAATCGTTGATGGAAAACAGCTCCTTCCAATTTTGTTTCGTTCGATTTAATTTTTGTGAAAATGCTAGGGGAGAAATGACTCAATATTCACAATTATTAAACTTTTCATTATTTCCACAATACTGCGATTAAATGCAATTATCATTAAGGAAATGCTTAGATTTATAGTTGGTTTTACCTCCATGTTACCATCCTCTAAATTTCAGACCTGGATTTTCAGAAAATAGCAGTTTGCAACCTTAAAAGTTCTCATTACGCCCCAACAATGTATTTTCTTGTCACATACGAGTTTGTATGATATATGAGCATAACGTGGTGAAACACGCTTCAGATGTGGAGAGGGCACGGTGACCTTGTGCGCACAGGCAGACGCCGTGAGCGCGTGGAATGCAAAGAGACTTCCCCCACGTGGAAGCGGCGAACTCGTGGTCGGGGGCGTCCGGTGGGCCATAGCGGGGCAGACGGCGCCCCGCGGAGCCGGCAGGTGGTCGCCGGCGGCGGAACTACTCGCTGCGGGGGGAATAGACGGGCAAGGGAGAACGGACGGGGGAGACGGGCAAGGGGGAAACGGTCGGGGGGGACGGGCAAGGGGGAACGGGCAAGGGGAAACGGGCATGGGAGGGTACGGGCGGGGCGGGCGGGCGAGCCGGCTGTCTCCGTCGCGTGCGGCAAGGCGCTTCGCAAAAGTCTTCACTAAAATAATTACAGTAGCGGCCCAAGGCCCGCCAGCGGCGGCGGGGGGCGGAGGCGCAGGCGGCATGACTCAACAAGTGAGGTAGTGCCGGCTGCCAGGTGTGGTGCTCGCTCTTTGAGGCCAGGTCTTGCCCCAGGAGGCTCACCTTTAGCGGCGTTCGTCGATACTGTCTGGAACTGTTGCTTGCCCCCCTGCGCTGTACAGGAAGTTAATAGCCTGGAACGCTTCAGAGTTGCTTTATGGTATTTAATGCAATTCGCCAGGTTCATTCAATTTTAATGAAGCGTCAAAACGGATTTCTAGGTAACAGTGCTAATATTTTATTACATCTAATGATTTTAAAATTGGTGCTTCGAAACGGTAATAAGCAAAAAGTCGTAAATTAAAATACAAATTTAAGAAAATAATTGTATTGCTGCAACGTTCACCGAAAATTTCATATCTGAAAATATCGCTTTCCGCTGAAGCACATAAATATCCAGCGGCTCTCTGCGTACACATTTGTCTGTGACCCATGATCCTGTAGAGACCCCTGGAACTGGTTGGAGTTGGAGAGAAAAAATGACGCACAGGTGTGGCGCACGGCGTGGTTTCTAGAGCCTTTGGCAACGCATTACTACCCCTGTTCGCAGGCAGACCAAATCACTGAAACTTCCAACCAAGGCGTAGGAAAGATGCGGGTGAGAAGGTTCCTATATTAGATGGTTGTTATTTTTATATAGCTTCTTAGTGGTTTTAGAACGCCCGACCATGTGACTTCATAGAAAGCCACACAAATGACTACGCAAGATTCAAGTTGCGGCCCGACGAATCGAGCTCTCCTTTACACTCTCGCCTCAATTTTACAAATTCATCAATTCTATAAATTATTAACACCATTCGAAGCTCAGTTGCAGCATACAGAAGTTCTAATATTACAAGTAACACCTTAGAAATACTAGTTTCCTAATTGGATTACCAATGGCATAAAGAATAATAGAAGCAAAATATTGATTGAACACATTTTCTTCAAGCCAATAGGATAGACATAGTATGTAGTACCAAAACCTACCTACTTCCATCAGCAAAACTCTACATACCGTCTAACAGAATATATAAATCAGACAGAAAAAACAGTTGGTTGGAGGACGGGTAGCAGTACTAATTATGAATAAATCTAACATAACATAACACACATCAAACCATTCACTCGCATGTCCAGCAGACTTTATGACTTCTTATAAAGAATTTTTCATTGATGATGAACATAAATTGAATTTTTATTTGTTCACTTAATTCAGTTAATATTTGCAACGTTAAAAATGAATGACTTTTTTTGTGTCGAAAAGTAGTGTCTTTGGCTTCTGGGGGAGGAGCTGAAGCCCCTTGAGATCCCTTCCCCCTGGGTGCGGCACTGCCTGGTCACGATTAACTAAATAACATCATACTTAAAACATACTTGAACATCCTTACTTCCCCCAGTCACAGCGTTCAGAAGCAATATTTGCAACTGAAACCTGATGATAAAATATTTCCCTAAAGCATGGAAATGTTCACTAATTAAACCCGTATCCAAACCCAATAATATGAGATCTAACGCTAATAACTAACGCCCAATGAACTTACGGCCTCCATTATCTATAATATTATAAAAATATGATGGAAAAACAAGGCTCATAAAATTCCTTGAAGCAACTAATGCAATGTCAAATGAACTTTTGGGTTCACATATCTACTTCACACACCACACCAACTTTTAAGAATAACTGAATACATACTGAGTCATCCAAAAAATACATCACACACCAGTAGTTGTCATAGACGTCACTCAAGCTTTTGACAGAATTTCGCAGCAAGCATTATCAAACACACTCATGAAAACTGTAATTCCACGTTATTTAACTAGAAGCACAAAATGTTTCTCCCAAACAGAACATTTTCGGTTGTATCATCACTCAAACCCACGGGCAATAGCATCTTGTGTCCCCACAAGGCTCACCACTCTTCACCACATGGTATTCAATTTGTACATAGCAGATCTAACCAGTTCCAAAACTACTCAAAGTGTACAATTTGCAAATGACTCAGCATTATACCATTATACACATCCGACGATTCAATCCAAGCCAACAAAATGATTATGCAACCATACGGAACTAATTAGATAGCTGGGCAAACAAGTGAAAAATTAAAGTAAACCCTGTCAAATCCCCAAAAATTTTCACACAGACCGTATACCTACACCTTTAACCATAAATAATGAACAAACAACATCCCATAAGCACATCAATCAAACTGTGAATTAATGATGGGCAAAACAAAATACAAGCAAAAAATATACCAATTAAAACCACTAATCAATAGAAACACCAAAATAATCTAAATATAGTAATAGTAATTGTTGAAACAATTCTCACATCCCTCCGCCTCTACACCTTCCTTATGAGGATCAACGCAGGCAAATACAACCCGAATACACGAGAACTATAACAAACTCCTCTTGGTTTATAACAAATAAACAGTTACACAAAGAACTGAACATTCAACGCCTCCTACAGCACATAGCATACCTATCCTGCAATTTTCATGCAAAAGTGACCCGAATAACCCAGCTCTAAAAATTCAAGCTTGGAAAAAAAAACGACAAACCAACTAGAATAATAAACAAATTCCCTGTACATTCTTACCTGAAATTGTTCCCAATTTTAAATACAAATTAAGAGGTTCTCTATGGTTGCATAACTAGATTGTTGTTATGTTTAAGTTAGAATAAGTAAAACGTCTACGCCAGCAATACATGAGTATTTTACAGATCTATGTACAGAAAAGCACAAAATAAATAAATGACACAAAGTTGGGCTTATTTGGTAACGAAAAGGCAAAGCAGCACCAAAATTTCGCTTTAACAGGACGGACCGTGCATTCATATGTACAACACACGTTCAGTCCCAAATTTCCAACCCATCCTGCGCCTTTCGCCGCCTAATATTCCTCGTCAGTATTAATCCCGAGCCTTTTCACATCCCTCGTTCTTCTCGCTCCAACTTTGGCGGACCTCGAGCTGGCCCGGGATGAACCGGGATGAGTTTTCACCGAGTGCACCAGTAGCATCGAATACATCTCCCCCGCAACCACCTCTTCCAGTTTTAATTAAAACTCTGATAAATCCCTTTAGACGTGTATCGGATGGTCGTTCCTAATCCTACCCAAGCGTTGGAAACTGTGATAACATTCTGATAATTCTAAGGTCAGGGCAGACTATGGACACTGCCCGCAAGTTCACTGAGTGATCATAGCTGGATAAAACCCTGAGATGCCTTCAGAAGAAGGTAAAAAAAATTGAAGCTAATCAAAACCTACATTAATTTCAACATTAATTCGTTAAACTTATTATTATGCCAGGACACGCTTCTCTGTTATATTTGGTGTTTCAATTAGTGGCCACAAAATAATCATGATAGGAAAACCTATTTTCTTAATGTGTAACGTAACATAGTTTATACAGTTTTTGAGTCAATTTTTTCAACGACTACATTTTGGAGGATATTGTGTACGCTAATACATCAACGAGACGTACATTACTTCATAATTATTGAATCTACACGTTCTGCGGAAAACTGTTTGCCAATTTTCCCAGTAGACCGAACAAAAGTTCTCGAAAACGTCTCTCATACCGTACATTGGGATGCCTTATCTCGACATGTTTAGTGTGTTTCTTTAACTTGATTGTCGGTTGCAAAGCAGATGGAATTGAAGTTGCACAGACTAGCAGGTTCTACGTTCCAGTCCCGATGGCAGATTTTCCTGTCATTAGCGGAAAATCTGACAGGAAAGTCAGATGTTATGGTGAACCCATGGCTCATGAACTTAATTAAAGTTTAAATATGTCCTTTCTCTGAAATGTATGGTAACGGAGAGCAAAGAAATAGTTCAGAAACTTTTCCGAAGAATTGTAAGCAATTCATTATTAAATTTTCACGTCGCAAATTTAACAAAGGCGTTGCAAATTAATAAAAAGATTACATCACAAAGAAAAATGAACTTAAAACTCTCAAGTTCTGTCACTAAGGTTTAATAAATAACCTGAAAATAATTTTAAAATGTGAATGAATCAGTATTTAAAAAAATGAATATATCTTACGTATTGCAATTTGAGTATTATGTTTTCAAAACTTGGCTGAAATCATTCATTATATTTTGATACAATTAAAAATTGTTAATTGCACAGCGTGTTAATTAAATATATCGTTCCAAATTGACAATAAAGGGATTGAATCTTATATATTATTTCTCAAAGGGCTGTTTGGTCTTTTCAATAAATTGGGTGACATACGAAACCGATCTGTATAAAGAAGCAATGGATTGAAAAATCGTGTTTCTTTTCACCTGCACATGTGACATTCGTATTGAAAAAGGGCGTTAAAAATACCTAAATATTAAAAAAAGTAGTAATTCGGGATCTGTAATATCTGATTGCCGCGCGATCTATCGGAAGAAAATTACACTCGGACGGTGGCGGGAAATGCAATGTCAAGCATTTTTGTTTGTTTCAATTTAGTGTAGGTTGTGTAAGCACGTGAACGTGGTTTTCTACATTGAATAGAAATCTTGAAATATGAGAGGTTAATTAGTGATCTTAGTGAGGTTAGGTCGTTTATAATGCTGGAATACAAAAAAAGAATTTAAGCAGAAAACAGTTTGGTTATTTGACTAACCGTGCGATTTAATCGCACGGGATCTCACTAGTATTAATAAATATATGAACTTACATTACCTCTAGGATGGCTCATTGACAGCGTACTAGTGTCCCGAGGAGTGGTCCGGGCCGACGCAAAAATTGAATTGTAGCTTTCCTTTAAAACCATCCCAGTTTCTGTAGCCGTGGGTTTCAGGCAGGCGGATCTTTTAGTTACGGTGAGGAAATTCGTCATGTACGCCACATGTCGCTCTTATCACAAAACATGGGAATTTAATTAGGCCCAGGCAAGGGGGACACCGTCAGCTGGCCGGCAAATTCGGACCATCGACATAAAAATGCCAAATACATACATACATACGAATTTCCAGGTAGATATAAATGAAAGCAATACTTTTCTCATAGGGGTTCTGCCCTGAAGTCTCATGAGACCCACGGTGCAAGGCTACTTCGCTGCAGATTGGATCCGGCAGATGAGAATATGCCCACCCGAAAATCTCAGTTTGCATATCGAGCCCATCTTTCTGGCGGAGATGGACCCTTTTTCCTTGGCGTAACAAGGGGAGCCGTAACGTGAAGCTTCCTTGGCTTATCCAAGCACCTTTGTATCCAAACGTGTACAATCCGTGATGTTTATAATAGCGTCATTCAAAAGGCGACAACGGGGTCACCACTGGATTGATAAAACAAAACCAGCATAAAAACAGAAAACTTTTCAGCGTGAGTGATTGTGTCATTCACTGAGCGAGCGCGGGAGGCAGTCGTTGTGGCTTCGGCCCCTGCCAGCCGCCGGCTATTGACATTTTACTCGGGAAAACACACCCGCGCGTTTCTCCACGCGCCGTGCCTCAAACTGCTTTTTGATAACGCGGTTACAGCAGACAGCGTTCGATTGGGTCGTCGTACAGTCTCAATGTGAATATCTGGCGAAAATTAAAATTTGTAATAACCGACCCGAGCGAAACTATGCCCGTAGTTATCGTCGACGATTTAATAAGCTTTTTCGAATTACAGTCAACAAGGTTTCTCGTTTGGATGCTAGGAGAGTTGATTCTGAAACGGAGAGTGTACTAACGATGTTAGGGTGGAGCAGAAACAAATAATTATGAAAACACGTAGACCCTAAGAATACGGTTTCAATCCGACAAGATATAAAGTGTAATGTAATTATCCGGAAAAAAGTATACTAAAACGATATTACGTTTTAAAACGAAATATGCGTGTCAAAGCTTCACACATGAAACTCATAAAAGCCCTAACCCAATATTCTCGAAGGCTTGGAAGCAACCGTTCGCACTGCATTTTTCTTTTTTATAATTATCGTAATAAAGTGGTTCTCCTCCAGAGAAAACGGTTCGTTAAATTTACTGTTAATTGCCTTTATTCTATTTTGACTAGTCAAATATATGCGTTTGAAACCCTTCCGTCTCCTACGAGTCAAGAAATTGAATTACTCAGTGTTGTATTACACAGCCAATAAGCTCTTTATTCTCCTGTTTAGAGTTCCTTATAGACTAACATATCACCTATATTACACTCTATCATAATTACAAAATTTGATTTAGACTGTCAATAATACAATACAATATAAGGAAATTCATACAAGAAAGTATATATAGATAAACATAAATAAAATCAAATAAATAAATAAAAAAATATTCTTCTGTGAAATTCCGGACAATCACAATTCCTACCTTAATGTTATTTATTAAATTATTTCCATTTTAAAGTTACAAAAAGTACTTTTCAAAATTTCTCTGGTATTCATCATTAGGTGATCTGCAATTTTTAAAACTTTTTGGAGTCATGATTATTACACAAAATAAGAATATTTAATGATTCAAAGAATAAAAATATTTGTCTATAAAAATTAATTTGGAGTACCTGTATGCTACTCTAAAATACAATAGCTGGCTTTTCGTAATCTCATGTGCTTCTGTAGACGATATAAAAACCAATTAAATTGTTTATTACAATGTGCCTGCTTGTTAGAGGGTAATCTCTGAACAGGGAAACCAATTTCCATGTGGTTTTCACCGAAGGATGGGGAGTATTTTCGCGCATAGCTTAGTTACTTTTTTAATTTTTAAATCATGAAAAAGGTTTGTTTCTTTATTGGTTTCTGGTATTCTTTACATACAAATCTACAGTTTTATTCCGATATTAATTAAATTTTGTGAACAATCATTTGAAGCTAATTTTATACAGTCATGACTTAAAAAATATTTCAATAAACTCTTTGTGAGTTAATTCAATTGAATTAAAGAAGTTTTTGCAAAATGGTCACGATTTGGAGGACAGAATGATATAATCGTTATGCACCTGTAATATAAAAATATAATCTTATACAACATGACGTGAATTGTTTATCTTCCTTTTTCCATTGTGCATTAATTCTACTGCATTCAGGTATATATCTCACCTCTAACATTCACATGCCACTGCAGTAAGAAGTAAGCTGAGCACAAAAGGACGCCTAGGCTCATTTTCTTTGTCCGAAATCACGATAGCTGCAATTCACTCTATTTTATATTGTGCTATGCGTCTATTTTCTATGTGATAGAATGTGTTGATGCCTCTCATTTTTGAAAGCGCCTACATCATAAAAATTAGATTAAAATTAATGAATGATCTCAAACTACATAAAATAAGTCAATGGATATTGTGCTTCATCTTTTACATGTACACTTTTCGTCACTTCTAGGAAATTGTCATCAACATCACCGCGTCTATCCATGCACAATGTCTCGCATTATTCCGCACCAGCAATAGTTCGAGCAATCGCCACTGAACATTCGTAGATTATTATTGATAGAGTGGTAAGCCCCATCCGCCGGCATCAGAGTCAATATTGGAAGGGACGGGTAACCACAGCGTTTCGCAAGTTCCAGCTTATGTAGAGAAGTGCGTACGGCGAGTGGTCGTCTGGGCAGGGCGGGGCCTAGGGCGGGCCCGATTAGATCGTTTCACGCTCAATGGAGCTGGGAAATGCGCTCCCTCCGCGCGGCAGGCGAAAGCTGCCTGTCGACCCACCAGCTTCGGAATGAAGGGCAGTGGAAAGGTCAGGGCGCTTCGCAGTGCACACAGCCGTTGTTTGGACATGAACATGGAGAAAATACGTATTTCTATGTTCTCGTTGGTGGCTTCCAATGGTATTTGCAATTTCCGAGTACGGCTTACAGATCTCAAAAGAGTTGAATGCGCTTCAACATTTAATACAAAATACCAACATTGCATTAAAATGATATAATTTTAGTTATAAAACTTTCTGAAACCTTTCGGATTGAAACAAAATTAGTTTTATATGTAGAATAATAATTAAGTCACTGTATTACTAAAACGTTACATCGGTCATGCGTTCAAAAATATTAAATAAATAGTATCTTATCCTAAAAATGTCACGTTCTTTGACAACTCATACAGCTAGGATATCGTCTTCCGTTCTGCCTTACCTTCTCAACATGAAATAGTGGCAAAATCATACGATTAATGTAGTTGCAGTAGTAATGTTGTGTGTTGGTACGCCTACCCCACAGGAAACAAGCGACTTTTTCCGCAGCCTCCTAACCAGAGTTCATTGAAAAAACTGATTCCCTGAACTCCACCCACCCTGCTCTTGTGCACGTTTTCCTAAAATGAGTACATCGGGAATTATTTAACTTAATTAAATCTAGAACAATGGTATATGTATAAATTCGTAATTTATACATATACCATTTGTTCTAAATTTTTGTTTTTACTGATTAAATGAAGGGCGGCAAAATGTTAAGATATTACTTTATTCATAGTGTAAACATGAGTCAGCACTGTGAAATGGGGTAAACATCAAAATAAGAATAATTTTGTTTAATATTCCCAGAGGGTCATCTAGGATTTTATTCGGTGGAAGGGGGGTTATATATAGAGTCCAGTCGAGTTGAAATTTTCACATAAAGAATTTTTACTTTACGCTTAATATTAAATATATTTTAATTTACATTTAATATTTATAACGTGAATTGATGATGACTTTCGTTTGTGTAGAAAATTAGTAAAACCTATTTTCTTTTAATATTTATCATTAACTTCTGGATGTGTTGAAAGCCCCGTGAGTCTCCTTCACCCTTGAATGCGTCACTGATTATATCTGTTGTACGGATGTATCAGTTTAACTTTAATTTATATTTTTATAAAATATACTTTTTCCAGTGGCATATTTTCCTTTTGACGCAAGACGTCTCTCTTTTAGAGATTTAAAGCATAATTTTTCACAACTTTCTTCCAATTTTACGGATGATAAACTAAGCAACCAGGTTTCTCCTTACAAAAGACGACGAAGAATTTCTTGAACTGTTGGCGACCCAGTTTCAAATTTTATCTTCTCTTATTAATACAGAAACGCACCCAAGAGATTCCCAAAGCCCTCTATAAGCACTTTATGCGGATAAGATTAATGTCACCTACATCAGTGCGCAAGGGCTTACGGTCCTGAGAGCCTCAAGGAGTTCTGTAATTTCACAATTTCTGCACAAGGAAGGCTGCTTTGAGACCACTCCACCCGCCCGACAAAAACTGGATTCTCATTTGACGGCAGGCGAAGAGACGACTAGGGCTGTAATTGCAAGTTAATTACTATTCCTCAAAGGGAAATACGGTAACGACTCGTGCAAGATAACTGGAGACGTCAGAATTCTGCCACGTCTACGCCTACTCTCGGTTCAAATCTCCCTTGGTTGCAAGTCACGGAGCGCAGGATACTAACAAATTCATTCAGCTCACGGGATCAGAACCGCTCTTCTTCAAATGTCTTCTACGTCAATTTTTAAGTACCCGTAAAAGTATACCGATGTTACTGAAACTGAACCGTCACTTTCCACTCCTTAAATCCTTGTCTGTTCATATACAGACAAAAAGAAAAATGTAATGTTAATGTTCGGTATTATCCATATATAGACGGATGGACGGACCACCAGCAGACGCTTAGATCCACGAGCACGAAACGTTTTTGCTCGAAGTATGTATCTTCTCTTCTCTCTACACTGCAAGCGAATGTATCCAATAGTTACCTGCTGTGCTACGGCAAAGGGTTCCGCATAGCTATGTGCAAGTTGCCGCCTCTCTGGATCGCCGTGCAACCGGGCGGCTTAGGGGGAGACGCGGTAATCTCGTAAGACCAAGTTCCCAGCGGAGGGAAGCTTAAAGTTCTGGCGAAGCAGTTGATTCGCTATAAGTACGGCGAAGGACGGCGCGGCCTCTCCGACCTCTTCAAAAGCAACTGCAAACCGATAACGCAATCTTGGCAGATGCTGAACGAAGGACTTACTAAAGACTACATTTTACGATAGTGGTTTAACACGGGTACTCCTTCCAAACAATGTACACTTCGTAAACACTTTCGGATAGAGAGCAATCAATAAACCATTCACTTTAATGTCTAACATTAACTATTTTTTTCTCTTACGGATATCTCAAAATGTGAGAGGGAACAGTCAATACCTATGATGTATACATTAATAGAGTATTCGATATAGAACAATGTGTTTACATTTTAAAAAAATTAAACAAAAACAACGGATAATTCATTCTTGCTTTTAAAGGTTTTGTCGTACGTAAGAAGGCAAACACACAACTTTCTGATAACTGTGAATTACGTTCTAACATTTAAACAACGCATCATTATTTAATAAAGATGTTAGGCAGGACCTTGTATCTAGGAAATAACTTTGTCTGAAATCATACAAAAGTGCGAGTGAGAGTACTGAAGGATCAGGTTATGTAGAAGTTCAGCAAAGCATTTTCGTATTACGAAGAATAAACGTTTTATTTCTGAAAAGAATTCACGTGTAAATTCCAGTCAAACAAAGTAAAAGTTGTTGGTAATATTATAACTTCTGTCAAAGAAGACATTCTATTGTCTTGTAATATTAAAATATTGTTACTAAGATATTAATTTCACTCTTTAATTTTAGTGTAAATGAATAGTTATTACTCTGCTTAACAATGTATAATACAATTCATGAAATATTGTAATTAAGTGATGTTCTATACATTTATTTCTCTAATTCCATTTGCTTTAAGCCTTTCCCACCAGACCATGTCGTCTAGTTAAGGCCTTTAACTTTACGTAAACTGCGTTTATTAAATTCATCACTGCCAGGATATGAAGTATTATCCCACAATACATGAAATACTAACATAATTCCTGAAATTGACAGTTACTATTTCTTCCCCTATTTATATTTTTTTTATTTCAGATTTATAGCAATAGCTCTGAATGCTCCAGGAATATATGAACTAGGGCGATGCCGCAATTAAAGTAGGGGATTCCGACAGCGGCAGAATGTTTTTAAATTAAATATTGCATTATTTTAGCAGGAAATATACATGTTACGTGCAGTATCCTATGCAAATAGAACAAAAATTTCAAACAACTCAATAATAATACAAATAAACATTACTGCACATTTAAAGTTGTGTGCTCAAAAGTTTCTTTACTAATTAAGCATTTTTGTTTAGGGCCTTCAATTTGTATTATAATTAATATAGCGTAGCCGACTTCCGAATGCTGACTGGCCCTGACTACCTTCGGCCGCACCTTCACCGCTTTAGCCTCGCAGAGCATGACGGAAACCCACTCTGCCGCGATGGTTCTATCGACAGGGATCACACCTATACCAGCCCCGAGCTGGACGACCTTCCAGGTCCGGTCGTTAGTGGGAGGCCCAATGCCAAATGGCTCGTCAGCCAATAGCGGGCATTGGATAAAGCGTATTTATATAAACACACTTTCCCAGAAAGAAGAATTTTTTCAACGTTCACAGTCGTCTACATTATTTATAATGTATGCAAAGAGGGTTTAAGTCGGTTGTTTTGAAATTAAATGGATCCAAGACAATATAAGAACAAAAAGCGCAAAAAAGGGATCAGTCATATTATTTAATTCAATGAATTAAAAATCCTCTTTAGTATTTTCGCCCCGCTTTCTGTCTAATGGTTTGGTTAGCAGTGAAAACTTATATTATTATTATTGTGTTCGTAGACAATGCGATTACTCACAAAATTCTCAATACTGTATTCGGTTTCGAATTGAATTACCTGTTTTAAGGACTATATGTATTAAAATTGTGAACAAATTGGCATTCTGATAATGGCATATTGTAAAGAATATGGCATTCTAGTTTGAACATATTTACAACTGTAATTTTTATTTCTTCCGTAACTGTTGGCATTTTAAAATCATTGTGAATCACGTTGTTTCGAACATACCAGGGGTCACTGGTAATGTTTATTAACACTTTAGACTGAGATATTTGGATAATTTGCATATTGGATTGGTTCTGGTGTTCCAGAGCTACATGCTATAAGTTAAGAATGATTTAGAGTTTAGAAATAAGAGCGTCTTAAAATATTCTATCCCCTTGATTTGCCCCACAGATTTTGAAGTGGTGTTATACGTGTATCAACTGTATTCATGGGGAGATACAAATGAGTATCTTCTTCAATCAATGTTAATTATGTAAGTCAACAAATCTACAATTGTTCACATATACGAACATATTTTAAATAATCGTTTAATAAAAATATTTATTAACACTTTTAAGGTAAGATTTCCATTAAAAGAGTTGCTGAAATTGACAAACAACACACATCAGTATTTATTTGCATTTTTGTGTAAGTCAAAATCCAGTAGGTTGCGAAACAGGAGGCCTAATCAAAGCTTTCCCTCGTAAAGCTAGGGAATTATCATTACAATTGAAGGCGGCGGAAAGGGGTTGCTCTACTTCCGCACGTGCGTGAGCGCGTGCGTGCGTGATCGGGCGATGTGTCAAAAGGTGCCACCCGGCCCGTGTCCTTCGTGACACCTCGAGCGTAATTTATGCGATGTTTGATGAGAGATCGCCGGCGGCGGCTCCATTGAGGCATGATTTAGGGGTCCCGGAGCGCCAGTCGTAACGTTCCCGACAAACGCGTTTTCGCTACGTTTAGCTCCGTTACCCAACGTGCGAGAGTAGAGCTCTTTCCAACGCCATCAAATGCTTTTAGCTAAAGAGCGCTCCGAATTCTTCCAAGGATGTTTTACTGCACGAATACAAACAACAATAAAACGTTTCTTCAACAGAATTGTTCCATCTACATGATCTCTGTTGCTTTGCGATTCACACTCTCAGACTGTAAAACAATACGTAAAACTCCCGAAGTCTCTATACGCCTGCCACTATTACTGAAATTCTCTATAAACTATTAAAATTTACCGTATCAGCTAAGTTTCTTTATTTTTCGAGGTGAATTTCTAAATCGTCAAGCTCAAATAATGGAAATAATTTGTAATATTATTTTTAAGCCAACAATTTTTATGAAACAATTTAAAGTATTATTTAAATTTTTGTTTGGTGTACTATATCTACCTCAAGTAAAATTAATTTGAAAAGTAAACTAAGAAAATAAACCTACTTGTTTATCCGGGAACTAGAACTGACAAAATAAGATTGTAATGAAACACACACTTATTTATTTACGTCAAAAACAGTTTAAAACTGTGTGTGACGAGCTATGGGGAGAAGTTAAATTTGTGCACGTTTTCATAATTCTGTGATCTCTATCCTAAACCATATTCTAGTCGAATTTTGAATCCAGAAAAAGAGCGGTTTTTTCAGGTTTTGTTGACAAAAATATTCGCTCCTATATAATAAAATATATTTTCAAAGGTAAATTAGCTACGAAATTGTGCCCTTAACCCTCATCATGTTCTTCATCAAAGAATAATACTTTTTTGCCGCGACAATATGGAAAACAATAATTTGAATAACTATATTTCCCACTGAAATTCAGAAGAAGTGCATAAACCCACAAGCTGTGGTGCAGTACTTGTAACAGGTTCTTTAGAATTATACAGTCCAAATGATAAATAATTACATTATCATTGTTAAAATTAATGTTACTCTCCTCTTGATGTTCGGTATAGTCTCGAATTGTATAGAAACAGTTATGCAGCAGAAAAGATTGTACTTGGGACTTAAACTTTTCTATCGAATTTAATCGTTTAATGTCATCTGGCAAAGTGTTGTAGAGTAATGTAAATTAATTGTATGTGATTTTTTGTAGTGAGCTGTTGGTACTGCCACCTGAAGAATATGATTACTACGTCGTTTGTTATACTTATAGACATCGGCGTTTGCTCAAAATATATTCCAGCCCTTAAGTCATTTTTGAAAAAAACTACTGATTCGTAAATCAGTAGAGGAGAAAAGGTAATGGTAAAATTCCTAGATTAATAAAGAAACTTACAAGAATCGCGTGGGTGGGATTTGCTTATAATTCGTACAATTCTTTTTTGTAATCTGAATGTCTGGGAGCTATAAGATGTGTTTCCCCAGAATATTATGCCATATCTCAAGCGAGAATGAACATTCGCAAAATATACACAACGGAGGCTGACGGAATTTGAAAGAATTCTGAACGCGTAGCCTAATGAACTTAATTTTGTGTTCAATTCATTTAAGTGGGCATTCCATTTGAGATTTGACTGAATTGATAGACCTAAAAATTTTGTTACATTAACATCAGTCAATGGCACACCGTTCATTTTCAAGGGAGTACAATTTTTTTTATTTGAAATGGAAAACTGAATTGAAACAGTTTTTTTTTCATTTACAGTTAATTTGTTATTACGGAACCAATTTGAAACATCTGATTTTGTACTATTTACGGTTTCTTTGTTGCAAAGAATATTTGTATCATCCGCAAAGAGAACTGTTCTTCCGTTTCGAATCGTTAAAGGCATGTCATTTACGTATAATAGGAAGAGAATAGGGCCTAAAATCGATCCTTGCGGGACTCCACTGGCAATTGGCAAAGAACCGGAAAGGTGTGTACATAAAGTTCCATCATTCCAGTAAGGTATTTCTACTCTCTGAAATCGTTGTTTAAGGTAAGAACATAGCCAATCAAGAGCAATAATATTAATAACATAACTATTAACATAACATATAACTAATAACATAACAATTATTAATATTTATAAAGCACAAAAAAGTTTTTCAAAGATATATGAATTAGTATCTATATTGACAAAAAGTTGATAAAATATTAAACGAACAAAACAGTATAACGAGAATGATAATTTATTCACAGATGAGTAGAGAAACGTCTAGTCTCGTTAAATGAGAGTTCATTACGAGTATATAATGAACCACTGAATAACTCATCCGACGTCACGTGCCGGATTAAATATGTCGAGTATGACGTCAATGAACTTTTTTCAATTGAGATACAAGCAACATGATGGTATGATGTATTTCAAAGCAATGGAAGCGAATTCAACGGGGGCAAAGTTAATGAAGCAGGATGAAACTTTGGGACAAGATTTAAATATAAAAAAATCAACAAAGTCATTGTCATAAAATTTAAAATACAAACATATGGACGAGAAGAATAATAGCAATCAATCATAAATAAAAGGAAACTGTATTGAATGATGAGTAGTTATCTCATAAATATAACTTGGCGCGTTATTAAAGAACAAATATCCATATTATTAGCTAACTATGGGAATTCATTTCCTATCTCTCGTGTAATATTTTGGTAGCTCTTACTTACCCTCAAACCATTGCATTATCGTAGCGTTAAATTATTGTTCTCCATTTCTTTATACAATGAAATTCACTGTGCACCGGAAAGAATAAGGAAGAAATCGCAATTTCCGTTGCAATTTACAGTCGTTCCTAACTGTAACCGCTAACATAAATCCCAGTTCCGTGCACGGTTCGTGCGGGTGAAAACTTGGAGAACCATGTTCCGGCATTCAACGCAAGCCCTCCCGGCGAGCGTCGCCGAGAACCGACGTCGCGATTGGCTTCCGACTCAGCGCAATTCCGAGCGTCTCGCGCGGCTGGCCGCGACGTCTCTGGATGCCCGGCGCGGAAGTGGAGAGGGAGGAGACAGGAGAGGATGGAGGGGGATGGAGGGAGATGGCGGGGACGATAGGAGCCGGTGGGGAGACGTCTGAGGGATGGTGGGGGATTGGGGGGGAATGGCGAGGAGGATGGTGGGAATGGCGAGGAATGGTAAGGGGAATAAAGGGGGAATGGTGGGGGAATTATGGAGAGATAGTGGGAAGTATTATGGGTATGGTGAGAAGATGGCGCGGATGGCAAAGGGGTGATAGGGGGCACAGCAAAGGGGGTGGCGGGGGGCGGCAGGGGGGGCGGCAGGGGGACGGAAGGGGGGACGGCAGGGGTACGGCAGTGGGGGACGGCAGGGGGACGGCAGGGGGGACGGCAGAGTGACAGCAGGGGGACGGCAGAGTGACAGCAGGGGGACGGCAGAGTGACAGCAGGGGGACGGCGTGGGAGTGGCAAAGTGACGGTGAGGGCAAAGGCGTGGGGACGGGGTGAGGGGTGGCGGAGAGGGATCGCGCAGAAGATGGCTGTGGACGTAGCGGAATATCATGCATTGAGAGGATGGCAGAGAATGTCAGAGAGCGGCGGGAGATGGACGGGGTTGGTAGGGGGACGTGGGAATAGCTGGGGAGGGTCTGGTACAGAAGGGAGAGGGCCAGCGAAGGCAGGGAAAGAAAACGGCGTACCAGGGAGGGGACCAGAAGCAACAGGAGTCGCGTTGAGGCCAGGGAACGGGAGAGCGTTGGGGAGGGACAGTAATAAAGAAATAGTAGTATGTAACAGGCACGTGCTGCACCGATGGCGGCGAAGTCGGTATAATCATCCCCAGATTCAATTCTCAACTTGATGTTGGAGGAAGCAGATACGTTGGAGTGATGATCGGTATTACACGTACTGAAAGCTCGATAGTCGACAGAGTGGAACGTAGACATCATGGCGACGATTCAGTCTCTGTGGAAATCATTTATTCACGAACAACGTAGGAAGCCTTGCTCGAAGTCGACCAAGATGATTGAGAAGGTGCAAAATTTCTTATAATCCAGTGCAAGAGACATTGGCGTCGAGAGCGAAGCTGATGGCCGATGATTAGTAGTAGGGAAGACTGTCAAGCCAATGGTTTGCGAGAACGATGGCTGCACTGGTCGCGCCAGGAGCCTCGTGTCGCTGGCGTAGGAGAGATGGCATTAGCGGCAACGGTGGCAAATCGACGGCGTAGGCGGCTGGGAGGCGGGGCCGGTGACCCAAGCGCGGTGGCGGCATGGCGTCTGCTAGCGCCGGGCGTCGTCGACCACTTATCAAGCGCGGATTTAGCGAGGAAGCGCAAGCCTAATTTTAAGCGACGCCGTGCGCCTCAGGCATTCCGCGCGTGACTGGTGCCGGCGGTGGCCCGTCTCGTAAACTGCGCTGCTCGCGCTGCAACCCCTCCCCCTCCGCCCTCGCCGCCCCCTCTGTCCTCTTCCTCGTCCTCGCCACCGACCCATCCCTCTCCCACGCCCACCTCGTTGCCCCGCCACACCAGCCACAGCGCCCGTGCCTCGCTGAGGGCGGGACACGGGCTGCACACGTCCACCCCACCTTCGCGAGTTGGTAGGGGGTATTTCTCGTTGGGAAGAAGCCCTCCGCGATTCACGCTCTCAAATGTCACTCGTGCTGGGAAAGTATAGACCATTTTTCTCTTACATCGTAACTCCATTTATACGCCTGTACAACATTTTTAATTTGTTCTCAAAATTCTGGATGGATTTGATGCTCAGCAACAAATTATTTTTGAAACTTGATATTTCATGTTAAAATTTACAATCAAGTTAACTTTCTACAGATTAGCCTATTTTAATCAATGTGATTCCACAATCCTTTTTTATTTTAAGTCCAGATCCTACACATTGAAATTATTAAAAAGCATAAATGAATACATTAAGACATCAAAATAAAAACATTAATACTACTTTTTCGAGATCTTCCTGCGGCACGTTTTGTGATTATGTCCCATCACGTGGCAACTAGCAACGCCACAAAACTTTGATATTTCTAGCCCAAGATCGTGAGATTATTTTGGAACAATGAACACAACACAGTTTTTACCTTATATCTAGAGATCAAAAGTGTCGGTTAAAGACAAAAACCGTTTCGTAAATGTTTATGTTTTCGTTACATTTCTCTCTTTCCTATACTTACAATTTGTGCGTTAGATTATGATATAATGTTTTAGATGAAGATGATAAATCACATGAATTTGTTGCAGAAAATGTTGGTGTTTTTCGTAGCTACGATTCTCTTGACTGCGAAATCAGGCGCCCCACGTTATTTCCGTAGCAGACTGATCGAAGACTATATGAGGTGGAGAAAGGCATTCCAGCCCTTCGGAGTATTCATCAATATTTTCTTTTCAAATTTACGTTCCTGTTTCTCTTTTATATTCTTTTACCGCAATCAAACACGGCACTGATGTCGTATCTGTCGCTACTGACCTTTTAATTGTAAGCCTTTTTTTTTCAATATCATCGTCATCTCTTTTCATTCATATCAACTGATTCCCGCTCGAATACCTCTTGCAGGTATGGAAAACAATAGCGTCGCTTTTGTGCATGTAGCAGAGTGTGCGCGCTCGATAGAATGTTCGCGGACGAGTGGACACATAACAGATTTGCAGGGTACTCAATAAGGGATCACAATGCGTGCAATTTACCGTTTGATTTTTTCACGCTCTGGAAAATAGGGTTAACCATGACATGGAAATGTATGAATGCAAGCCCGGTGTTTAGACAGTATTATCTATCAACATCGAGTAACCCAATTACACGTAATAATACATTCCGAAGGCATCGCGAATTACTACTTCAAAGATGGTTTAGTTCATGTTAGAACAACACGGCCTAATAATTCACATCAAATTAGTTTCATCAAAATTGTTTCCATATATTGATTAGAAATTTTCATATGGTAATCCAACAATATAAATTAAATAATATAGAGCCACAAGGAATTTTTATAGCGTAAAAACTGAATATTACGTTTCCTTAACGGGGCGCACTTTGCAAACTCATTTCTTTCATACTCTCTAAATAAGTACACTATTACGATGTATAAACAGGGTTATTTCATTAGAGACTCTTTTTCTCAAGGATCAATACTCTGGTATTATATCAGCAAAAACATTGTTGAAAACCACGATTCTCAGATCTTTTTATTATCAGCTCTCCTTCTCCTTGAAAATATATTACTTCGGAGTTGAACATGAAATTAGTTTGAATGGAAACGCGCATAGAATTCTGAAAGAACAAGTGAAATGTGGTCTCTCAAGAGTAATAATAACTTTAATGGGAGAGTTTTGAGTTCATTATCATTTCTTTACCTGCTAGTCTTATCAAGGTTTAGTTCCATTTACAACACTTGTAAAGCAAACCCTAATTATGTAGCCTGATAGTTCATATTCGGCTTCATGACTGGCGAGTGATCGAAAAATTAAATCAAAGAAGATTTTGTATAAATCATCTTTTCAGTATTCTTTGATTGCCCATATAGAATTCCGAAATGTTTTATGTTGTTACACTGATAATTTTAAAATATTTACGAGACCAATTGGCAAATAACTTCTTTGACTTTCTCGTCTACTGCATTCGTAATAAAGACAAACTCAAACAGCAAACACTTTTGTGGAATCTGTTCCATTACTGTGAAAAAAATCTTATTGCCAATGAAGAATAATTGCGTTTCTTGTAATGACACTCAAATGTCCATGTATTCATATGTGCATATGTGTGTGCGCGTGGGAGCATGTTGCGACTTTCTACTGACTGCAGTGTAAGGCTATTCAATTGAATCGAATTGAATTGCCTTATTTTACGTGGCGAGACTCATGCCGTGAGGCCTTCTCTTCCGTCTGACCACGCAAATTTCGCTACGCTCCTTTCAGCATGTAGCGGAGAAAGAAGGTATTCATTGGGCGACGAAACAGGCTGCTTGATTTTAGCTCAGAGGCGTCATTTAGGCTTGAGGATCTTTTACATGCAGTAAATCTACTAACAAGGGACAGCCGGCTTTACTTCCCCTCCGAAGGAAGGCGTACGAAGGATTTTTTCGCCCTTAAAAATCAACGGAAACGATCGGGTTTGAACCCGCGAACTTGGGTATATCAGCGTCAACGCCATTGCTAACGTGAAGGCCAACGTCAACAAAAACGCCAGCACCTACGCCAAGGCCCACGCCCACATCAAGGCCACTACCCACGACCAACCCAACTACAAGCCCAAATCCAAGCCGACACCAACGCCAACCTCATGTCAACGCCAAAGCCCACATCAACGCCAACGCCAACGTCAACGCCAACGTCAACGCCAACGCCAACGCCAACGTCAACGTCAACGTCAACGCCAAAGTCAACGCAAAAGTCAACGCCAAACTCAACGCCAAAATCAACGCCAAAGTCAACGCAAAAGACAACGCCAAAGTCAACGTCAAAGTCAAAGTCAAAGTCAAAGTCAACGCCAAAGTCAACGCCAAAGTCAACGCCAAAGTCAACGCCAAAGTCAACGCCAAAGTCAACGCCAAAGTCAACGCCAAAGTCAACGCCAAAGTCAACGCCAAAGTCAACGCCAAAGTCAACGCCAAAGTCAACGCCAAAGTCAACGCCAAAGTCAACGCCAAAGTCAACGCCAAAGTCAACGCCAAAGTCAACGCCAAAGTCAACGCCAAAGTCAACGCCAAAGTCAACGCCAAAGTCAACGCCAAAGTCAACGCCAAAGTCAACGCCAAAGTCAACGCCAAAGTCAACGCCAAAGTCAACGCCAAAGTCAACGCCAAAGTCAACGCCAAAGTCAACGCCAACGTCAACGCCAACGTCAACGCCAACGTCAACGCCAACGTCAACGCCAACGTCAACGCCAACGTCAACACCAACGTCAACGCCAACGTCAACGCCCACGCCTACACCCATGTCAACGTCCACGCCGAACTCTACGTCAACGTCCACGTGCACGACATGCCCATGTCCACGACAAAGCCCATGGCAACACCAACGCCTACGCTTGCGTCCACACTAGCGCTCACGTCCAACTAAACATCTAAGCCGATGCCAAATCCAATCCGGCGTTTTCACCGGCCCTGATTCATTTGATGAACAAGGGTTAGGGCGCCCCTTAAGAGGCGACTTTCCACCGGCGGTGTTTGCTCCACGCCGCCGCGTCGTGCGCATGCCCTTGCAGCCCGTCTTGCCAGCCGGTGCGCCTCCACCAGACCCTGTCGCTCCAGTCCGCTCCTGTTGATTCGCGGTTCTCGGCCCGCCCGCAAATTATACCCACAACGCCCACCAAGCACACCGCACACAGAAATAACGGCCATATTCACCAGTGATTAGTGCAATCACGTCAACTATGCTCAGCGTTACATCTGTCCGACGTATAAACCTCTACTGCTTGTCGTATCACATTATCGGTTATTAGTGCATTTCATTTTTACATCGCTTGGCGATTCCTACTTGTTACAATAGTCAGTGCCTCTGGTCCCCACTTAATTTTCTCTCTACAAAGAGTTTTCCCCTGGGTATGCCGTGATGGTTTTGTTAATATTGTAAACTTCATTTGTGCAAAGTACCCTCTTCACGTTATTTTTGCGAACATTGAATATGAATAGCGTAATTAACTGTTCATAACTCTAAATTTCTCACATATTCTTTTTATGAAAACTTTAATGTAGTGAAACGAGCGCACAGAAATATTAATCCAAATATTGGGTGAACTACTTACAAATTAGTGTTGTGTTTTCGAATAAACATAGAATTACAAGGAAGCAACACGTTACACTCTACAAAATAAACATAAAATAAAGTAAAATGTCGCAATTCAATTTTTCAAAAATTATTATTTATAAATGCAACATTTGCCTCTAAATTTTATGTAACCCAGTATGTGCAGATATCGAGCACGAGTTCCTTGATTGGGACCGAACGTGCCCTACCGAATATCTGGGCAGTAGGAGTTGCCTAAACATCAGGGCGAAATGTCGTAAGTATAACTCCGTTATGTGGGATTTCCCTCGGCAATTCCCTCGGCAATAATATATTCAACGGTAAAACGTGATCATTTTCGACCACTAAACATGTCCTCTAAGTTTGTAACATTTTTTCTGAGGCACCTCTACATCGATCTATTAACTAGTGCAATCATCTTGACCACCTCTTGGAGTTTTGCTACGCTCAATCTGAAAAAAAGTATGCACATAATACTAAGAAACTTTGAGAAATTAAAAAAAACATAGCCAAAAGCGCAATAAAATGTCTCCATAACCGAAAATATTGTTGAAATTGTCTTTAAACCCGGGAGTGGTAACGCGGGGGTCTGTGGGACCCCCAGGATCCTTTCTTCCTGCTTGTTGTAATACCCAGTTGGCTACCCTGACCATT